>WOVY01002440.1:50000-567041 GCA_013436015.1 Rhipicephalus annulatus | reverse complement strand
AACCGAAGGCCACGGAGCGTCTGCCGACAGTGGCCGGACTGGCGCATCCGTCTAACGCAAGAAAGAAAGTACAAAAAGACAAGAATAAGCGGAAAGTTGTCAGCCACCGATGCGAGAGACAAATACGGTATGGCGCCAGCACCACAGCCGTATGTCATGGCTCGCACGCCACGCACGCCGCTGTTTCGAGATGTGTGTGTGTATAACGGCGAAGCTTGGTTTAGTGGGCAGCAGTGGGCAGCAGTGAATATTTTGTCGGGGTTGTTTTACGTCCCAACGACGACTTAATTATGAGAGACGCCGTAGAGGAGTGTTCAGTAAATTTCGACCATCTGAGCACGCGGCCCTCTAGCGTCTATCGAGAATGCGGCCGCCGGGATTCCATCCCGCAACCCGGAGCACCACAAGCACCGTAATCAATCGACCTTACCATCGGGAAGAAAGAATATATACCACGACTGGGACGCTTGCGAGTAGTGGGCAGGAAGACGACTGGACGTTGTTGCCTGCAAACCACTGCTTTTTGAGCTTTTCCGTGCAGGACCTTCACCCTGCACAAGGACTACCTTTACTAGATAGCAAATACGTGACATCAACGTCTTACCACCCCGCCATGCGGTGGAACATTCTCTGCATGCCTTAGACAGCGCGGCAAGCCTCCTATTTATTGTATACAAGTCTGATAGCGATTATTATGATGTGTACGTAGATAGTACAGCCACAATGTAGCAACTACAGGCGTGCCGCGGATAGTGTTCGTGCTTCGAATTAATTTCGTTTACTCGGTTCTTTTTCGCCTTATCGTCCACTCTTAATCTTGAGTCAGCGTTCTGGCATTTCATATCTGTCTGAACGCAGCGGCTTGCTTTGGGAATTGAACCCGCAATCCCATCCATGCTCAGAAACTCGACATCGCAATGAGACAGCTGTCGAGGCAGGTTCGCATCCTGTAAGTGATGTTATTTTCAATCGCACGATTGCGTAGCGAATAATCGGCACACGCTTGTGGCTGACGGTTTTAAAACGGGATCAATGGGAAATCTGCTGCAAAAGCCTTCACCAGTTAAGGTTACGCAAAGCACTTTTTTGTTCGTGTCCCGACAGCATTGGTAATCCTCTTAATAAACCGCGTACGTCTGAAGACAGTAAGGCGTGCGGTTAAACCTTGATACCACGAGGTTACAGCTGTTGGATCAACTTCTAGCATAAAGGCAATGCGCTGGACCACCCTGCAGGGTGAGGAGCGGAGCGAGTAGACACAGCGGCATTGATTACGCAGTATACCGAACTTTCCATCAGATTATCCACCTTCTATGCGGTGAACGCAGTGTGTGGTCTCTATTCGTTGTTTACCGGTTTGCCGGACCGAGAATCACCGACCACGTGGGCGCCTGTGAAACTGTATACCACACCAACGACGCTCGGCAATTATAAGAGCGTAAGAACTTTCGTTCCATTAATTTAACCAAATCGATGATGCGAAGCGCAACATAAAATCATGATTTCTAAAACCCTTGCAGGTTAGGGCATACAAAGGCCCAGGTAATGGCTATTGTTGCAGTTAAAATGATACGATGGTCTGAATGCAAGGTCAACGTTGCGAAAACCACATGCTTCCTTTGATGACAACCTTACAAACGAAGACTTAATTTTTTCAGAAACATGGCAGAAAACTGCGCTTTCGGGTCGTCCTATTAGCTTAGCGGTGAAACATGTGGCATATATATAAGTGGCATCAATACGAAGCTGATTGAAGCTGATCACGACTAATTTAAATATATTTGTTGTCCTAACCAGGATGAAACATGCCGAAAACCTACTCACCTGAATCTTTGTCGCATCTGAATTCCACTTGCAGACATACTACGTATGTACGATAGGCCTGACGTAAGTTTCCAGTACTTAAAAAAGTTTTGGTAAGCCATAATCAGACAAGGCGATATGAATCGTTCCCTTAACAACCACCAAGTTCAGCGCAAATGCAGTCGTTATCTGCAGCTAGAAACTGTATCACTCCGATGCCCATTTTGTCCGCGACATTTGCGCCTGCTCTGTAAGAAAGCCCAGAGCTGTTCAAGATTGAGCACAGCCTTCGGTCCAGGGAACTAAGATAACGAAATGCCACCGCGATGGCACAGTTATCGGTTGCTAAGCCAAGTTGTGGGTTCGATTCAGGCCGTGGTGTTCGTTTTTCGACGGATGCAAATTGACACAGGCGTTATGTTCAAGTGCAAGTTAAGAAACTCCCCATGTGATCGAAATTTCCGGAGCCCTCAAATGCTGCGGGTTCGTGGTCATGTCTTGGTTTCGGCACGTAAAAACCCTCGATAACTAAAGCAAACGAACCGTTATTGAGGCCAGGATTTGAATGAGATAAAACTGGATGTTGCCAGCAGCAATACTCGCATCATTCGCCAGGTCTGCCGCGGCATGCTTGTTCATTACCTGAACACGGCGATCCTGGACTTGAGTTGAGCCACGCGACACTTCTTGTCTCGAGGGTCTTCGGATGGCAATGTTGGCGAACGTCGTCAGAGACGGCTTGCCTCCTACACCAGACGTCGGGAACTTGTCGGCATCGAAGCCCCCAACACCACCGTGCATCTCGGCGACGTTGTTACCTCGTGCACCACGGCAGTTCGGCCTGCAAGGCTCGTCCGCTCCGGCACGACGGTGTCTTTGTAGACTGGTCATCTGTAACAGCGGCGAGTATTGTAGGTTCAGGCTCCGTCGAGATTTTGTAAGTTCTGGTGCGCCTTTTGGGGCGAGTTGCTGCTATCACCGTTAAACACGGCAACAGTAGTTGTGAAACGTAAATGCTGCGTGGCTTGCTCTTCCGACTACTCTGCTCAGTCTGTAAAGCGCAGGACGTAGTTACCAGAAGTGATGTGCTGTCAGCACTTATATTACGCTACGCTCGAAAGGTCTACTGTTGCGATTTGAGCTGGTTCAGCCAGAGTCACTCGTATCAGCAACCTTTCTGGCTGTCGGTCCTTGTTACAGCACTGTTCAAGTAACACAACTGGAACCCCCTAGTACCACGGCTTCTGCCGACTTCATCCAGGCGTGCTCAGCAATTATCTCTTTGATACCAATCCCTTCTCGTAGTACGGCTTGGTTCTAGGCTTTTTGGTATCCCCGTAACTCGAGACCCGTCACACACACGAACTCACTTTGTCGCAGCGGCGAACGTGAACGCTGACGTTGTCCTGTCGGATCGACAAGCGGCGGCTTTTTGAACCGTTGCACACCGACACCCTTACGTGACAGCGCAGAAAGCAGGGTCGTTCAGCGGACGTGAGCTGGACGCAGCGGTATGACTGTGGTCGGCGTCGCCGCTTTCGCTGAATCGACGCTGGTGCGGTTAGCTCCGGCGGCTGCCGCCACAACGAAGACAACACGCCGCAAGCCGGCGTCGACGACACATCCACATATCGCCGGGACTTTTTCTCCTCCCTTCTCGACTAGATAACACGTTCCTTCTCCTTCTTCTCAATCGGCCACACCACACCAGAAAGCGCGCGGCGTTCTCCTGTGCTCACCACCTCACCATCGCCCAACTCCCGCGAACGTAACGCCGAGCGCCGTACAACTCACTCGCAAGTTATGTATTTCTTTCTTTCTTCGCCACGCGCTTTCCTTCCCCTGGATGCTGGTCTCGTCGTTTGCCGTGGGAGAGGATAGGCGAGAAGGAGAACGGAAGGGAAGGCCCGTTTGTTTTGTGTGCGCGCGCCCTCATTACAATTCCTACCCGGCGGTACGTCGCCTGAAGGCGCCCGTCGGACGTCGTCGAAACGAACGTCCACGACACCCTCGAGGCTGCTGTCAGAAGAGGGCGAGAGGAAATGAAAAGGAGTGTCGGCGAACCATGCGAATCGTGCAATCTCAGCCGCACCGCCCGCACGTGTCGGCGTGTGTCGGTGCGCACTTGTGTGTGTGTCGGGCACGAGCGCCCGCTCACTACCTGCGGGACGGACTATCATCGGGACTCGATAATTATTAGCGGCTCGCGAATTCGATCGCTCTTGCCAAGCGGAGGAGCACGCGGAAGAAAGTCGCTCCGAATTTTCGCCCGCGTGTTCGTAAGTGTCGGTCGTAACATGACTTCCCATTCCAAGGTAGTGTGTTCGAATCGCGCTGATAAACAGCGTCTTTAAGTGTCCTTTCTTATTAATTTCAATTTTCACAACAATGACCCCCTCCCCTAAAACTAATTACAGCGAAAGCTGTTATGAGATCACAACTCGGGTTTCGCGCACCGTCGCAGTTGTCCGCTACCGCCGCTGGTGTCCGTAACCACATCGCGCGGAATCGGAAAATAAACATAGTACCAATGACACAGTGGGGCTCAAAGTTGGGTCCGCTAAGTGCCAGCCCAGTATTCTACCACTGAACTACGCCGGTGCTTGGGACTTCTTGGCAAACTTGCCCTAGGCAGGCTTGATGTCGGGAAAGCAATCGCGTTAAGACGATTTGTGAAGCGTTTTAAAACAGCGAAAGAACAAGCAGTCATCGCACAATGCGAATAGCGTAATGAGGGGGGTCGTCCTATGCTCCAGCCCATTACAAAAGCTTGTTTTTGTTCAGCTATTAACTGTGGCGCATACCCACTTCATCCACGATTCCTCATCGTCATCAGCCACTGCATGAACAATTGGCACGAAATGCCTCGCAATAGTTTTGCGGATACGACGCTTCTCAGAAGAATAAAAAAAAATAGCATAGCAAATGCCGGATTCTGGACATTGTCGAATTCGGCCATGTTGTCAAATTCTGCCATTAATTGACGCTAATTAGCCAAGTGAGCTGCTACGACCTCTCTGATTGGCTGAAAATGCCGCCATTACAAAATTTGACAATATGGTGGAATTAGACAGTGTCCAGAATAGCACCCCCGGCCTACTACTCTAAATTTTTATTGATAATGCCGTAGTGGGCATCAAGCAAGTGTGCTTGCGGCAGTTACACAATGAGTGTCAGAAAAGACTCTTGAAAGGCCACTCTACTATATAGCTTTCGCTGCGACTGTGCTGTGCATTCCGCGTAGGCCTGACGTTTACTGTCTACGCCACTGAGAGGCACACAGTACTACAACATATGAGCGGGCGTAATGTAGTGATCACTATCATTTCGTTCCATTCATTTTTCATCCTGCACCGCTGAAGACGGGCCGATCATAGCGATAACAAACCTTACAAAAAAAAAACGACAAGAAAAGGGAAATATGTCACTATCTTTAGTGGGTTCTGACTTGACCTCATCGATGTGCTCATTGGCGCAGCTTTTTGTGACAGCAGCTGTCTTTCTTTGGAGGACAAATAAACATTAAATTGAATTTAATCGAATTGTCGCATATATGGCTATATTTAAAAAGGCAGGTTAACTCTCTAATTGGTCCCATTACTCTCAAATGGGAGTATAATTTGTCTCGTTATCCAAAGGAAACGCGTATCATTCCGGCAGACTTGATGCACGTAAAGTATGCGGGGTCATTTGGTCAGCTTGGTTGGTTGCAAAACTTTATTGTGGTCCTGCAAGGCGCACCTCAGCGGGCGACTCCCACGTCGGGACCTTTAGGCCAAGCCTATCGGCCGCTCCGCGGGCCTGCTGGACGACCCAAAGTTGGTCAGCTGTCCAATCGTCAAAGGTTCACGCGCTACGAGACACATTGGGGCAGAAAGGCAAAGTTTCGCACGCTCACCTTTCATGGCTACGAGTGGCGATAACACTCCGAGGTTTCACGCATATAAATACCCGATAATGTGGACGAGGGGAGGACCGTCCACGTAGCCTAATTGATAAATGCATAGCGCGCACAGTCCGGAGGTTGCACGTTCGGTCCGTCCACGTGGCAAGTTGTTTTTTTCTTTCGTTCACTTTACTTTCTTCGCATTTATATCATATAACTACTACGATACTCTTAAGGCTGTACAGTTAACGTCCCCCATACCTTCCCAGGCTTCGTTATCTGCGGGCTTACGTGAAAGTTGACTTAAAACAAAGAATCGAGCAGGACTCCCCTCTTTCGCTTCATAAAAAATTTATAAATAAAGAGAATCTTCTTTTCTTCGAGAGCACACAGTTCGAAGCGCCGCACAGGTTACTGAGAAAATGCGAAAATAAAGTGTCGTGCGGCGGCTGCCTTTTCGATGGGGGCGAAAATGCTAAAGGCCCGTGAGCTGAGATTTGGGTTCACGTCCGCAGCTCTCGCCTATACGGCGTCTCTCATAATCATATTGGGTTTTGGGACGCTAAACCCCACACATCTATCTATCAATCTGTGAAAATAATGCTGATGCTCGTGAAATTGATCGTCACGAAATCAAATTCAAGGTATTAAAAAGGATCACGTTGGTGGTGTTCGCTTTTTGTTTTGCCCTGCCAACTGGCACGCCACGCTGAGAGTGTGGCTGGGATTGCCGCCGTGTTGCTATAGGGGCGACCGATGATGATGACGTCATGGCGTCAGAAGATGGGTGGGACGGGAGGCGAGGTCGCGGGCGCGTTTCCCGGATCTGCCTGCGGGTGCCGCACGCGACGGCTCTTGTTGGACTTCCGCCTGACTGCTGAACGTCGCGCGTGGTGTGGCGGGAAAGAGCTCGGATTGCACCAACGCGGTCGTTGCCACGGGCGAGACGCGTCAGAGGCAATGGCGTGTGGACGCGCAGGAAAGTAAAAAGAAACGAAAAAAAGGCAGGGTAAGAAAGAGCAAGCGGGAAACAATGGCTCGCGTCTGCAGATTTAAAAAAAAAAAAGGGACAGGCGCCACGCCACCTTTGGCTGTCTCAATGTCTGCCGAAGAAGGAAGTTTCTTCATTCCGGGAGGAGGTGTTTTCTCTTTCGGTTTTACTTCTCTCTTTTCGAAATAAAAACAAACAAACAAAAACACTGGCGTAGAAAGGGGGAAGAGGAGGCAGGGACGTATTGCGTAAAGGGCTACAACAGTCGACATGCTAGAACAAGTCGTTGGCGTTTCTTTCTTTTTTTTTTCCTTCCGCTCGACGTGTATACGTGAACTGAGAGAAGGATTGTCATTGGCTGTGCTGTATCATTCGCGCTTCTGTCTCGCGCTGTTTTACTTTTAGGTTTTTTTGCGAAGATCTTTCGTCCCGGCCATTCAGACGCGTGCCGCCATTGAGTATATAGCCCCGAAAGTCGGCATGCATATATATTCGCGGCGAACAGCGCTTCAACTTGGGCAAGTAGGTGAGCATTCATTGCGGGCGAGGCGAAATGCCAGTTTTGCTTTATGGGAAACCGGAAGGAATACATCCTCCTTCGATCGTTTTTTTTTCTATTTGTATCGTATATAGTCATAAAAAGCCGTTTAATTGCGTAATTATTTCGACGTATCCATCTAAAGAGCGAACAATTCTATTGAAGAACGTCCACACTCATTTCTTCTCTTGTAAACTGAAAAGTAGCGAACCACACCATTAACCTATAATGAACATCTCCGTCATTCTTACCTTGTCCTGATTTACCTTTTCCCTCATCTCTTTAATCATATTTGTCTTGTCATCTTACCCTCCCGCATTGTAGGGTAGCAAACTGTAAGCTCCCCGCCTTTTCTTTGTGTTTCCTTCATCTGTTTTTTTTTGCACTAATCTTTTTTTTTAAATGTGCCCCGCCGCTTTCCTGAGTGTAGGGGGTAGAGTATCTGCGATCCTGATTTGTTCAACGTCCTCTCTCTCTTTAGCATTCCTATCTCCTTTTTTCCTCTTTTCTTATGCAAGTGAGACCCTCATAACCACTATATCCTAAACACAATACACGAGCAAATCCGCCACGGTGGTCTAGTGGCCAATGCACTCGGCTGCTGACCCGCAGGTTGTGGGACCGAATCTCGGCCGCAGCGGCTGCATTTCCGATGGAGGCGAAAATGCCTGAGGCTCGTGTGCTCAGATTTGGGTGCACGTTAAAGAACCTCAGGTGGTCAGAATTTCCGGAGCCCTCCACTACGGCGTTCCTCACAAACATATCGTGGTTTCGGGACGTTAAACCACCATATGCCACACTCACTGAAATGGCAACAGGTGGTGCTGACTGACACTCCCACGATGAAATGCACATAAATATCCCATAAAGTGGATGGGGAGAAGGGGGGGATAGCCACCGTGGTGGCTCAGTTGGTGGAGCATCGGACGCGTTATTCGAATGTCGCATATTCGGTCCCTGCCCACGGCAAGTTATCTTTTCGTCCCCTTTCTTTCTTCACAATTACGTGATAATTACCTCTAGCAATGCACTCCCTACACTTCCTATGGTATAATTGTCTGTCAGTTCCCATTAACAATTATTTTAACGCACAAGCAGTACCATATATTGCTGACTAAGCTGGCAATCAAGAGCCAAGAGCAATCACTAGTTAACTACTGAAGACAACGTCGATACACGTGGTACATCATGAAGATCATTCTTTGTAACCTTCCTTTGTTAGCCAACCCCTAAGGGAGTGCCCCAAACCGGGATCTTTCAGGTAATAAAGAGAAAACCATGGCTGAAACACCGATACTCAATAGATGCACCGATTTAACTCCTTCACCATGTCCAACCATGATAAACTTTATCTCTCCGTCTTACTAGCAGTCTTTCTTTGCCGTATAACGCCCCATCTGTTGTGTTCCGTGCGATCCTTCTTTGCATGGCATATAGGCCGCCATTTCCCAGTGTCTTGTCGTTTCTGTCGAACGCCAAATCCTGCCCTGATAGCTTATATTATAAAGACCAGATTATTTTTACCCTCGGGTCCCCGTTTAGAACATGGATACACATAATCTTGCCGTCAGTTGTCATCTGTCGGCGAAGCCAGCGTAAGGGCTGCGGAATGGTTACGTCACAGTTGATGGCGAACGAACAGTGGCGGTCATCATGTCATAAGAACAGGCTAGATGCTAACGTAGTCATCCGTTCTACGTAATCAGCAGCCCAAAAGCAAAAACGGCTGTCCCCCAGCGAGTGATGAAAAGTTTGGTCGATAGCGGCTAAGGAATACGCTTTGCGCTCCGGGACGCAGGCTCTGATTACCGGTCACGGCGCCTTCATTTTCACGAGGATGAGATGCAGAAACGCCCTTGTACTAATATTCAGGTGCGCTTACTATCTAAGTATACTGGAGTATTCACAGGTATGTGGCAACGAGGGGTGCAACCGGCATGTTTCCTTTAGGGGTCCGTTCTTCAGCCATGCACCGTTTATGTTTGCACGCGTGTCCGTTGGTGTGTGTTCCTGTATATGTACACACACAAATATTTTAAATTTAGGGTGAGGAGGAGGGGTGGAACCTTCCCAGTTCCTCCCCCTATATCTACGTCAATAGTGGCCCCTCAGCATGCTTGTTGACTCGCACGCACAAACGTTTGCACATACAAAAATATTATCAAAATTTCCGCGTACACGGTGCAAAATTTACGTGAAATTCTCACATTTACGTATTCAGACATTTCTATTAAAACTGAATTCGCTTGATAGGGATACGAGCCCAAAGGGTGTAATAAACAATGCCGAACGTTAATGTCGATATCGACCTATTGAGAGAGCGTTCTCTCTATTGATCGCGATTTTATGCGTCTAAACGACCTTCATCCGCACGAAAGCATGGACGTAATACGACGCTCCACTAGATAGTGCTATTGATCATTTGTCCCGCAGGGTCAAAACAACGATTCCGGGCACTCATTTCGTGTGATTTATGTCCAGCCTAACACTTCCAACACGCCATCGTGAAAACGCAGAACCGAGGCACATCCTCGCTCGACTGCACATTTACGTATTCACCAATCGAACCTGTGCTCGACTGCTCACCCAAAGGTTGCAGGTCCGTTCCCGGCAAATGATTGATTGATTGATTTGTGGGGTTTAACGTCCTAAAACCGCCGTATGATTAGGAGAGACGCCGTGGTGGAGGGCTCCGGAAATTTCGACCACCTGGGCTTCTTTAACGTGCACCCAAATCTGAGCACACGGGCCTACAACATTTCCGCCTCCATCGGAAATGCAGCCGCCGCAGCCGGGATTTGAACCCGCGACCTGCGGGTCAGCAGCCGAGTACCTGAGCCACTAGACCACCGCGGCGGGGCAGGTTCCCGGCAAAGGCGATCGCATATCAAATGCATGCTGATATAACCACGCCACTCTCGTACTGCCGCTGAAATTAGCCAACGGCCTTCACCTTTTAAGCGATAGTGAACATCTTCAAGACTATGAAATGAAAATACGAATCCAATATATTGCTGCGCTAAAGTATATTATATAGTACTTCTGGTGCTTTTCCGGTGTACAGTGTTTAGTATACATTGTTACCAGTAATTTATCATATAATACCAATACGACTTCAAACGATCTTCTCATTCTGGGTGAATGCAGAGCGCCACCTACGTTTCCAGAATAATTTTCAGCAGTGAAACTTAGAATACGTAGAACCGCATGATAAGTTAGAGACTTTTGAAAAAAAAATTATGAACGGCTGGAAGCTGTGGTATGCATACGCTTGCTTCGGCCCTTTTCGTTCAGATGTTCGAAAGCACAGCTTTTAAGGCTGGCACTGGTGCTGCCAAGATTGGGGAGGGGGTCAAGCCTTACTGTATTGTATCAGTTTCGCATGTGTATATATACAAGCACACAAACGCACGCACGCACTAAAATACACAAGGCGTAGATGCAACCCCCTCCCCCTCTTTTTTTTAACAGAATTTTCTGGCTTGGACGAGTGTTCTCAAATAGACGCACCATTTCACCGCGTCCCGACGCAACCGAATAGGAGGGCACCCGGGGGTGTCAGCGGGAGTGTGCTGTGCTCTAGTAATCTAAGCGAGAGGGGTGTGAAGGCAGCCCCATACGTTGACATAATAGAAAAGGATGGGTGTATGATTACCAACTGTAACCCAGCTACAAGTGCAATCAGGCTCGATAACTTTTTAGGCCCTCGGCTCGGCTTACCTGAAAAAAAAAAACGCTTTGTTGCAGGCGGTGGGAGTATCATGCGAGGCCTAAGCGATAGCGAGCATTCGAGGCAATCGGTGCTTCACGCAGCTGTACCCGCGAGCCGTATATGGCTGTGACTGGACGCGCGGCAACAACTGCGAGCGCGCGGCGAGTGAATGCCAATTACTACGTGCCATTCTCCCCGCAAAAAGAACTAAAAAAATAATGATGGATGTTTTGTTTTTGTATATACCTTTCAAAAACAACTTCGCTTTGGCCCCGCGTGGTTGGCGAATGGACCCGTAGCTTGTGAAAGTGCTCGCGATAAAACGTAAACATGCCAACTTTCTACCGAGAGCCGTTACAAAATGAACTGCCGGCGTTATAAAAGCGAGCTGTATTTTTACATAGCTATATATACATTTTCAGTTGTGCATCATGCCAGTACTGTGAGAGGCTCATGGCATGTGAAAGAGATGGTGATCGACATCTCAAACCCCGGGTTCTATTGATAGGCGTAGCCACGACTTTTTTTCTGTAGGGGGGGGGGAGAGAGGGGCGTTTAATTACCCTTTATGCAGCTTCGTGTGCGCATTTGTATACGTGTGCATGTATATATACACATTTCTTTTTTTTTGGGGGGGGGGAGGTGGGTGTTGTGGAGGGAAATGTTAAACAACCGCCTCCACCCGCATTAGTTAATTCAGTGCCTTGAATACTGTCTTCTACCCAACTTAATTTTCCGCTGCTGCTTATCGACAGAAGCGAGTAAAATTGATGTTAAAATAAAACAGGTATAAGCTCCACTTCTGTTTTTTTTTTGCGAGTGTCCCTGTACTATGCATAGCGAGATTGCCTTCCTGATGGGGCGTGCGCTTCGCGTTGTCGCCTTTACACCATTGCCCTACCATTGGTTGCCTTATCCCGCTGCAACAATATTTCAACTGCTTGCTGCAGAGCGCTGTGCAGATCGTATTCCTTGATCGGGCTTCACACCACGTACAAGCGAAAGCTGTTGTCAAGTCCAAGCACTTTTCCAATGAAGCTTCCTGGCGAAAGTGATAGCGTTCACGATTGGAAAGCGTGCATTGGAGAGTATACAAGAATATTTATGCCTTGGAGATTCACTAGCGGGACAGCCTAATTACGAAACAGAAATTCATCAAAGAATCAGAATGGGCTGGAGCGCTTTCGGCATGCACTCCCAAATGATGTCAGGAACTGGACCACTGTCTTTAAGCGAAAAGCATACCATTACCATGAGTTAATTGACGTATGCATGTTGGAGGTATAGTGACCAGATACTGCACCAGGGTAGCCAATCGTTCTCCGGTGAGGGAGTGCGTTACCGGCGGTGGTTACCGGTGAGGCCGCACCCCAGGCCTTTTAATGCAGTTCCAGCACCACGCGGATTTTTTTTAAAATCCGGTTGGGAACTGCGCGGCACCGGAATTTGAACCACGGACCTTTGCATGCGAGGCGGATGCTCTAACCACTACGCCATCGCTGCACCTAGGGGAGGAGTTTTACAGAGATCTGTACAGTAGCCGGGCTAACCACGACCTTAATACTATAACAACTAGCAGTAACCCATATGACACCCCACCAGTAATGATAGAAGAAGTCAGGAAAGCTTTGGAGAGCATGCAAAGAGGCAAAGCTGCTGGTGAAGATAAGGTAACATCAGATCCGCTGAAAGATGGAGGACAGATTGTGTTAGAAAAACTAGCCACCCTGTTTACGAGGTGTATCCTGACGGGAAGTGTACGGGAGTCTTGGAAGAACGATAACATCACCTTAATACATAAGAAAGGAGATGACAAGGACTTGAAGAATTACAGGCCGATCAGCTGTCTCTCTGTAGTATACAAGCTATTTACAAAGGTAATTGCTAACAGAGTAAAGAAAACATAACAATGCAATCAACCAAATGAACAAGCAGAATTTCGAACAGGCTACTCAACAATTGACCGCATTCATACTATCAATCAGGTAATAGAGAAATGCTCAGAATATAACCAACCACTATATATAGCCTTCATAGATTACGAGAAGGCGTTTGGTTCAATAGAAATATCAGCCGTCATGCAGACACTGCGGAATCAGGGCGTCGATGAAGTATTTATAAACATCCTGGAAGAAATCTACAGGGGATCAACTGCTACCATAGTGCTTCATAAAGAAAGCAACAGAATACCAATCAAGAAGGGCGTAAGGCAGGGGGACACAATCTCCCCAATGCTATTTACAGCGTGCTTACAGGAGGTTTTCAGAAGCCTAGAATGGGAACAGTTAGGGATAAGACTTAATGGAGAGTACCTTAGTAACCTGTGCTTAGCCGATAACATTGCGTTGCTGAGTAACTCGGGGGACGAATTGCAACTCATGATTACGGAGTTAGACAAGGAGAGCGGAAAGGTGGGTCTTAAAGTTGATCTGCAGAAAACAAAAGTAATGTACAACAACCTCGGAAAAGAGCAACTCTTCGAGATAGGTAATAGTGCACTTCAATTTGTAAAATACTATGTGTACTTAGGGCAGGTAATAACTGTGGAGCCGAGCCACGAGATTTAAGCAACTAGAAGAATATGAATAGCGTGGAGCACATTTGGCAACACCTCTCAAATTATGGCAGGTAGATTGCCACTATCTCTCAAGAGGAAAATATATAACAGCTGTATCTTGCTGGTACTTCGCTACGGAGCAGAAACCTGAACACTTAAAAAGAGGGTTCAGCTTAAATTGAGGACGACGCAGCGAGCAATGGAAAGAAAAATGGCAGGTGTAACCCTAGGAGACAAGAAGAGAGCAGAGTGGATTAGGGAACAAACGGGGGTCAAGGATATCATAGTTGAAATCAAGAAGAGCAAATGGACATGGGCCGGGCATGTAGGGCGTAGACAGAATAACCGCTGGTCGTTAAGGGTAACTAACTGGATTCCCAGAGAAGGCAAGCAGGTTAGGGGGAGCCAGAAGGTTAGGTGGGAAGATGAGATTAATAAGTCTGCGGGCACAAGGTGGCAGCAGCAAGCACAGGACCGGGTTAACTGGTGGAACATGGGAGAGGCCTTTGTCATGCAGTGTACATAGTCAGGATGACGACGACGACGACGACGACGACGACGATGATGATGATGATGATGATGATACCATTACCACATGCTACCAGTCCTAGCATATGAGAATATGGGGCCGAAGCATTGAGGATAAGGAAGCAGCAAGAAAAAAATGGCCACGTATCTGCTTGTTAGGCTGAAATACGTGGCGCAAGGTTGCCAAAGAGAAGAACGAGAAGAGACAGAAAGAGCGCCTTTCTGTCTCTTCTCGTTCTTCTCTTTGGCAACCTTGCGCCACGTATTTCAGCCTAATATGTGCCAACTAGCCCCACATAACGTACTGTTAAGTATCTGCTTGCTTCACAGCAAACGTCGTTGAAAGACAATAGTCTTCTGTCTGTAGGCGCTACGTGAGATATGGGCGCCATCTGACAGTAATGTTGGGAAACAGAAGGTTGTGTAAAAAGTAGAGCCACTGGTAGGTGGCTGCGTCATATGGTCTTAGTGAAGCGTAGGGGAGACACCTGCTTTGTCGGGGAGAGCATCGCATTGTGAGCGCAGCGTAAGAAACACTAGGGTCTTTATAATTACGTATCTGTGCATTTTCTAGTAAACAATCACATAATCTATTACTTACGTACTCATGTCGCGCCTCAGTTATGTGTAACATTTGCTTTTTGATTGACAATATTCACAAGCATGAAAGGAGCCACGAGTTCAAGAAGCCCGGGCGTTGAGGAAGTCCTTAAACGTTGGCCGGGTAACTGCTGAATTATTTCAAGCGACAGAAAGACAGACGAAAATTCTGCGTCAAGTATCTAAATAAATACTATCGTGTTCAAATAAAAAATAATGGCAGATCCTACGCATGCATTGTGCGATTTGACTTCATGTGAAGTAGGCTGCGAGCAGCTTTGTATGTTGCATTTTTTTCTGTTTTGAGCGTTACGAGGTGTCTCGACGTAATTTTGCAGGGGACATAGTTGTGTGCACATCGTGCGCTAAACAGGCATGCCGGCTACACTGACGTTTAATGGGCGACCTGACGTGATGTAAACACAGGCGTCGGTTTTATTGAAGCAAAGCGCATGACACTAAACAATTCCCATATCGAGTTACTCGACCCCTGAGCATGCAATACACTATAAGGAATTCTACGTTGAATATTCACATTATCGTACGCTTTGATGGGATGCTGTGAATATTGTTACGTGGAAAATAACAGTAGTCGGTCCGCAGCCACAACACAGCTCGCTGACAACGTCCACTTCTTTTCTCTCAGTCTGAGGCACCTTACTTGGGTACGCCCCACTATGCCCTCTTTCAGTCAGACGAAATCACGTAACACGACCCCCGGCGGCAAAAGCGCCGACCCGGCGAGTTTACGGGGCCACAGCAGGAGCAGTGTGGTAACGCTTGAGCCTTGATACGTGGACGATGTCCCTTGACAGCAGAGCGGAAGAGGTTGATGGATTATCAGGGACAATTTCATATGTAGTGTCGGTCACTCGTCTAAGCACGCGGTATGGGCCCGTGAAACGAGAGAGAAGTTTTTCTGACAGGCCTGCATGTCGCGTAGGGGACCAAAGAAGAACGAGGGAGCCTGTTGGAAAGTGTTCGTCGCGATGCCGCTCGTCGTAACGATGCTTCTGCGAGTCTTGGGACGCCATTAACCGGCTGCGGGCAAGCTGACGAGCATGGTCAGCTCGGGTAATAGCGTCGCGTGCATATTCAGAAGTAGACTGCGCAGCGGCTGGCAGGAAGGTATCCAACGGCAATGTTGGTTCGCGTCCAAACAGAAGGTAAAATGGCGAGTACCCGGCAGTGTCATGCCGGGAGGAATTGTATGCGAACGTCACGTAGGGTAGTGCAAGGTCCCAATCACGATGATCGGCCGAGACGTATTTTGATAGCATGTCTGTCAAGGTGCGGTTTAAACGTTCTGTAAGCCCATTTGTCTGGGGGTGGTATGATGTCGTGAGCTTATGTTGGGTAGAGCAGGAACGCAGGATATCGTCAACCACTTTCGAAAGGAACGTACGGCCTCGGTCTGTCAGCAGTTGACGAGGGGCTCCATACACTAAAATGAGATCGCGTAGTAGAAAATCAGCGACGTCTGTAGCGCAGCTTGTTGGCATGGCTCGCGTAACTGCATAACGGGTCGCGTAATCCGTAGCCACCGCGACCCACTTGTTTCCGGAGGCGGATGTTGGGAAGGGACCGAGAAGGTCCAAACCAACACGGAAGAATGGTTCCGATGGGATGTCGATGGGCTGAAGATATCCGGAAGGTAGTCTCGACGGCTTTTTGCGACGCTGGCAAATTTCACAAGCGTTGACATAGCGACGTACAGAACGTGAAAGGCCAGGCCAGTAGAAGCGGCGGCGCACACGGTCATATGTGCGAGAGACACCAAGGTGACCCGCGGTTGGCGCGTCATGGAGCTCGCGTAGGACTGTAGAACGCAGGTGCTTTGGTATGACCAGAAGTAGGTCGTGACCATGGGGCGATAAATTACGCCGATATAAGGTGTGGTCCTTTAAGGTAAACATGCGAACGGAAGCGTCTTGCGGTGAAGATTCGAGCTGTTGTATTAGGCGGCTGATATCCGGATCGCGACGCTGCTCGTCCCCGAGATGAAGCAGCTGGGAGATGGAAAGGACGCAGCCCACAGAATCAGTGGTCGTAGGATCGCAGTCGGCCACAGGGTAGCGTGACAGACAATCCACATCTTTGTGCAGTTTTCCTGATTTGTACACTACGGTGTAAGAATACTCCTGGAGGCGGAGTGCCCAGCGGGCGAGACGACCTGTGGGATCTTTGAGGGAGGCGAGCCAGCAGAGAGCGTGGTGGTCGGTAAGAACTATAAATGGTCGGCCGTATAAGTAAGGGCGAAATTTCGCGACTGCCCACACCAGCGCTAGGCATTCGCGCTCTGTTATGGAATAATTACGCTCCGAGGTGGACAGCAGCCTGCTGGCATAAGCTATCACACGATGCTGCCCACGTTGTCGCTGAGCCAACACAGCGCCTATTCCGTAACCGCTGGCATCGGTGCGCACTTCCGTCGGTGCCGTAGGGTCGAAGTGAGCCAGCACAGGAGAAGAAGTGAGCCAAGTGGTCAGGTCGGAAAATGCTGCTGCTTGCGAGGGACCCCAGGTAAACGTCTCATCCGGTTTGAGTAAATCTGTTAGGGGCCGAGCGATTTCCGCGAAGTTCTTGATGAACCGCCGAAAATAGGAGCAGAGCCCCACAAAGCTGCGGACATCTTTGGCGGTTTTCGGCACAGGAAAGTCCTTCACAGCTCGAACTTTTTCTGGGTCAGGCTGTACACCGTAAGCGTCAACAATATGTCCAAGTATTGTAATGCGACGGCGACCAAACCGGCACTTAGATGAATTCAGCTGAAGGCCGGCGAGACGGAATACATCAAGAATTTTTGACAGTCTTTCAAGGTGCGCTTCAAAAGTGGGAGCAAACACAATCACGTCATCCAGATAACAAAGACACGTAGACCACTTGAATCCATGGAGCAGGGAGTCCATCATTCGTTCAAAGGTGGCGGGGGCATTACATAAGCCGAAAGGCATGACTTTGAATTGGTAGAGGCCATCGGGTGTTACAAAAGCCGTCTTCTCTCGGTCCATGGGGTCCACGGCAATCTGCCAATAACCAGAACGAAGATCTATAGAAGAAAAGTAGGCGGCACCATGGAGGCAATCAAGGGCGTCATCAATGCGGGGCAGAGGGTATGCGTCTTTCTTGGTGATGTTGTTAAGGTGGCGATAGTCAACACAAAATCGCCACGATCCGTCCTTCTTTTTAACTAATACCACCGGGGATGCCCAGGGACTGGAGGATGGTTCAATAATGTCCTTCGCTAGCATCTTGTTCACCTCCTTCTGAATTATGCTCCGCTCAAAAGCAGACACTCTGTAGGGACGGCGGTGAACAGGGTTGGCATCACCTGTGTGTATGCGATGCTGGACAAAGGACGTCTGCCCAAGAGGTCGCTCACCAAAATCGAAAACATCCTGGTAGGCCTCGAGAAGATGTTGTAGGGCTTCAACTTGCGGAGGTGGAAGATCAGTGGCGATCATGTCTACAATTTGACGGCTGCCCGAATGTGTTGCGAGTGATGTGCGCTGCGGTGAAGCAAGTGTCTCTAAGGCAAGCACTTCAATTTGTGAATCGAGCAACGGACACAGGTGGGCCACAGAAATGCCTTGTGGAAGCACACGATTCATGTAGCCGAAATTGACAAGAGGTAGACAAGTTTTGTTATCTGTGATGCTGAGCACCGTATAGGGCACTGCAACATTGTGCGCAAGGAGTACGTCGGTGAGAGGCGTAGCGTAATAGTCACCGTCGGGCACAGCTGGTGAGCACAGAAAATCGACGTACGTCACAGTTTTCGAGGGCAGGCGAACAAAATCGCTGCATTGTAATCGGCATGTAGGTTGGTACGGGGCGGCACTGATTTGTGGTAGTTCAAGGCGGAGCACACCAGCGGAGCAATCAATCAGAGCAGAATTGGCGGCAAGAAAATCGAGGCCTAGTATGAGGTCGTGGGGACATGTTTCAAGCACGGTAAAAAGGACGACCACTTGATGACCGGCTACGGTAAGTTGAGCTGTGCACATACCGACGACAGGGACTTTTGCACCATCTGCAACTTGGACGACACTGGTCAAGGGCGGCGTGAGGACCTTCTTCATGCGACGACGAAAACGCGAACTCATAATACAGACGTGAGCGCCCGTATCTATCAAAGCTTCAACAGGTGTACCATCAACATATACTTCTAGGGTGTTCCGGTTCAAACGTAAGGGCAACAGAGGATTTTTGGGTAAGGTCGACAGGGCAGCTTCACCTCCAGAAGCTGCACAGCCTAGTTTTCCGGGGACGCGCGGCGGTTGAACGATGGCGAGGGAGAGCGGCGACGCGTGTTTGAACGAGAAGGGCGGCTTTGAGGCGGTGGCGACGACGGGGCAGGGTGGCCGTAGTCCTCAGGGGCAGTAAATGCTGTAGACTGAGTGCGGGTCGGATAACGGTGGTTTGGTGGACGGAATGAGCTACTGTAAGCGGGGTACGAGCCAGAAGACATAGATGGCCATTGACTGCGGCAGTAACGAGCGATGTGTCCTGCGCGACCACAGCGGAAGCAGATTGGCTTATCATCAGCTGTTCGCCATTCAGACGGGTTCCTTGTTTGAATAGAGTACGGACGGCGACGTCTCATGTCCACAGAAGCTATCGAGGGACCAGTATTATCCAGTGTGGATGCAGTGGACAGGATACCAAGGTTTGCGAATTCCTGGCGGACAACAGCCTGGATCAAGGCGACAGCTGGCGTTGAGGCGTCGGGCAACGTCGGTAGTTTGTTGGCAGCCGGGTAAGCGGCCTCGAGTTCACGTCGGACGATGCGCGTCACGTCTTCGGTTGTAGACGGATGACAAGGAGTGGCTTCGCAAGACGACGTTGCCGCGGTGTTGGGTAGGCGCTGAAACTGCTGCAAAATGCGTCGACTCTTCGCCTGCTCGAGACGGCGGCACTCTTTGATCACGGCGTCCATGGTCGTTACGTTGGTGAATACAAGCAGACTGAACGCATCGTCGGCGATTCCTTTTAACACGTGCGAAATCTTGTCGGCCTCAGTCATGTTGGGATCGGCCCTTTGACACAACGCTAAGATGTCTTGAATATAAGTCAAGTAGGGCTCAGTGGACGTCTGTGTACGGACAGCCAATTGCTTTCGGGCATCAAGTTGTTGACCAAACGGGTTGCCAAAAAGGTCGCGGAGCTGTTGTTTAAACATTTCCCAGCTCGTGATTTCGTGCTCGTGGGTCTCAAACCAGGTGCGAGGGGTCTTGTCAAGATAGAAAATGACATTCGCAAGCATAACGGTTGGGTCCCAGCCATATTGCTTGCTGATGCGCTCGTACATGCTAAGCCACTTGTCCACATTCACGTTGTCCTCTCCAGTAAAGGTACCGGGATCACGGGGTTGCGTTAGAGCGACGTACCGGGTTGCTGTCGTTGCTGAGGTAGGTGGCGAAGCCGTATCTTCACCCGGAGCCATGGTAGCAGACTTAAGGAGGCGTCCACTGCGTAGCTCCGTTGTCAGAAGAGCACCCAGCACTTCCACCAAAATGTTACGTGGAAAATAACAGTAGTCGGTCCGCAGCCACAACACAGCTCGCTGACAACGTCCACTTCTTTTCTCTCAGTCTGAGGCACCTTACTTGGGTACGCCCCACTATGCCCTCTTTCAGTCAGACGAAATCACGTAACAATATCATACACGGACTATGTTAGTTCATATTTCCGGTATAGCGAGAAGCGCTTGAATATAGGTTGCTGAGACATAAATGGGTACATATGTAGAGTTTATTAAAAGTGAAAAAGCCAACACTGGAACAATACCCTTTTAGCAGATATGAACCAGCATATGAGTACATATGTAAGAATGATTTACAGCAACGAAACTGCAGTTGATGTAGCACTGACATGACTTGCATAGTGTTTTTGCCAGAGCAATAGAGTAAGAGCAACAGAATGGATAACGGGATACGCAGCCGAGGAAGGTAGACAGTTCCATAGAGTGAAAAAAAAATCAAGTTCGCAGGGATAAAATGGGATCGGCTGGCACAGGATAGGGTAAACCAGAAATCACTGGGACATGCTTTTGTCCTTCAGTAGGCTAAAACAGGCCGCGAAATGCGGCGAGCGTGTACTTGTTCCCCATTTTCTCCTCTAGCGTTCGTATGCCGAATTCAACACGTGTAATCTTTCATATCCGTAGTCGATGCAAGCATGGATGCGACTAGCTGTCGGGGTAACTCCACGTAAGCGCACAGTTGCACATACTGCCCGTTTTAGTATTTTGCGTTTAAATGTACCGCTTTCGAAGCTCACGTCGTGAACGCAAGTGTGGTTGATTAAAGAAGCGTGACGTCTGGTCATTGAGGCACGCTTGGTGACTGCTAGGCTGATAGGTCATGTCTAGTAAAGAAAAGAACGAGCGAAGTTTTTAAGGTCTGGTCAGAGAAAGTGCCACGTATAGTATAACTAAGTATTGAATACAAATAGTAACGGACTGTTTTCTGCTGGTATGCCGGCAACAATATTGGCATGATTGCTTTCGATCTGCTCTCCCGTAGTATCGTACCAAGCACTCTAAATCGTTGAACTTTTTTTCATAACACAGAGTTGCACTTAGGGCTCTCCTATAGTAGAGTACCAAGTATTCTAAGTTGTTCAATTTTCTTTCCAAGTACAGTCTGAAACCGGAACAGCTGCATGTAGCTCTCCTATCTTCGTCGTCATTGTCGTTAACACCATCATCCTCCTTACTACATTTGCACTACTGTGAGCTAGAACTGGCACTTCAGGGCAATATCCTCTCCCGTGTTTCGCCAATTATCCCGGTCCTGTGCAGTAATGGTGCTGTTAGCTCGCTCGAGGCCACAAATTTTGAAATGCTCTTGCTTTAAAACGGGTCCGAAGCAACGAGACTTCCTGTCTCCCCCTGGCGTGCTTGACTTCGCTTGAAATCAGGACTGTTACTTTCAGTGACTAGTGGTTACACGCTACATTATCTGCACATGTTAATTTCTTTTTACTGATTTTGACTGAAGCGTCAAAACCTGCCCTGCCCCGCTCTGCTCCCTTATTTTCCCTTAAGGTTACATCTATCTTTTTCCTTTCCGTGCCTCGCTCTCCATTGACGTTTAACCCTCTCTTTTAGCCTTCAAGTCTTTTTCTCGTAGGTAAGCAATGGTAAAATGCAGCTGTTATTCGCTTTCCTCTTGAGGGATACATGCAAACTGCTCTTCATAATTTCTAATTACCTGCCAAATGTGCTTCACCCTATTCCCGGTCTTCCATTTGCCGCCCTCTCATTTTTCTGATGCGCCATCACTTAGCAGGCGTATTCCTTCACCACCTACAGTGTCTCGCTACTTATTCCGAGCCATTGTTCACTACACAGACCACTGAACATTAGTTCCGTATTCGGCGTGTTGGCTTTTAGACCTGCCGTTGTGTCATAACTGCCCAATTCAGTATCATATTTTCTAACTGGCACTCAGATTCACTCAGAAAGGCAGTGTCGTCCATGAGTCCGAGAGTTGAATTGAGTTGAATGAACTTTATTTGTTCAACGGTTGTTGCTGTGCCTGGGGCTGCCAGGTACACGTCGTTCGAGAAATATCTTTCGAGGTCCTCGGCGACGGCCCTGGCCCACTGGACGGCCCGCACCTGGTCTTCGAGGGCCTCACTGAGAAGCGTGGCTTATCATGGCTCAGCAAAGTGCCGCATTTCGGAGGTTACTAAGGTATTATTAAAAAGAAAGCTTGGACCATCTCACTAAAGGTAACACTTATGGTATGCGAAGCAGCAGCGTTGCGCATAAGTGGCGTCACGGGTTGAACGGCGCTAACACAGGTGCTGCGGTGAGCGCTGGAAGATTCGTTTGAAGCGATGGCTGGCATAGGTCTTGTAGGTGACACTTACAAACATGTTTCAACGCGTACATAAGGCGCACGCCAGGTTTATTGCGTGTGAACCGACGAGTCGGTGGTGTAGCAAGCCACGGTTGCGGCAAGTGTTGCGGGTGAACGGATGAGGCGGCAGCTGCGGGCGCCGTGGCGATCGCCTGGCAGGCGAGAGAGAGAGAGAGAGAGAGAGAGAGAGAGAGGCGTAAGTGTGCACTGCGAGAAGAGCGTGACGTCAACGCGCAGCAGCAGCGAGACCTTGGCACCACGCCAACTCCTGTGGTCGCGGCGTGTTCGTATGGAGGGACAGCGTTACATAAGCTGGTCAAAGAGCTGCTGTAGCCCTAAAATTCTTGTCCCCGACTGTTCCCTATCTAGGGCTCTGATAAGCTCGCACAAACAAGTGGTGAAAAGAGTTGGCAAGCGAGATCGCACTGCCGGCTTCACACCCTTTTTATTAGAACACTAGTGCTTTATTTATAGAAGATCGAACATGGTGGCTGCGGAGCCAGTGTAGGTTTGTCATGGTATTTTTATATATGGTTTATTTACTTCATTTACACCCTAATTCCACAATCCCTATATTTCCGAGGTTATCTCATAGTTCTCCCGAGGGAGTGTACAAATCAGGCTGAATCGTCTACAATTTTATAGACACATATCGCATACCGCATCGTACTAACACGTTTAAATTTAGCTTCTTTCCACGAACTGTTGAACTTTAGAATAACTTATCCGGTGACATACGTTATTTGCCCTTAAGTGAATTCTCGTTATCCATGAATACCCTTTGACAGTTTGTCTTTTTCCGTTTCACTGTTTACTGTGTTTACTGTGTTCTCTTCCTTGCCACCATGTCTTCATTATGCCACCATGTGATGTCATGTATTGCCACTTTGTATTTTGCTTTTCTTCGCAAAGTATTACACCATGTTTTGTACCGGCCTGTTACCCACTCCTGCCATAGCCCGGGTTGCAGTATGTAAAAATAAATAAATAAATAAATAAATAATAAATAAATAAATAAATAAATAAATAAATAAATAAATATGAACGGCACATTGGAACAGCCATAGCTCTCTTTATACTATGCTATTTTGTGCTGTACTATACAATACTACACTTCACTACACTACACCATACCAAGCTAAACATTGTATGAGTAACACATCACTCTAAACCGTTCAGTGTTTAGAGTGATGTGTTACTTGTGAACCTCCTGCTATCTATGAAAAGGACAACCGACTGGCCTCCCTCTGTCATTATTTCAACATTTCTTCTGAACACAAATTACTCTGGGCCCACAGCCTATGTTCTCATTTTTCTATACAATGCACAGTACATGTACAGCCACTAAAAGCCGTTGAAGGACAGAAGAAAAAGAAATTATGTGTCCAATGTAAGCTGTGAAGATGGTTGTACAGCGAAACTGGATTTGACGCCCCGAACAATTTCGACGTCGTTTGGATTTGATGGCCTTCCGCATTGTAGTCGCCCGAGAGTGGAGTGAGATTGGCGTCTGACCTTGTTCTGTAGCGATGGCCCAGACACGCGTATGATTGTGCACACCGACCATGCACACACAACCATCGTACACAACCGTCTAACTCGGCACGTTCATAGCCATGATTATTTACTTTGGTTCTCAAAGTCGTCAACGTCTATCAGCCTGTTCACCTCGTCTTTGTCTGTCCCCCTGTTTCTGAGGTACATTGAAAGTCTGTGGGTTGACGCGAACGTCGTGTCCAGGACACACACACACACGCACACACACACACGCACACACACACACACACACACACACACACACACACACACGCGCGCGCGCGCACGCACACGCGCACGCACACACCCACACACGCACACACACACACACACACACACACACACACACACACACACACATATATATATATATATATATATATATATATATATATATATATATATATGGGAATAATAATTCAATGGGCCAGTTAGTCTTCGGGAAGGTATGGGATATGGCACAACGGGAGCGTTGTCAACAAGGATAAATATATTTATTTCCCAACAGTTTCGGGAGGGGTCCTCCCTTCATCAGGGGAGGAGTTATAACTCATTCCCTGATGAAGGGAGGACCCCTCCCGAAACTATTGGGAAATAAATATATTTATCCTTGTTGACAACGCTCCCGTTGTGCCATATCCCGTACCTTATATATATATTGCCACCTGGTGTTCTGTGCCAGTGAACAGTGGGTCAGTTCTGTGCCGGTGAACGAGGAAGACGAAGACGAGCAACCCGTGCCAGCGGAGATGTCCTTCTTGGTCTCTGAGATTTTTGACAGTCGCGTTCCGTTATACGTTCCTTCGAGCTCTTAGCACGTGACAACTGGTGGAGGTGCTGGGTACCCTATGCACCGAACCCCTCCTAGTACAAGAAGCTCCAGCCCCATACCGGTGGTTACGCCTGTTCACCGTGCTAGCCGCAGGATCCGTGGACTGGACCCTGAGTTCGGACTTCTCTCAGAAGAGATGACGGCCCCAACTATTCCAGGCAGCGCCGTCCCAAGCGGCTCCAACCAAGCCGGTATGGAAGGCGCAACGCCATCGCAATATACACTATTCAAACCAAAAACGCCGAATCCCTTTCATGGTGCTGTCCATGAGGATGTCGAAGATTGGCTACTCCACTATGACTTCGTTGCCGCTCATAACATGTGGGATGACACAGACAAGCTCCGACATGTCTACTTCAGTTTGAATGACGGGGCACGGGTTTGGTACGAAAACCGGGCAGGTGTGTTCACGTCATGGGTGGACTTCAAACGCCGGCTTCTTGAAACGTATGCAAGTCCCGATCGCCGAGAGCGAGCTGAACGTGAGCTCCAGTGCCGTATGCAAATGCCAAATGAAGGCGTAGCAATGTATGTTGAGGATATGACACGTCTTTTTCGACGAGCCGACCCTCACATGCCGGAAGAGAAGAAGGTGCGTTACCTGATGCGTGGAGTGAAGGAGCAGTTGTTCGGTGGTCTTGTACGCAGCCCTCCCAAGACTACGTCAGAGTTTCTTGCTGAAGCCGTCCTGATTGAAAGCACGCTTCGGCAACGGACCCAGACGTACGAGCGACAAGTGAACTTTACTTCTGCTACGGACTACATGGGTGGTCTTGGGGCCCACGTCGACTTCTTCCGAGAGCTCATACGTTCCGTAATTCGCGAAGAACTGCAGAAGTTATCTACACCCTCAGCGCCCACTGTCAGTTCTTTGTCCGGCATCGTCCGAGATGAAGTTCAGCAGGCACTACGAGAACCGTCCTGTCAGACAGAACCGCGGCCCCTAAATGACTTCCCTCGCATGTCGTATGCGCAAACTCTCCTCCAGCCAGCACCACCTTTGGCTCCGCTCCCCACCGTGGCCCCTGCTATGCTTCCGGCAGACCAAACTCTGCGCCAACCTGCACAACATTTCACTCCGCCTTATACCGCAGCCCCAGCCATGCTTCAGGCAGTCCAAGCGGGCCCGTACCTCAGTGACCGCCGACCAATTCCGCGAAAATCAGACGTGTGGCGGGCCCCCGATCGACGTCCGCTTTGCTATCACTGTGGTGAACCTGGGCACATCTACCGACAGTGCACTTATCGACAGCTGGGACTTCGTGGTTTTTCGGCCAACTCCCCACCTCCTAGGTTCGGCCAGCGGCCTCCGGAAATCGCTGACTACGTTGCTCAGCAGCGCGGATCGACATCTCGGCACCACTCACGCTCTCCATCACCGCGGCGGTTCTCGCCGAATCATCGCACCTATGCGGGCGTGGCGCAGGGCCGGTCACCTAGCCCACGTCGGGAAAACTAGCCTCAGCGACCTTCAGGGGCAAGGCCGCTCACACTGGTCATGCTCAAGGCCCCCTATCGACGCGGACTGAAGATAACGACGATACATCGACAACGACACCACCGGCTGATTGCGGAAGAGTGTCCTTAGATATTCCTGTTCTGCTAGATGGTCGCGAAGTCAGTGCTTTAGTGGACACTGGTGCGGACTATTCCATAATTAGCGAAAAGCTGGCCGCCCTTCTCAAGAAAGTAACGACGCCTTGGAATCGAACGCCAATTCGTACAGCTGGCGGGCATATCGTCACGCCACTCGGTATGTGCACGGCAAGACTGCAAGTCCGCGGTTGTACATTTGTTGCTAGTTTAAGCGTTCTACGGCAGTGTTCTCGAGACCTGATCATCGGCATGGATTTTCTCAGGGAGCATGGTGCTATAATTGACATTCGACGACGTCTAGTCACTTTCGCGACCACAAACGCCACAACAGCTTACGCCGACCCCAGCCACTCCCGAGTGTCTCTTCGCGTCGTCGACGACGCTGTCACGTTACCACCCCGTGCAACTGTTGTGGTTCAGGTGGCGTTGGACGGAGTGATGCACGGTGAAGCAGTCGTAGAAAGCAATCACTTGCTTTTGCTGTCTCAGGGTATCTGCGTAGCGAGAAGCCTTGTTGACCTTCGTGATGATCACTGCAACGTTTTTGTCACAAACTTCAGCTACGAGCACCGGCACCTTTTTCCTGGAACTGTCATCGCCTACGCCGACCCAGTCGCCAATGTTACCGAGTGTTTTGCTTCCGAGGCCATCGGCACTGCTGAAACGCCTCTCCGCGGCGTCGACATCAATCCAACGCTTTCTGAAGCGAAGAAGCAGCGTTTGAGCGAGCTGTTGCTGGAGTTCCACACATGCTTCGCACGTTCTTCGAAGATACGTCAAACACCGATAACGAAACACCGTATTATCACCTACGACGACGCGCATCCCATACGGCAGCAGCCTTATCGTGTTTCGCCAACCGAACGGCACGCGATTCAAACGCAGGTTAAGGAAATGCTTCAGGATGGCGTGATACAGCCTTCAAGCAGCCCTTGGTCATCACCAGTCGTTCTTGTGAAAAAGAAAGATGGCACGCTTCGCTTTTGTGTCGACTACAGAAAGTTGAACAATGTCACAAAGAAAGACGTGTACCCGTTGCCCAGAGTCGATGATTCTCTGGACAAGCTGCGACGTGCGAAGTATTTTTCGTCCGTCGACTTGAAAAGCGGTTATTGGCAAATAGAGGTCGATGAACGTGACCGGGAAAAGACCGCTTTTGTAACGCCGGACGGACTTTATGAATTCAAAGTGCTCCCTTTCGGCCTCTGTTCCGCTCCAGCCACATTCCAGCGAATGATGGACACCGTCCTGGCAGACCTCAAGTGGAAAAGCTGTCTCGTCTACCTCGATGATGTCGTTGTGTTTTCAGAAACGTTTGACGAACATCTTCGTCGCCTTCGGAATGTGCTCGAAGCCATTAGATCGGCCGATCTCACGCTCAAGCCTGAGAAATGTCATTTCGGCTACGAAGAATTGAAGTTTCTTGGTCACGTCGTGAGCGCCGTTGGTGTTCGGCCTGATCCTGACAAAACTGATGCCGTCACCGCTTTTCCACCTCCAACAGACAAGAAAAGTCTTCGACGGTTTCTGGGTCTGTGTGCGTATTACCGGCGCTTTATTGAAAATTTCTCTAACATAGCGGAGCCACTATTACGCCTCACGCGTGATGATACACCATTTGTCTGGGCTGACGACCAGAAGACTGCCTTTGCGGAACTACAGCACCGGCTCTCTTCCCCTCCCGTGCTCGGCCACTTCGATGAAGATGCTGACACTGAAGTACACACTGATGCCAGCAATATCGGCCTTGGAGCTGTTTTGGTACAAAGACAAGATGGCATTGAACGGGTAATAGCCTACGCAAGTCGCACACTGTCTCGCGCGGAATCCAACTATTCCACGTCAGAAAAAGAATGTCTCGCGGTCATTTGGGCAATAACAAAGTTTAGGCCATATCTCTATGGAAGACCATTTAAAGTGGTGACTGACCATCATGCTTTGTGCTGGTTGACCAATCTACGAGACCCTTCTGGAAGATTAGCACGATGGAGTCTGCGACTACAGGAATTTGATGTCACCATCGTGTACAAGTCAGGCAAAAAGCACGAAGACGCCGACACGCTATCACGAGCACCTCTTCAATCCGCCAGTACTAGCGCAGAAGAGGACGGCGCCTTCGTGGCAACTGTCACCGGACCGGATCTGATGTCTCATCAACGAAATGACGCCGATCTAAGAGTGATTATAGATCATTTAGAAGGTGGCACCGCGCCCATTCCTCGTCCAATGTCGCGAACGTTGCCATCATTTTGCCTACGAAATGGCGTCTTATACAAAAGGAACGCCGGTGCTGGTGACAGATCTCATCTTCTCGTCGTGCCCAAAGCCCTCCGCGATGACGTCTTATTAGCTTGCCACGACGAGCCCACATCCGGCCATCTGGGCTACTCGAGAACTATGGATCGGGTGCGACAACTGTACTACTGGCCTAAAATGTCTGCCTGTGTCAAACGCTACGTGAAGGGATGCCGTGAATGCCAGCGTCGCAAGACACCACATTTAAAGCCGGCAGGTCATCTACAACCGATCGATCCACCACGTACACCGTTTGAACAAGTGGGGATGGACCTCCTAGGCCCGTTTCCTTTGTCTTCTTCTGGCAACAAATGGATTATTGTCGCAACAGATTATTTGACGCGTTACGCTGAGACGAAAGCGTTGCCACGAGGGACCGCATCTGAAGTTGCCAGTTTCTTTATGCATCAAATTGTGTTACGGCATGGCGCCCCGTCATATGTCATCACTGATCGAGGGACATCGTTCACAGCGAAACTTTTGGATGATATCTTCAGGTTGAGTTACACAACCCATCGAAAGACCACTGCGTATCACCCTCAGACTAATGGTTTAACCGAAAGGCTAAACAAAACGCTAGCCGACATGATCTCTATGTACGTGGATGTGCAGCACAAAATGTGGGACGACATCCTGCCGTACGTAACATTTGCGTATAACACTGCAACGCAGGAAACCACACGCTTCACGCCATTCCGACTCGTTTATGGTCGAGATGTTAGAACTATGCTGGACGCCATGATTCCATATGAGGACATCGACAAGCTCGACCAATTAGCCCCCGACATCAATGAGTACATTCAGCGCGCTGAGGAAGCACGTCAACTGGCCCGTGTGCACATCCGAACTCAACAGTGCGCAGATGCACGGCGGTACAACATCCACCATCGAGAAGTTAATTATGAACCTGGTGACCAAGTTTGGGTTTGGACACCCATTAGGCGGCGAGGTCTCAGTGAGAAACTCTTGAGGAAGTACTTTGGACCTTACAAAGTTCTCAGACGTGTGAGCGACGTGAACTACGAAGTGGTTCCAGACGGAGGCTCACCATCATCCCAGCGCAGGTTACCACGTCCAGAGACTGTACACGTAGTCCGCCTAAAACCATACTTTACGCGGTGATGCGAATTTTCTTCTTGTGCCAGTGAACTCTTCATGTGAACAGTGAATGCCGTTTATTTCCGATTGCCGGGCTCAGGACGCATTTTCTCTCGTGCACTAATTTGTTTAATGTTTTTTTTTGTATCACCTACTTCGACCCACGGCAGTGCACACGTTTGTTTGAGCATCGGGTCGATGCTCTCTTGGGAGGAGGAGTAATGCCACCTGGTGTTCTGTGCCAGTGAACAGTGGGTCAGTTCTGTGCCGGTGAACGAGGAAGACGAAGACGAGCAACCCGTGCCAGCGGAGACGTCCTTCTTGGTCTCTGAGATTTTTGACAGTCGCGTTCTGTTATACGTTCCTTCGAGCTCTTAGCACGTGACAATATATATATATATATATATATATATATATATATATATATATATATATATAAGTCAAGTAGATCCTCCAAGAGAACGGTAACAACGGAAGTGTTTAATTCGACAGTTTCGGCCAGAGTCTGGCCTTCATCATGACTCCTGATGAAGGCCAGACTCTGGCCGAAACTGTCGAATTAAACACTTCCGTTGTTACCGTTCTCTTGGAGGATCTACTTGACTTATTGCAACGCTACGGCCATTTTCGCCACCATGCCTGCCTATATATATATATATATATATATATATATATATATATATATATATATAAAGGGAATGAAGTATATGTTTAAGGGCTCGTTTATTCGTGTCCTGACACATCATTAAGGAGATCTAACAGACAATAATGCCAAAGAATGTATAGGGGAAGTCATTAGACCAAATGTAATGTAAATGTGAAGGAAGAAATGTGGGTCAAAGACAACCTGCCGTGAGCAGGCACCGAACCTGCGACCTTGGAATAACGCGTTCAATGCTCTACCACTGATCTACCACGGCGGCTATTCCTCAAGCCACTTTATTGGGTCCATATGTGAAATTAAACGTGGGAGTGTCAGTCAGCGCCACCTGTAGCCATAGATGCGAGTGTGGCACACTCTTTATGAGCCTGTTTAGCGTCACGTAGCACGTGAACTTGTTACGAGCTAGCAGCTGACCAATATTCCCTCGTATGCAACCTAGCAGTATCAAGCCTGCCAGTACGAGACCCTCGTTAATGAATAAGGGAAAGAAGTCTATACTTAAGGGCTCGTTTATTCGTGTCCTGACACAACATTAATGGGATCTAACAGACAATAATGCCAAGGAATGTATAGGAATGCCAAGGAATGTATGCCAAGGAATGTATATCCTGGATGATCTCTAAGGTAGGTCTGCCCCCCCCCCCCCAATCGCGAAAGAGTTGGTACGCCACTGGGAGAGAGTGTCTCTAGCCTCCTACTACTAAGCGTAGTTGAGGGAAGAAGGGCATTTGAAGGTGATTATGCTATAGCCCATAGCTACGGTACAACATAAGATCTTGTAAGACAGCATAACACAAAAAGTTGGGCAAGGACCATGGTCGATCATAAATGCGTTAAATATTGTTGTCCGTTAAGTAAATTGCATTGTAGCACTTGTAAGACTATTTTACCAATATAATTAACCCTTCTATCAAGGACGTCAGCAGGAGGTGCAAAAGAAGAAGAACAAAAGGTTACCTGCTGTATATCGTTAGAACTACCCGGTTCTTTGCCAATCCCCCAGCGCGGGTGCGTGGCATGAATACCAGGCTATCTTCTTCCTCCAGCCCCTCCCGCCAAGATGCAGCACGGTTTTGCAAAATTCACGCCCCTTCCCCGCTAAGCTAAATCCTTCCGACGGACGCGCATGGCTTCTAGCAGGAGTGTCGCGTTAGGTGAAAAGCCAGCTAGGTTTTATGCGCTCAATAGGCCACACGTGTTCGTGGAAGACTTTTTTTTTTACAAGCTAAACGCAAAAAAAAAGAATGTATGGCACGTACGCCAAAACCTATCGAGCAGAACGACGACACAGCGTAAAACTCCAAGCAGCCTGGAAGATGGTAGTACTTATCGTTCGAGAAGAGCTCGAAAATCAGAGGTCCGCCACTGCCAGAACCGTTAGACCAAATCGGGGTCTTTCTGAACCGCGTTTCTGAAAGTGGTGCCGTGTCCACCGTGAAGTGGTTCGAAAGTGGTTTTACCCTGCGCTTTTCGTCCGATGGGCCCAGCACCACCCACTCACACCCGCCCACACGCAGAACGACGCTTTCAGCTTGTCCGTAATGTTGCTTTCGCTATCATCGTTCTCGAGCGGAACGTAGAAACCATCTCCAGCAAGAAAGCAGCGCTTTGCCAGTTGAGTATTCAGATAAGTTGGGGACATTGCTTTGATGTAAGATAAAGGCGATAATTTCTGTAACCCATAAGGCAGCGGTCTAACACGTGGTTCACGGTCTCACAAGGAATAAAATGTTTGGCGCTTTGCTAAATGGGATTAGCATTGTCTGCTCGCCCATCTCAATTAATGACGCTTTGTTCAGGTAAGCTGCAGAGACCGGACTGGTGGGAAGCAAATTTGTATTTCGGAAGGCGCCCTATGCGGACAAGATATGTTGAAACATAACGATGGAACAATATCTCTATGTTTCATAATGTTCGTCCAAATGTGAGTCATCCTGGAGATCAGTGTCAATATGGTCGTCGAATCATACGCCAAATCACCGTCGGAAATTATAAACGGCAGTGTTATGCTGCATTTGTTCAAACTCTCCTCCTCCCCACCACCATCGCTTCCGATTTTTTCATTGTCCCGGGCCTCGCGGGACCGAATTTTGTTACTTCGGCCAACTATATAGCTGCGGTGTGTCGTATACCCCTGCCATATAAGAGAACGGTACATTAAGAATAGAAATTTTTCCCAGTCATCATTTGTTTACCCTTAAGGTCCACCCCTGAGGCATCATATAGGAAAGTGGGGGTAACAAAAGGTAACCGTGCATGGGTAAAAAAGGAAAGCAAATAAATACAGGTTGAAAAGCAAGTAAACACAGTAAACGCACGGAAAGTAATAATGCCTGCAAACAAGGAGGAAAAAGAACCATTACGGGATATTCATCATCATCATCATCATCATCATCAACCTGACTACGTCCACTGCAGGACAAAGGCCTCTCCCATGTTCCGCCAGTTAACCCGGTCCTGTGCTTGCTGCTGCCAATTTATACCCACAAACTTCTTAATCTCATATGCCCGCCTAACCTTCTGTCTCCCCCTAACCCGCTTGCCTTCTCTGATAATCCAGTTAGTTACCCTTAATGACCAGCGGTTATCCTGTCTACGCGCTACATGCCCAGCCCATGTCCATTTCTCTTCCTTGATTTTAGCTATGATATCCTTAACCATCGTTTGTTCCCTAATCCACTCTGCTCTCTTTTTGTCTCTTAAGGTTACACCTGCCATTTTCCTTTCCATTGTTCGCTGCGTCGTCCTCAATTTAAGCTGAACCCTCTTTGTAAGTCTCCAGGTTTCTGCTCCGTAGCTAAGTACCGGCAAGATACAGCTGTTATATACTTTCCTCTTGAGGGATAGTGGCAATCTACCTGTCATAATTTGAGAGTGCTTGTTAAATGTGCTCCGCCCCATTCTTATTCTTCTAGTTACTTCATTCTCCGGATATTATAATTGTTCAAATTTTACACAATTGGAAGTAGATTCTAATCAGATATGCCTGCAGGAAGATCATTTGTCTAGGGTTGAACCATGAATACGTTAAACACTGTGACAATCAAGCACACGTCGTGATGACGTCACGGGTGGTGGAATAAGCATTTCAAGTGGGCTAATTCAATAATGTTGTTGTATAGCTTATGAAAAACTACCGTAAGTTTACGAAGACCTCCTATTTTACGATAGGAAGCTAGGGGAGTTAGATCAATCAGAAGTTTTGATGTTAGCATCACTCAGCCAAGAATTATATTTGCAAATTATAAAACGAGCAGATCGATTTCATAATACTTCCCATGTCAGAATTAGATACTCTTGATTGAGGTTACTGATAGGGGACACGTATTGATGTTTGGTACTGATGAAAGTTTCGTACGCGATTACTGTGTAGTCTAACTGTGAACGAAGCAAATGTGAGTGATCGATCATCTGATGAAACCCAGTGGTGTAGAAATGCTTGGAGAAAGTGACGAGATACGCTATGACCACCTTAATTTACTTGTCATTAATTTGTTCTTACAGCTTTGTGCTCTGCTCAACTAGTTTAGTTGTGGCACGTGTTTACAAATGCATCGAACACGCACCTGACTTTTGAATTCTTGGTCAACTTTTCTTCCCGGTATCACTCTCGAACGAGGAATTTCGAAACTATAGTTAACCCGTTTAACAGCACTGTGCTTTCAACCTCGGCTACGGGAGAATCACGCAGAAAGCTCCATCTTGATTGTTCACACAAATTATCGGTGCCCGGGCCTCCCAGCGTTGACCAACTGAGGTCCCCCTGTCAGGCGTCGGTCTGTGTTCGGACAGTCACTTCGTCCAACTTCATGCCCCTCCAACTGATTATGTGGTAAAGAAGGACTAGGGGAAAAAAAATGCTCCAGGCAGCGCTCGAAGCGGCACCACTGCTTGAGATAGATGGGTGGAGGCCACGCCTGCACGGCCGGAGGCCTCGTGGTGATCTTTGACCTTGTAACGTCGTCGTCGTCTTGCGCGACGACAAGTTCCTTGGCTCGAGTGGTGGTGGTGGTGGCGAACCTTGCAATTAGGCCCACTCTGTCCTCACTAGCGGTTGCGTGAGCGCGCCTTCGTCGTCGTCTCGCGACGGCTGCCAAACACAGGTGTGTGTTTTTTTGTTTGTTTTTGTGCGTGTGGCTGCGTCTGCGACATACCTGTCATGGTGTGGCGGGCTGTCGAGGTGCCCAGCGTGAGTGAGCCGAACGGACCCTCCCCGGCCACGGCGTCATTTAACCGGAGAAAGAAAGGAGGCGTGATGGGGGCTTTGGAAGGCGTTTCGCGGCCGAGCGTACATTCAAGTGACGTCGGAATGCCACGCGACTGCTGGCACGCGCGACCGCCCGTGGAATGCCGCACACAAGAGGGAATGAACTTTTTGCGAGAAGACAACGACGATCCGGAGACCTTTATCTGCCGACGTCCCTCCGAGGCAGCAATTAGGAGCGCAGTTGAGCAACGCGTTTAATGACGCCTCTTGAGGGGGCGCTTTTCAAGTTACTGCTAGTGTCAACCAATCACGCCGGAAGGCAGAAAGAAGCCCGTAATTCTGGGCAGCCGTCTTGACAAGCTCGCTCGCTTAATAGTTTGCCAAGTTTAATTGTAGGTTAATCAAAAGTGCTCGTGCCACTTCTGGAGCAGCCACAGCAATGAACATACCCTGCTGAAAAATAGAGTGTTCTAAGCGCTGCGAACCTAAGGGGGACGGGCTGTCGTGTGCTGTCGTGGGCTGTCATCGTCTTATACGCGTTACTAGTTTGGCGTAACGCAGCCATTTGAACGCACGCTCGCGCCACAAAGAAGTATTCTTACTGTTGTTCTTTGAGTGCCTTGATGATGATAGAAATGAATAAATAGAAAGAAAAAAACACCTTACGAATGGGAAAAGGTGAGAGAGAAAGAGAGGATGAAAGAAAGAGAAAGGGAAACGCAGGAGTCGGCCCTGCTCCTCCCTTCTACTAGTGCAAAGCAGCTTTAATATATTTTTTTAACAGGGAAAGTGTTTAGGCTGTCGTTAATTTGTGCTCCGTCGTAGAAGAACTATCGTCATCATAAACCGGCGGGCTCTCTCTGTGAAAAACGAAGATGAGACCCGTACACACGTCTGCTAACATCATGGGTCACATCGGCTTGAACCAAAGCTTGCCAAGGCAGTCTTACTTCCCAGATCGAGAGGGCGAACGCATGCACTGCCTGTCCCACGGCGCCTTGAGCCTGCAGGGCTTGTCCCAGAAGCAAAAGCTTATACGTGGAGCCCTACTATTAGCCCGACAGGTTACTCAAGCCCGATCCTGGCGGTAGGACCTCGAGTTCGTCTTCCCTCAAGCACAAGCAAGTCGACGATCGGGACGGCGAGCAGCAGCGCTACTACTAGTCATACATGACCAGGTACATGGACCCCATGACCGTCTACGACGCCACCGAATGCCACTAGATAGCGTCCAACACCCGAGACCTGCACGTGATGTACAATTGCTACACCACACAGCTCCAGCACTACGCCATACGCATCATGCGGAGAACCGGCAGAAACGAAGACTCTCTCGAAGCGCGACACACCACAATCGATCGACAAGTCATCGGGGGAGCCGCGCAGCGATGTCTCCAAAAACGCCACCGTGGCTAAGTCTCATGCACCCGAAAACGTCAACTCGATGTGCGCCGTCGTTCGCGACGCCGGGACGGACGCCGACCATCCGCTACCGGCCACAGAGGACGTCGACGAATATTCGCGGCCTTCAAACACGGCCGCGATTCCGGTCCTTGGCGAGATCACTGCCCGACGAAACCAGAATGCTTCGGCACCGTTGTCCTCACCGAGCGAGGAAGAACAGTCGTTCTCGATCCCGATGTCTTCATCCAGCTCGTATGCATTTTCGAACCAAGTTCACGCCAACACCTACCTCATCCTCCCAAGTGGACAAGCAGCGAATGAGCGCGCAGCACATACAGAAGCTCCAGATGCAACACCAGGAGCAGATGACGAAGATCACTCCCAAGGAGCGCGCGAACTATAGAGAAACCTCACGAGTCTATGAAACCAGGCCAAGATCAGACTCGTCCTACTATACCAGTGACGCAAGAAGTGCAAAAGCTCTCAATATGACGTGAAGGGGGCAAACAACGTGACCACGAAGTCCTCTGGACATCAAAGCGAGATTGAACGACCATGCACTACAAGACAAGCTGCCGCCATCCCAAGTTACGTGATTGGCAAGACCCCTTCCGTCACCGTGTGACACCTTCTGGTTGACTCTCCCACAGCTTTCTTAAAACGTTCGCAAGTGTGCCAGCCGCGGCAGCATGTTACAAATAAAGGAGGAAGAAAGGGCGGTGGGCACGAGCGACAGCTACGGGTGCTGGCTCGCTTAGTAGTTCTGTTGACCTTCGATGTAGATGGACGTTCGGGTCTGGGTCTCCTTCTTCGTTTCTCACACTCTCTTTATTCTCTTCATTGTGCGAAACTCTTCAGGCGGTAATGCGTAACGAAAGCGGACACGTGGGGAAGAAGAAGAAAAAGAAAGAAAAGTACAGAGGTAAATAAAAGGAAAATGAAGACAGCAAAATAGAAAAGGACAAAACAATAGTCAGAGCGGTAAATAATGAGTAAAATATATTGAGAGATTGAGAAATAGGAACAGCTTTACGACAGAGAACTGCAGACGCGAGCCTAATTTCTCCAACCGGGTTGCAGAAACTAGGCGCCTTCTTCTTTTTCTAACTGCTACCACCACCCACAAACCCCCTACACGGGGAGGGTGGGGGACACGTGAAACACGTGAAAGAGGCAGAAAGAGAGAAAAAAATAGAGATAGATAGGATCAAAGTGATACAATTATAGAAACAATAGAAATAAATATATAAAGGCATAGAGAGAAATAGACAGGGAAAGAGAGAAAGACACGAAAAAAAAGATGACAAAAAAGGAAAAAAGCAATAGAAAAAATAAAAATAAAGAGAAACAAATAAAAAGAAAGAAAGAAGCAGAGATAGAGAGAAATATATAGAAAAGTAGAATGATATACAAAGAAACACACAGAAAAGAAATGAAAAAAAAATTAGAGAGCGAGACAGAAAGAGAAATAGAGATAAAGAAAGTGAGAAAGAGGTGGAGCGAGAAATAAAGAAATGGAAAGAAACGGATAAAAAGATAAAAAAGGGGAGACTCATGAAAATAGATGGAAAGAAATAAAGCCTCGAGGTTTCGCACCAATGTTGCAAAAAGAAACTTGCGAGGCACTATTGCGAAGCTGCCACAGTTTTATTTTAACACAGAGACGCTGTTCAACAAAGACAGGCGTAGAAACCTCGATTTACTTCCACACTTCTACAGCTTACATACTGCACTTGAAAGCATTTCACTGTGGTGCCGGAGGACATTAACTTTGCATTTATCACCACTACAAACAAAAATGCATACCATACCGAGTATACGCCATTTACATCAAGAATACGGAAAGGCCTTGTTTTCACTCTTTCTCTCTCTCTTTTACCTCCTTATTCCCCTTTCCTATGTGTGGGGTAGCAAACTGTATGTAGTCAAGTTAACCGCCATTCATTTCCGATGTTGTCTCTTTCTCTCTCCGTACTTCTCTTCCCTGTTCTGTTTTCTGTCTTTTCATGCCTTAATCCCATCTCTCTAAGCTGGCTAAGAAACTACACTCGTGTCTCAGTATATCCTCCCTGATTTTTCTTCAATTTCCTCCACCTTCTCCGTCCCAAGACTGTACCCACAACACGCAATCAAAGGCGATGCCCTTCAATTGCAGTGAACATGCAGTTTGTATTCCACGCGAGTCAAACGTACCGTATGCAGCAAAGTGCACTTTCCACGCAATAAAAGACCGCAGTCCCCGCTACGATTCAAATCCCGTGCGTTTCCAGCAACAAGCAGGCACTGCCCTCGACAAGATAACGTTTCGCTCGAGTTTGGGCAATTTCCACGCAATTTCACACGACGATGACACTCCTGTGATTACCAAGTAGCTGCGTTCACTCAAGCATAATATAGCGCCGACGTCTCCTGGGATATTTTTAGGGGTTGAAGGTTTATGAATTCGTTAGTACTCCTCTACACGCGCACTACTTCGCACATCCATGCTACTGCTGTGACCTTGACAGGGGTACGGTTTGACGGCGAAGCACGGGAAAGGTGTTCTGCTTTACGAACATTTGTTTCTTTTTTTATTTGTTCTCACCTCAAGTGACAAAAAAGGCAGGCTCTCTTCTTTATTCATAGCATAAAGCGTTTCTCTTTCTTTCTCTTTCCCAAATTCAAAGCTGAAATTAATTGAAGAGGTGTTAATGCGGGGCTAAAGGAACAACGGTTAATGCACCGGCTCGCGTCATGTCGAATAATTATGAGACGACGTTAGGCTTGCAGAGTCGTCTGCTTGTTACTCTTACAAACTACGCCCCGCCGTATAGTGGTCTAGCAGATAAGGTACTTGGCTGCTGACCCGCAGGTCGCGTGGTCGAATCCCGGCTGCGGCGACTGCATTTTCGATGAAGGTGAAAATACTGTAGGCCCGTATGCTCAGATTTGGGTGCACGTTAAAGAACCCCATGGGTGGTCGAAATATCCGGAGCCCTGCACTACGGCGTCTCTCATAATCATATGCTGGTTTTGGGACGTTAAACCCCCAGATATCGATCGATCGCTCTTACAAGCCATAAATTTCTACCAACGCTCCATTCTCGTACACCGTAACACGCACGCACGCACATCAGAGAGATAAGAGTAGTTATCTTTATTTTATGGTTGATCTGTGAGGTTTGACGTCCCAAAGCTACTAAACTACAGAAGACGCCGTGGAAGCCTCCGCATAACTACAACTACTTGGCGTTCTTCAACGTGTACTGCAATCACGCGTCACGGTAGTATACATGTTAGGGTGCACGACTTGGAACCCGAAGGGTCACGTGATCGAATCCCGGCCGCGGCGGTGGCATTCAGATGGAGTAAAAACGCTAGAGCACAGTGCACTTTGATTTAGGCGCACGTTAATGAACGACACACGGTCAATATTTCCAGACCCCTGGACTACTGCGTCCCTTATAGTCATATGGTAGTTTCGGGACACATCCCTGCGATTACACGAAATCGCGAAGTAGAGGGCACCGGGTATACTCTATAGCATCTCGCCTCCATCAAAATGCGACCTTTGCGACGGGTTACTTTGCGACAGGTTGATTGAACCCGCGAGTTTTGGGTCAGCAGCAAAGTACTAGAACCATAGGGCACCCCCCCCCCTTCTGCTACCCCTCCCCCCTCATGTCCTCCCCTGTGCTGACGTCTCTCTGCATCCACTATGCGCAGATATATTCTAACAGGGGTTGTTACTCCGAATATTGACGTAAACCGTTAGCAGATATGGTCTACGGAAGAAAAAAAATCCTTTCTTCGTAACTATTAAGCTGTCCGGTTCGTGGATGTACCGGATAAAATGACACTGACCCCGCGCTAGAATATTGCACTGATCCGGGCATTGTGGCGGGAACGCGTCGCCTTTAATAGTTTAATAAATATCGCAGCAAGACACCATGACTCAAGTGTATACATCTCACTAGCATGCGCACACATTTACTTTCATCTATGATTGATTGATGTGTAGGGTTTAACGTCCCAAAACCACCATTTGATTAAGAGAGACGCCGTAGTGGAGGGCTCCGGAAATTTCGACCACCTGTGGTTCTTTGAAGTGTGCCCAAATCTGAGCACACGGACCTACAACATTTCCGCCTCCATCGGAAATGCAGCCACCGCAGCCGGGATTCGAACCCGTGACCTGCGGGTCAGCAGCCGAGTACCTTAGCCACTAGACCACCGTGGCGGGGCATACTTTTATCTAGTGGATCGAACTAACGCGGACTACTTCAACCGCAGCAAATTGCATTGGCACGCTCGGCACGTATATCCACTTAATACCGTCTTCTATTTCGGTGACAGGTGACGTTATACGCATCCTGATTCTCCATAATTCGAGGCCATCGATCGAAATAAAGTGTTTGTTTGTGGCTTTTTTTCCGAAAGTGTGTCTGCGCCTTCCCTCCACTCCCCGAAGAAAGTCAGAAATAGGAAAAGGCGCCACCATTGCGGCCGAAAATAGATGCAAATCTCCACCGCGCTTAGTTGACGGTAATTTTCCAGTACAAGATTACGGTACTTTTCCAGTAGTTTGTGTGCTCACTTGGGAGTTTCTAAGAGGCGAATGTACACGTAACGGGATGCACCGTTGAAAAAAAAACAAGAAAAAAGAGGAAAGAATAACAAGCCGCTTTTTCTTCTGATTCAGAACAACTTTTATGAATTCGGATCATGAAGACGCGCCTGGGTACGAATGCAGATGTCAAGAAAAAAATCATATTATCCATGCCTGGGTTGTAAACGGGTACCCTGTAAACGATTTGTATTTTGCTGTGTGCCTTCGTATGCGATCACTCGCACGTGTACCGAATGTTGTGATACCGATCGTTTGATCGATATTGATCTAACTGAAACTTAGCTCCCTGGTATACGTACATATGCTAGTTGTAGCACTTCCAAACTTGAAATCCATAGTGTTTGCTGGTCGATTGTTTCGTTGCTCAGAAGATGCATGACGCAACCCACCCGGGAGGATCGGGTGCACTAATCGGACGGTGCATTGTTTAGGAATATAATTTGCTTGATTAAAGAATGACTTTAGGAAGAAACACTTTAGCGGCGACTCATTATTGATGAAAACAAATAAACTCGGATTGTCGTGTGCTGAATTTCTGGAGTGCGTCCTCGTCTCTGTTAGCGCTTCACCAATGAAAAGATGATCGTTTATTCGAGGTTGCCGCTGCTTTATTGCTTGTCTTTGTAAATGTGACTGTGAGGAAGACGGCAATCATAATATTGTGTGTGCGTTTGCGTCTGAGCATGTGTGCGTGCGTGCGCGTGCATGTGTGTCTGTGTGTGCGTACTAATCTCTATGCGTGCGTGTTTGGCAGAAAGCCTAATGGCATCGATGACAGCTTCACGAATCTCTGGGCGTTGGCTATAGGCGACAGCACTTGCATAACATTTCTGTATTTTTAACACAAACTTCGCAATCTCCGAGCGTACGAGCAAATTTGTTGCGTAGGCGCGATAGTAAAAGCGTCCGTGAGGTGTTGCGTAAACGTTTGCAGCCTAAGGTGACGGCACAACAACGCCGTCCAGCGGAAATGAATCTCTCTTTTGTGCGCGTATACTTTCACTCATCACTGGCCTTGGAAAAACAAAAAGGAAAGAAAGAAGCGAAAAAGACACCCCACTCGCTTTCTTTTTATTTGCTGGGAGAGTTTGTCGTATATAGGTCGTCTTAAAGCGCAGCACGCCGACCCCAAACTCAAACGATTCGATTTAATTGATAATTGGTTGTAAGGGTGCACTTATCATCCCAACTATAACCAATATTCGTGGTGCTGCCCCGTCGTAATATATCGGCAGAGCTTTAACTTCAGCGTGGCGTTGCATTAGAAGGGCATAGAACGCGTTGCACCGGTCCGTGTCGATGACTCAGATTAACGCTTGCTCAACAAAAGTACCCGCAATCACCATAATCCTATACGACGCAGAAAATGTCGATGCGCCATGTTTATTTATTGCCCGGCAATCATCAACGCGCGTTTATATGTCGGAGTGCCTTTTTGTTATTTCTAATTGCACCTCTACTCGCTCAGGTTACGAAACTGAAGGAAACCTCGGCGATTCCGCGCTTCCACCACTGTTCTTCCTGCGGAGCTCAAGGTATACCGTGCCTCTGTTTCAGGGTCGTAACACCTCTTTGAACATTTAATTGCTCCTGCAATTAAGTGCAGCATTAAAGTAGTGGAGCTCACGCTTCACCGTCATCGTTGATTGGCTTGCTGCTAGTCTTCTGTGAACAAAAGAGCACTGAAAACTATTGATGCCACCATAAAGCGAGGTTGTCTATAGATTTTAACTGCTATTTCGAGATCCCTTTTAATCCTTCTAATGACGTATGCGATCCATTTGTCTGCTGCAAGGGCTTAGGCGTGAGCACAAAAGAGCAGCTGCCTCCACTTGCCCGTCCTCGTCTTTATGCTGCGTTTTGATTGTAAGTGCCCCACAAGAAAAGTGGGGTTGGGAAAAGGGGAGGTGTTGCAGCGCAACTTCACCAACAAAGGCACGTCACCCAAAGTACCTCATCCCACGGCATGTGTTGACGTCATTTCGATCACGTGTTCGGGACAACAAGTCGGGCTTCAATCGTTTGACGTGATGCTACTTCCTTTCTTGTTCCTTCCTCCGTAGTATAAGCTTCTAGTCACGTGCTCGCAGGTGATATCGTGACGTTCCCACGACCGCTTCGCGCCCGGGCTACGCGGGCGATGCACAATCGGCAGTTTTGAATGCTGCTTCAGTGACGCGCAAGCGGTCATTCTGGAAGTTTTCGTACCTGGCGTCATCAGGGCAAGCCAGACTGCTGCGTGAAGTCGCCAGAATTAGTGCTGTGCCTGACGTCAAACTAGTGTCAATATTGGTAGGTGAGCTATGGGAAAATTTATCTTAATGCCAAAATAAAATATGCGCATTTATCGGGGTTCACACTTACTCATATCTGTCTCCGTGAAGAGATCCGCATGACAGAGCAAACTCGCTTACGAAAAATGGTGTCAGTGCCCCTTCAAGTAAATTCCTGCCTTATCTACCCCTGGAATGAGAGATTGCAATCACTTCGTCGACATCTGCCTGCTCGAATCCCGTACACACTTCCGCAAAGCCACGATGGCTGCTGTTTCTCCGTTTATAACTTCGCAATGTCCTTGAGTTAAGCAAAACGGCTCGTATAATCTACCAACCGGACGCGAACGTGACTGCGATGCAGATGGCTGCCGTCAGCTTCTGAACAAGAGATACGACCATTTTAGCAGCTAATGTAAGCTACTAATAGCAATGACCGCTACTTGAGTGACACTTTCCATACAACGAACGTAAATAGGCCGCTTGCATCTGCAGAGTGTTTAGTGTGGCCCCGAAACGGCATCGAATAGAGACAGAAAGAGAGAGGGAGAGGGGGTGGCAAGTGGAAAGCTGGGAGGTTAACCAGCAAGAAATTATCTGGCTTCCAACCCTACACTGGGCAAAGGTTAAAGGGAAACAGAAAAGTACGAGAGGAAAGAGCCAGCATCTGCTCATTTATTTATTCAATATCTTCAGATACATTGAACACAGAAATTTTGCTATGTCCGTGTGCGTGTGCTTGAAAAAAAGTATGGACCATCTCCCCGAAGGGAGCCATAATAGTATCACGTTCGCATACAATACGGCTAAACAAGAGACGACTCGCATGACTCCATTCAGCTTGGTTCACGGACGGGAGGTACGGACTATGCTGGATGCGATGTTGCCACATGAATGGGACGCAACCGACACAGGCGCTGACGTGTTCACTGAACGCGCGGAAGAAGCTAGACAGCTCGCCCGCTTGCGGATCCACCAGCGACAAGACTACGATGCCGTCCGCTACAATGCTCGCCATAGAACTGTAACGTACAAAATCGGTGACAGAGTGTGGGTTTGGACACCCGTACGAAAACGTGGACTGTCCGAGAAGCTGCTAAGGCGATATTTCGGGCCATACCGAGTATCGCGCCAGCTAAGTGACGTCACCTACGAGGTTGTCTCCGACAGTCCCCAATGCCCGAGGCGTCGCCAGCACCATCCTGAACTTGTTCATGTAGTGCGTATGAAGCCGTATGTGAGTGACTGCACGTTAAAAAAAAATACTGTGTGTCTGCATCAGCATCGGGGCGATGCTCTTATAAGGAGGGGCAAGTGACACGTGTTTATATGAAAAAGAACAATGATAGGAATGTTTGGTAGATTCCAGCTAGTGGGTCAGGTGGTTTTTCGGGACGACAACGAAGCAGGCATCTTGCTGTACAGCTGATCCTGATTACGCTCTTCTCGCTGCCGTAAGCTGCTGTCATCTTTTGTTCGCGTCGCACTGCGACAATAGGCTGCAAAGCAGCTCACAGTGGTGCGCACACTGTTGACCCAGCTGAAACGGACGTCGACGCGGGTGCTGGAAGAACGGTTTAAAGCGAAACTCGGTGTAGCCTTTACTCGAGTAAACGTTTCTTTGAAACGCAAGGACACGGGAAGCGGTTTGGGTTTCGTATAAGTTCCATGGGCAGAAAAACGAACCGAAATAGTGTTTCCACTCGATGTGCGCTCGATCGTTGCGAGCAGTGGAGAGGGTGAAGCGAGAGAGGTGACGCGTGGCGAGCGGCGACAGGCTAGGAAGAGAGTGACGTCAACGTGCGTGCACTGCGAGGGAAGTTGTGACCTACTTTGCACCGCCCCAACACCTGCGGCTAAGGGAGCACGGTGCGGACGGAGGGACAGCGTTACACAGGATAGTCAAAGGGCTGCTTCGCGTTTAAAATGATTGACGATTTAGAGTACCTTATGTACTCTCTTACGGCAGAATACATAGGGGAGGAGGAGGAGGATCGAAAGAGGAAGGACAGGGAGGTTCGCCAGTTCTACATAGGGGAGAGTACATACGTGAGAGTACTAGCTTTCCTACGGTAGGGTACCTCCGGATACGCTCTGTTTTTCTGTCTGTCTGTCTGTCAGTCGTCAAACGAAACAACCAGCCACCCGGCTCACTTGCTCAACTTCCAGCCACCTTTAAGTGGTGGCAGCGTCCATACTTGTGAACATCGTCGAACGAAAAGCAAATATTAGGCACATCCAAGGCGCAACATGAACACGTAAGTGTTCGGTGGTGTGTTCATTTACTAGAAAGTACATAGTTGCATAATTATAAAGAGCCTAGTGTTTCTTAGGTTGCGCTGAAAATGCGACGCTATGCACTAAAGAAGTTCTGCAGAAGAATATCGTCTTTCGACTACATTTGCAGCGAAGCACGCTGCAAATGTCGTTTTTCTGCAAACGTATAACATTAGAGTTCTGAAAGTGAAGTTGGTCAATCTAAACCAAGTCATTATTTTTCTTTGCTGTCCCTTTGCTTCAGCTAACACGAATCGCATAACATGAGTTTAGAAGGAAACATGAACGATTCTGAGTACCATAGAAGTATACGTGCTTAGAAAAAGTGGTTAATGATTTTAGTACTTTGTACTCAACTATGCGAGGGCACAAACATGTAACAAACATGTAACAAACATGTGTTTAGAAAGAAATTCCAAAGATTTAAAGTACAATGTACTCTTCTATGGGAGAGCATTAGGCTGCCCTGTTAACCTGTGAAGACAATGTGTGTTCAGAAAAAGTGGCTAACAATTTAAAGTATTAGGTACTCTACTATGGAATAGCATAACGCCATCCCGTGGACCTCACACTTGATGAGGCCCTTTTTACAAAAATTACACCGTGAACGAGTTTACGACGATTCCACATTTGGGTTATGAGCACACACGCATGCCCACGAAGTGAATGCTGTGGTGAAAAAAAAAGTGGTTAACGATTTATGGTACTCGGCACTCTACTATGGGAGAGCTGTCTTTTGGGTTTCACACTTGATGAAGCCTCGTCGACAAAATTGTGGCCTGTGTGTACGAAAAAAGTGGTGAACGATTTAGAGTATACTCGGTCTTCTACTATGGGGTAGCTGAAAGCCTTCCCGTGGGCGTCACACTTGATGAGGCAAACGACGTCGAGTTCCATACTGAACCATTGTATTAGGCTATGAGTCGCAAACACGAGGCGAGAGCAATGCCAGCATACTGAGGCTACCTTCGAGGGATCTCTACACTTGCGCTAGTGTCTTTTCAGGTTTTGTCAGAGTGTATATCTACAGGGATATACCCGCAGCAGCAGGAATCACTACTCAAAAATACTCGCAAGTATTGTCGATATTTTTACAGCTAACATACAAGCTCGAAACGCGCCTCCCTTGAATGTGGCGAAAGAAAAAAGAAACATTGCAGGCAGACGACACCTTGACCGATCCTGGCCCGTGATAAACACCGTGGCAGCACGTGCCAGCTTCGCTGAATAAACATCTGCACATAGAGCTTGCGTCGGGAACTTTTTGAAGGCTTTCAAGCACTGTTTCGATTTTATAAACAACCTATACCCCTTGTAGAATTTACCGGCGAAAATCATTTCACAGTTTCTTTACCAAGAGACGAGGTAATGAAAAACAGTTACAACTCAGGCATGCATGCTTCGACTGCGAGAACATCTTACTTAACGTTTTCAAAATGTTTTTGTTGTTGTTGTTGTTTTTTATATGTAGCTCGCTTTCATTATTTTGTATAATCGTGTTTTTAGATTGTATACGCGTACAAAGATTTGTTTCTACAAAGATTGTGTCCGTTCCCTTATGTAATACCCCTTCGGGGGCCTTTAGGAGTATTATGAAATAAATAAATAAATAAATAAATAAGTAAATAAATAAAAGGCTTTTCTATTGTTCAGAAAGCTACCTAAACCTGCATGGTCTTTGTTTACACACTGATGAGACTTCAAGAAGGAACTCCCATCATATATTTTTGTGTCCACGATTCTAACAGCTGCTTGTGCTTTTATTATTTGTAATCATCACCGAGGGTCCCGTTGCAGTCTTGTACTTTGGGACCCTCGTCTGTATATTTTAATCCCTGTAACATCCTTTTATGACATAATAAAAACTGATTGATTGATTGATTGATTGATTGATTGATTGAACTGTGGGAGTCTCATCTCGCCAGCTCGGACCCGGAAACGCCATCCGCGATACTAGTCAGGTGCACCAATCGGCGAAAGCCAGTGGAGCCCCGTGTACCTGATTCTGAACGCCGTGTGTCGCTTCTAATCGAGCACAGTTCTTGCCCCACTCATCGTACTTGCCAAACGCTACCACTTCATATAATTAAGTAGGCAGCTCGCAAGTGTGTGCGCACATAAATAACTTGGTCACGCACGTCGTGGTTTTTCTTTAGTTTCAGACTCGGCAAGAGGAAAGTGACCGCCCAGCTTGGAGAACTTGCACAAACCGCAAAACGTCTTCTACGAAACTGAGAACGTGCTCTCTTCGTAGTTTGCGATACAAAGCTACAAGGACCTTAGACTTTCCTTTCCAGCATCGTGCTTTCCAGTATCGGCTCGCTGCTTTTGTTAGGTGACCCTTAAGAAACCGACAGACGATGGCACTAAGGAAGGTAGTGGAGGCATAATTTGTAGGTTTTGACTGTAGTATTATAAATGACATAAATAGAAAGTAATTAAAGCGGACGCGAAATCAGCTTGTCACAGTTAAGGACCGAGCTAGGAGGTTGCGAGTAGCACGGACTGAGACTCCCAGGATTGCAGAAACGCAAACACCAAATTAAGAACGTGAAGAAAGGGACCACAGCTGTAGCTCAATATGAGATATGCTTACTGCAACAAGTTGATTATTCATCCACTTTAATTACTCTACAATATTGTTATAATTACTGTACTAGAGTTAGAACATACCAAGCCATGTCCCCCAATACTCTTCTTAGATTCGTGGTCTGTTAGCTTCATTAGAGCAGAGAGAGGGAATCTTTGCGCCACGAATAACATCTTTAGCAACCATTGACACACCTAGCCCAAAAAAAAAACAAGTTCTCCTAGCGTACCATCTCAACTCTTATATTGCAGGTCAAACCTATTCCCGCCAGAGAGTACCTGATATTCTTACTACTGGCATTCAATCACCAAAGTGTACGCATCCCGGCGACCCACACACTCACCGGTCCGGTGGCGGCCCGACTCGCTGGACGTCATCGCTTCTCTGGCGCCCATCACTCGAAACGGCTTTCCTCGGCAAAGCGGCGTCAGTTTGAGTTGCAGTACTCGGCGTAAGTGGCCTTGCACTGAGCTGCCAAGCCTGCTGTGGGCCGTACACCCGAGTGCCCGTCGCGTAACACTCGCGCACGTTCTCGCTAGGTCGAAATTCCTCTCTGGACCAGGTCACTGCCGACGATGGTCACTGGCGGAACGCGGCCGGGTCTACGCGCACGTACCGATGCCCCGTAAGGAGAGGCCGGCGGGGAAAACGAATTGGCGGCTGCAGTTCCTGCGGAGGCGACGGGCAAGGACGATAATTCCAGTGGCGCGCGCTCGCACAGTCGCTACCAGAGGGGAGAACGAGCGCGCATCTCGTCTTCTTCTTCTTCTTCACCTGAAGGGAGACGGGCCGTTATTGCGTCGCTCGCACGTGATCGACGAATGGCCGCGGGAAGCGAAAAGAAATTTGCCAGTTGTCGCCCCCCTCCTTTCACCTCTCGTCGTCGTCCGTGGCGCGAAGGACGGGAACCACCTGCGACGGGCGTCGATGGAGCGCGCTCGCTAAGAAGAAGCATCGGAGAGACAGAAAGAGAAGAAGCAGACACTCGGTAGTCCAGGAAGGGTGCTCGATCGCCGTCACTCGAGGCGGCAACCTGTTGGCAGCTGCGGCTTGTTTTAATATTCCAGAATAAAACCTCCACTCCCGGCCCTGCGGGGCCGACGGCCACGTGCTGGGCGCATTGGCGAGCTCGCTTTCCGCGTAGACTGCTCGTCTTTCGGATGCGTCGGAAAGAGAAACGTGTGTTGTACGATTCCTCCAACGGGTCAGGAGCCCTTGCTTGTCCCATCGGGAAAAAGGGGGGGCAAGCTAAGCTTGTGTCGTGCACTTTCTAGTGTTTTTTATGTGCTTTTTTTCAGCGCTGATCGCGATAAGCTTCGCGTGCGTGCGAGCACTGACGTCACCTGTTTGCGCTGTTTTTTGTTTTCTCCTTTTTTTTTTCAGACACATGTAGCAATATACATAATCAGTACAACTGGTAGCCACCTTTCGTCACTTGTTCTGACTTACCCCTTTCTTTCTTTCTTTCTTTCTTCCTTTCTTTCCTTCTTTCTTTCTTCTTTCCATCCTTCTTTCTTTCTTGTTTCTTCATGTTTTCCTTTCTTTCTTTCTTTCTTTCTTTCTCTCTTTCTTTCTTCTTTCTTTCTTTCGTTCTTTTCTTCTTTCTCTCTTTCTTTCTCTATCTCTTTCTTTCTTTTTCTTTCTCTCTCTTTCTTTCTTTATCTCTTTCTTTCTTTTTTTTCTCAATCAGCAATGCTCTCTCCCAATTGTATCGGTATTCCGCGCTGATAATTGCACTTTCATTCACGTGCTTAGCAGCCTAGAGCCTCATCTGCTACTGGCAACAGCCATCGTCATGCGTTCATATCGGTTCATATCAAAGAAACTATAACATGTGCCAACGTGATGATGACAAATTGTCTCAATTGAAGATCAGACTGCCACAATAAAAACTCATGGCATATTCACGAGGTAAATGATGACGAGAGGGGCGAAATGGATGGATGCACGGACGGACGCACAGACGGACGAACGATTGGACGAACACACGGACGGATGTACGGAAACATGGGTGGACTAACGGACGCTTCGCCCCACTCATCATTGTTCACCCCGCGGATATGCTGTGACATCGTTTTTATTGACATGCGAAACAATGCAACTGGCTACTACGACTACGACGACTAAGACGACACGGGACATAACCCATGACGTAAGGGGATTCGCCCCTAAAAAGAAACCGCGGTTCCTGCGTGGAGCGCTTAGCACTCTCACAGCGAAAGCTAGAAGAGCGGCCCTTCATAGCCTTCTTTTAACACACTTTGGATAGCTACTGCAAGCACACTTGAGGGTATGATTGTGTAATAGGTAGGCTTTCTCTACGCCATCCTTCGTCATTCTTCAAAGAAGCGCAGTGCCTCTGTGCACACTTGTAAGGGACTTTGTGCATCTTTTTTTCTGTGTGTGCTGTGGCTGACGACGATTTAAATTATGCTATAAGCTTTTGTAATCCCCACAATCCCCATAGTGAGTATGCGCCAAAGTTAACAGGTGAACAAGATCAAACTTAATCCCCCAGCATGTGTCTGTGCCACAGATTTCAAGCTCTGCCTTCCTTCCTTCCTTTTAGGGGCGAAACAGGGAAGTTTATTGCAAACTGGTAACAACATTTCAGGTGAGTACAACTGTGTGGTGTAACAAAATCACTTCAGTGGCGTGTACAAACAAGAGAACATAGACAGCGTGTAACACACAGCTCTTCCAATATTCTCACATATCACGAATCACTCAAGAAAACAAAGAGAAAAGAAACGCAAAAAAGCAGTAAATTGTAACAGATTCACATATTATGTGCGACGAGAAGCAATTTTCTCCCCCGAGTTGAAGCTCCTTATAGCGGCACCCGTTCGTCCCTCGTAGTCGTAGTCGTAGTGTGTAACCAGTGTTATGTTTCGACCTGCAAGGATGGTGCCGGTGGGAGATTTCTCCTGTGCGTTGTTGAATAAAAAATTCGTAGCGTGCGCGTTAACTAAAAGCCGAATTCTCCTGTCTCTCATTCCCCATTAGCAGCCATTGGCACGTACATTGAGCACAATCTGACAAGAAAGGGTTGCTAGGTTATACTCGCTGGGCGTAACCTCCTTGGGTTTAGAAAGGTTTAGCGAGCGTTGGGCCGCAGTGCCATGAATACAGTGAACTAGTATATACCATGAAGTCGAGGTGGTTAAAAGTGGGAAGTAGACACGAAGCGCAAGCCGTAAGAAAGTGTGCGTGTGCCACCTCTCGTTTAGTGCTTTGAATGTCCGCTGGATGGCGGTGCTTCTATATAGGGAATATATGATGAAAAGATGCGAGATGGTGGTACTTGGAGTGTTGAGTAGATGGACGAACGGACACACAGACAGATGCATGGACGGACGCATGGATGACTGCACGGACAGATGAATGCATGGGCGGACGTAGGGCTGGATGCATGGATGAACGTAGAGACGGGCGCACAGATGGACGTGCGGACGCATGAACAGACGCATGCACGGATGGGCGAATGGACGCACGGATGGTCACACCGATGGACGCATGGACGGACGGAAGCAAGAACGAATGAATGGACGGATGCTTCGCCCCACTCTCCATCATTCACTCCGTGGATATGCTGCCATTTTTTTTGTAACGGCTAAGCGCCGCTCGCTGCGAACTTCGCATCATGTGACACATCATTGTTAATTTCCTGTTTTAAAACGCTTTATCACTCATGGTAACGCGATTGCTTTCCCGACATCAAGCCTGCCTAAGGCCACTTTGCAGAGAGGTTCGAAGCACCGGCGTGGCTCCGTGGTAGAGTACTGGGCTGGCACATAGGGGAACCGGGTTCGGATTCTGTTGTGTCCTTCGTGTTTTGCAGTGGTTACGGGCCTCATTGGTGACGGCGGTGGCGCACAACTAAGACGCGCACGCGACTCGTGTTGTGATCTCATAACAGCCTTACTGTAAAACGGGTGATCACTGATCCCCGACAAGCAATCAATCGGGAAAGCATGATTCGTTGGAGAAAAACACACACAAATACGCCTGTCACCAGTACACCTATTAGGGCTGCATTTATGTATATGCTTGCCAGCGCAAGGTTTCGGCACGCTCTAAAAACAAGTCGTTTTCTTCATAAACATAAAGGGTGGCAGCAAGGGACGGCTTACTGCTCTCCCATAGTTGAGTACGAAGTACTCAAAATCGTTAAACATATGTGCTAAACACATTGACCCCGGCGAGCTCCAACGAGATGCGTGTATGGTGGAGCTACTCACTCTCTGTTAGGCGGTCGCATACGATAGTTTGGAAATCCCGGCCAGGAACTTCTATTATTCATACAAGAGCTTAGACTGAGTTTACTACGGAGATTATCCCGACCTTGGAAAAAAGCAGCCCATTGGCATCGATAGCGTTTCCGTTGGTTAGTTTGTCCAAATTGCACCGCGGTACATTTAGGGACAAAGCTTCTTACGCCGTGTGTCGTACCTCCCGTGTCGTCCTAGTCGTTGCAACAGCCAGATGCATTGCAATGCATGTCAATAAAAACTGTGTCACAGCATATTCTTGGAGGGAATGATGATGAGTGGGGCGAAGCGTCCGTCCGTGCTTCCTCCCCTCGTTATCATTCACCTCCTGGATATGCTGTGATTTTTTTTATCGATCGCCATTATGGAGCTCCGTTTTAAACCAGATTTGATATATCAATGCAAGTTCGTGTGCAAGAGTTGATGAAATTCCGGCTTCGGCGGCCGCATTTTCGATGGAGCCGAAAATGCTGTAGGCCCGTGTGCTCAGATTTGGGTGCACGTTAAAGAACTCCAGGTGGTCGAAACTTCCAGAGCACCCCACTACGGTGTCTCTCATAATCATATGGTGGTTTTGGGACGTAAAACCCCACATATAAATCAGATCATCGTGGGTCAGACTTTCCGCGCCGCTACGCCGAAGCGAACGTGTCTAAAGCATGCGAACCACGTCGGCTGTGGCGTTTCACTGACGTCCGGTCGCGTAGCCACTGGCGTGAAAATTCAACGTCGGCAAATTGCTTGGGCGCTGCCTAAGAAAACGCTATAATCATGCACAATGTGGTCGTGCACACTGGTGAGTGAAAATGCACTGCTTTGCATCTAAACATGGCCTTTTTCTTTCACATCCGCTAGCGTCTGTCAATTCATCAGGTTTTTCGACTTGTTTGGTTAATGAGGTGCACACCTTGCGAATGTTTAGGATCGTTTACTTCGTTCTCGCGTTCGCTGAAAATATATTTACTGATAAACTTTGTAACACAGATCATAACATCAAAGCATTTTTTATCTGTTTCTGCTCAAAAGGAGTCTGCTCCAAGATACGCTCATAAATTCTGTGCATGGTAGAGCCAATTGAGCTTGTAGTACATATACAAATTTGTACATTTTTCGTAAGCTCACAATCAAGCATATTACATTTGCAAGAACCATACAGTTCGTCCATTTGGGCAATCAACTAGCTTTGCTCTCTGAAGAACGTCACTAAGACAAATTAATTACGCTGTCATTTACAACACAAATTCACATAAGAATAGCAATGTTATGTCCACGCTACCTTTCTTATATGCAGTGTTCCCGTATATATTTTTCTAGTCATGCACCACAAATCCATTCACGCTTCTACCAGAATAGCCACGACTGTTTTTTTTCCTCTTACAACCCAACCGCAGCCTCCAAGGAACTGTTCACTTCAGCATGCATGTTTAACTATTTCTGTCTTAACCTCCTTATGAATAAGTTTTTTTCTTTCTTCTCGAAAAACTGGACAAAAGAGAGATCATTGGTTTCCAAGCTACCGACATGAAATCGCTAGAAGCTCAACAGTCGCCATAGTGACAACCCCACGCGCTACCCATATACCAGGCGGACAAATTGAAGCCATATAGTGAAAAGCAGTCGTAGTGTACAGTATGTTCAAGCTGTACGAAATTGGATGCACAAGTTATTGTTTCTTGCCTTGTGAATTACACAGGTGAGATTACATGTACAGGCTTCGAATTTCTTGGACAGTACACTTGATAAGGTGCACATACTGTGCTTCACTCATGTTTCAAAGTTTGCATAGAGTATCGCATATAACTAGGTAGTAAATGAGCCTGTAGTAGTACATATTCAGCAGCAATTGTTTTTCACATTGAGTATAGGTTGTTGTGAATGTGAAGGCTTGCAAGACAACGGAAGGTACAACTACAGTGGGGCAGGAACAAAACGTGACTGATACTGCATGCTTGTTCGAAGTAACACTGTCAAGGTTCTAAAAGAAGAAACTGAGCAAGCACTCGTCCATTCATTATTCATTGATTGATATGTGGGGTTTAACATCCCAAAACCCCCATATGATCATGAGAGACGCCGTAGTGGAGGGCTCCGGAAATTTCGAACACCTGGGATTTTTTAACGTGCACCCAAATCTGAGTACACGGGCCTACAACATTTCCGCCTCCATCGGAAATGCAGCCGCCGCAGCCGGGATCATCCATTGATTACGCGAGACGTGCCATGTAGAGGTTACCTGCAAGACACGGGTCCCCACTCTGGAACACATACCATTTGGGGCAGTGTTCTACGAAACAGGCTGAGAAAATTATAGACCACATGAAATATTTGTTCTTATTTCAGTTCGATAATTTTTGCCAATATATTAATGCGATATGTTAACAGACACTGTCCAGAAAAGGAGGGTACATCACTGTTGCATTTGTGTGAGTAATTTGTTTCGTATGTGAATTTGAGTGACAGACAAAGAGCACACAAAGTAAAAGCTTGTTTATTCGTACTCGAAGGGGACTGGGAAATTGTTAAAATTAATGGGTGGCTACTAGAACAAACGGACACTGCACCACAGTGCAGAATGCAAGGAAGCCACGTCTGGACTTGTTATCGCGAAGCGGTACTACTCATTTGCAGAAGGTGGATTTGCAAATTAAGTTCATCGAGCTCCAACAGTGACCGAATTGTCCGGTCATTGATAGGCCAAAAATACGCATCGCCATGCACGTGAGCAGTTAACCTTAATGTCGAAACATATGTTAATATCTCTGCTTCGAAGCATGTTTATTTACATGGCAGATTTAACACAATGAAAACGAAAAGTAACCAGTAATTTGCATTTTATTGCATTTCTGCTAGTGCGCCTCCATCATCACCACTCATAGCTTGCCCAAGGGCTCCAGTTCAGCCTCAGAAGTTCCATCTGATCAGAAATGTAGCTGTTTTGTTGTTTTCCACCTAAAGTGAATTTAGTTTGATTGGATTTTGCAAAATACTGGGATCACTCTAGACAGAATTCTGTGAGCAGTGACAAAAACAAGGGGCTGCCAGTTCGAATTAACCATTTTGGATACCAAATCATTCAAATTATCAAAAAATTCTCCCACAGAAATACACAGCGATGAACCGGTAACAGGACGGTCGTTTCGAATGATTTGTAGCTTTTAACTACCTGAGTTCAAATAACGAGCTTTTACTGTAGTAATATTTCTTCCATGCAAAAGACCCGACGCATGAGATGGAATGTTTAAAGGTATGCCTATTTTAAAGGTATGCCTATTTTTAATGGAACAATAATTGAATGTATTTAGTGGGTACCATGAGAGTTGGACAGTGTTTGTAAATGTTGATTATTTTAATGTGTACTAACAGCCATTATCTTGATACTGTTGTGGAGTATGTAGCCAAAATGGCCAGTTTTGTGTAACACCCATGTTAACAGTGAGGCAAACAGTTAGGAAGTAGTGAAGAATGAAAATGTGAATTCATCTGCTGCCGTCATCCATCGTTTTAGCAGTGTCTGATTACTATGCTCGATGGGCACAAAAAAATAGACTCATTTATCTGCCAATGCAAAGCATAACAACATAATGAGGGTCATTCAAAAAGTGTTGGTCGTTTGGTTCCAAACAAGTGAACATTCATTAGCAAAAGTTGTTATTGGCGGGCTCAGTTTAAGAAAAAAAAACACCTGCTTCACTTTTCTACAGAATCACTGTTCACTTCTTAGCACTTCTCGTTTTGCTGGAGTATTTCCTATAGTCCCTATGCATAAAAGTTCACCACCTGGGAACTGCCCCTGTTGCCAACGGTGATCTTGACTTCTCTTCAAATCGTTGTACACCGAGCTACTGTTTCAAGAAAAGGAAGAGGACATAGTCACATGGTGCTGGGTCAGCGCAGTAGGACGCGCCATCAGTTTTCCCAACCAATATCTTGGATCTTCTCATTGGTTCTGACTGTGGCGCGAGGATGTGCGTTGTCATGGAGGAGGATGATTCCGGGTGAGAATTAGCGACGTCACTAATGTTTATCGCACGTTTTTTACTTTGGAGAGCATTTCACAGTACACGTCAGCGTTAGGTATGACCCGCATTTTATGAAATCAAACACTAAAGATGCCAGTTTTGACTTCAAAATTGGTAGCCATTATTTTTTAACTGAAGTAAGCTAATTGCTTGAATATTTCTTTTGCTTTTTGTCGAGAGGAATTCGGTTGTCTTGTTTCTGCTATTGTGTACACTATCAAGCATCATCCCCTGTAGTGTGTGCCAAAACAAATCATCTCTGTCTTAACGGTAACAATTAAAAAACGCTCGTGCACTTGACATCCTTTGGTGTTTTGAGTTGATTGGTAAGCATTTTTGGAATCCAGCTTTACGAAACTTAGCGATATCTGAGTATATCGGCTACAATTGGGCAGATCGTAGTGAGGCCAACAAGTGGAACTTTTTCTTACACACCACTAACTGTTGGTCGTCAATGTAATCGCAACATACAGTCCTCTTAAACAGTTTAATTAGTCTGGATGCTTGACGTGGCGCTCCACGTTTCGTCGTTCACATCTGTGCAGACGTTTCGCAAGTCTCAACACCGTGTTCTGACACTCATTTCACTCCTCACAGTTGGTCCATCAACTAAGCATTAACTCCCCATAATATGTAGAAGCCAGTGATTTTTTTTTTCATGCTAAAATGTAGTTACACTGTGCACCTCACAAGAGGCGTATATAAGCGACAATATTCGCCAACGTTGTCGGCTGCGTTTCCCGACAAGCAGATGACTACTGAGTCAGGACAATCACTTCACAACTTCCGCGGGGAAGTAACAGACTGTGCTTTGGATGGAATTATTGAATCTTACGTGCAAATAATAAAATATTAGAAAATGCCCCGTACTTTATGAATAACCGTCGTTGCAAATTTCATTATACAGATTTGACTGCAATCATTACACACTGCCTATTTTACCATCATTGCTACCATGACTTCCAGAACTCCTTAGCTTTCTAGTGTTACTAGAGTTCCTCATGTGACTATCGTATGCGTATATATTATGTGCAGTGTATTGTAAGTGTTGTTCAATGGTGCATATGTTTTTTCTTTACAAATGAGTGGCTTGAAAACACCCTAAGGCATCCTCTATCTCGTTGATTGATTGATTGATATGTGGGGTTTAATGTCCCAAAACCACCATATGATTATGAGAGACGGTGTAGTGGAGGGCTCCAGAAATTTAGACTACCTGGGGTTCTTTAACGTGCACCCAATCTGAGCACATGGGCCTACAACATTTCCGCCTCCATCGGAAATGCAGCCGCCACAGCCGGGATTTGATCCCGCATCCTGCGGGTCAGCCGCCGAGTACCTTAGCCACTAGACCACCGCGGCGGGGCATCCTTTATCTCGTCTGTCAGCTGATCAACAGTGGTCGAGCAAGGGCAAGGGTAGCTCATTCTCTGAACTGGTAATCTGTGACAAGTTCCACAAGAATGTTCACTCGCTGAAATGTTTTGCTCGGGCTCAAGCTTTCGTTATTCGCCAACTGTTACTCAATTGGAGTGTATGTCACTGGAACATTTTTACCTCTTTTGGAAAGTAAACTAAGTCTACTTTTCACCATAATACTGTAATTAGTGTTTTCCCAGGATACACGTGCTTAGCACAACTGGAATCTCATCTAGTTGGTCGTAATTGGTCGTAAAAAGATCGGACGCACAGGTGCGAACACCGAGATATTGAACACAATATGAAAAGCAATTGTATATTCAGGGATACCTATAACAACAGCGTGGAGTCATTTTTTTTCAACGTGGTGTGCCTCTGGGCAATGTCTTGCAAAATATCACATTGCGGCTCAGGCTAATCATACTGACACGGACCTTTTGAAGGCATGTGTGTTGAGGACAACTGGCAGCACAATACAAAACACTGTGCAAGGGCTGTCCAGCGTAAATATCGTTGTCTGACTGAACGAGAGAAGACACAAATTTGCACAATTTCAGCGGGTAATTTTAATAAACAGAGGGCTATTATTGCTTTTGTTTGTATTGTTGAACTCCGTGACTGACAATTTTCCTTATTTACATGTGTACTGCTATATTCACGAGTGTCAATAAACAATATACGCTTACTTGTTTGGCATGTGTTTTGCCCGTTGAGGCCTCTCGGTCACCTGGCGACACAGCTGAAATATTTATAGTATGGTTAGACTGCCATGCGCGCGTGTATTACCCCGCAACAACGGCGAATAACCATAAACCAACATAACGACCACCCACACACGCAACCAATGCAGCTGCCATATTTCTCTAGCGCAATGATGATGATAGTTTTAGCAGCGCCATCTTTAAGTTCGATAAGTTAGTTCACACCACCACCGCTATCCTCCTTTCTGTTGTACTGTCAAAGGTACACTTTCCCTTCTCTAAGTGGTAGTATATGGGTGTTCTGTGGTTATAGTGCGCGGTATTCAAATTTCGAAGTTGCGCTTATGGAGTGAAGCTGTAATGATTACGTCGGCACGAAGAAACGCGTCACCTATGAAGTTTCGACAAGTACTGTATTATTCAGGGACACCAGGCTGAACTCCGCAACAATTTGCACCAGCTGGCTTTCTTAGTATTATTTTCAACACTCTACTAAAATATGGTACTACAGCTCTTCTGCATGCCACCGCTTCAGAATAGAATCCATGACGTCATGTGTTGCACCAGATATGCTGAATAATATACACTATGTTATAAAATCTGCGCAAGTCAAGGAGGACCATAAAACAAAGCGTTTATCCTTCTGTCTTTATCGTGTTCTACTGTTTTAAACGCTGGTTATAATGAAAGAACACACATACAATATTAACCTCAACCAACTTCCCCGCCTCAAATTTCCTATAGTAGGTGAAAATGTAGGTATATAGTATACGCATGCCCCTACGACCACCAAGGCAGTGCAATGGGGTCCGTACAATATAGAAATTAGTATAGGCTTTATCGGTTAATGTGACTATCCCTGAATGTAAACAAAAAAGGAAAAAAAAGTCTGGGTTAGCGAAACCAAACGCTCATAGTAGCTTTGATAGTACACGCACAAATACCGCAAGTGCCGCTCTGTGTGCGCGTTCGCTTCATGAGTGGTGATGCCTTTATAGTTGATAGTCGGGTAATGTAGAGGGGAGTTGACCGCCCCCTCGCAGTTTTCACCCTTTCTGCCATGCAAACTATGCGATAATCTACATCGGTTGCATGGTTCACCGTTAAAGACACGAGTCGACTTCGAGTGTTCGGGGGTAGGGGGGGGGGGGTGTCGAGCGCGTAGAGGTCCTCGGGTGATCTGCGAATTCCCAGCTGATGGAGTTTTGACCGTAAAAGTCCGATTCCACAGAAATAAAGCAAGAGGAAGGATATCCAAGTACATCAGAGGGTGCACCGAAACAGGAATGAAAATCGCCTATATTTCTCTGCCCAATCTGCCGAAAGCGTGATGTCACCGCTGTGGTAAGCAATGCGATCGAGCCATTGTTTATGTTTGTAGGATTTTCGCTATAGCCTAACTATTTGTGCAGTTCACTCGATAGCCTGTTGCTAAATACTCAGTTGTCCTTTATGATTCGCTATTGCCCCCCCCCCCAAGACCAACCCTCGGATAATGGCACTGACAGACATGTATCTGGTATCTGTTCTATTTGAAATTTCATAGGGTCGACAGTTTTCCGGTGGTTATTTTCTCGAGCGGAGCAAGAAAAAAATGGCAGCATATTCACGGAGTAAATGATGGAGAGTGGGGCGAAGCATTCGTCCGTCCATTCGTTCTTGCTTCCGTCCGTCCATGCGTCCGTCTGTGTGACCGTCTATGCGTCCATCCGCCCGTCCGTGCGGGCGTCTTTTCGGGCGTCCGTCCCTGTGTTCGTCCATGTATCCGCCCCTGCGTCCGTCAATGCGTCCATCCATGCATCTGTCTGTGTGTCCGTTCGTCCATATATTCAACGCACCAAGTACCACCATCTCGCATCTTTTCATCATATATTCCCCGTATAGAAGGACCGCCATCCAGCGGACATTCCAAAGACTAAACGAGAGGTGGCACACGCACACTTTCTTACGGCTTGCGCTTCGGGTCTACTTCCCACCTTTAATCACCTCGAGTTCATGGTATATACTAGTTCACTGTATTCATGGTATTGCGGCCCAACGCTCGCTAAACCTTTCTAAAACCAAGGAGGTTACGCCCAGCGAGTATAACATAGTAACATTTTCCTATCAGATAGTGCTCAATAGCAACCCAACGTACATGCCAATGGCTGCTAATGGGAAATGAGAGACAGGGGAATTCTGCTTTTACTTTCTTACAGCTTGCGGTTCGTATCCACTTCCCACCTTTAACCACCTCGAGTTCATGGTATATACTAGTACATTGTATTCATGGCACTGCGGCTCAACGCTCGCTAAACCTTTCTAAAAATAAGGAGGCTACACCCAGCGAGTATAACGTAGCAACCCTTTCTTGTCAGATAGTGCTCAATGTACACGTCAATGGCTGCTAATGAGGATCGCAGCGTGCACGTTAACTAAAAGCCGAATGCTCCTGTCTCTCATTCCCCATTAGCAGCCCATGGCATGTACATTGAGCACTATCTGTTATTGTTCAACAACGCACAGAAGAAATCTCTCACCGGCACCACCTTGGAGGTCAAAATTTTATACTTGTTCACACTACAACAGCTCCGAGGGACGAATGGGTACCGTTTTAAGGAGCTTCGCCCATAAAAACCATAGACGGTTACAATTAACCTCCTTGGTTGCAGCCACGGTGTGTGTGTTCGTAAATCGCGAAGTGTGTCCAGCGAAAGCCTGTGCCCATTTGAGAAAGAGTTGGTCAAAATGGAAGGCGATGCGCGCGTCTCCCTTCTTACACGAGTGGGCATATTGTGGCTGGGCTACAGGGGAGACGCGTACGCGTTCATTTGACTAACTGGGCTGCTGCAACGAGACACTGTGCCATTACGTGGTTGCTGAGAGAGTTTGAGGGAGAGAGACCACAGCTGGCACCTTTACAGGGCACGGACGGACGGACGGACGCCGCGAGTAAGAGCCGTGGTACAGCCCAACGCCGACTAAATTTGTACGGCCCCATCCTTCACCTCTGTAAGAAGGCCTCTCGCCGTAGTTTGTTTTACAGACACAAATACTTTCTCTCCACTGATGCAAAGTAAGCATATTAGGGCATAAAAGTTTGTCGTGTCAGTGCAAAGAATGTTGCCTGGCTTGCGCTCGTCTAAGAAACTCTGGTCAAAACTGATTGGGACAATCGAGTTAGCGACCCGAAACCAGCGAAACCAGCTAATACCTGCGCAGTGAAATCGACGGACTTGTTTACCACTGCTCCATGCTAGCTGCAGCAATTTTGCCTCTGTCTTCGGTCGGGATGGCTCAGTGCTCTCCCATAGTTGAGCACGAAGTACTCGAAATCGTTAAACATTTTTTCTAAACATACGCATCCTGCATAATGTAGCCATCTCTAATCTTAGTCCTTGGAACGTCCGCTGGATGATGGTGCTTGTATAGGAAGCTAAAGCAACGAATGGTGGCGCTACGATTCCGAACGGGCAGCGCCATCTTTGGTAGAAAAGTATTAATCGGAGATGTATTTCACTCGTTTTTTTCTTCCCGCGAACGCTTTTGCCGCTTACTTACCTGCTCGTGCAAGGCGCGCGCAGTTCGTTTGAGTTGCCTCACAATATACCACCTTCAGTGCGGCTTCAAAAAAGATCTCTGAGCTGGAAAATCACTTCTGAAAAGTGAATGTGCAGCAGACTATAGAAGAATAGGAGGCCCGAGTCACTACGAAAAGCGTTTCTCAAGCCGGGACAATACCGTGTACGACGTATGCCTCGAGGTAAGTCTCATTCTCTCGACATAAAGCCGCGTACTTTGTCAATGTGCTGCGTTGACGTTTATGAAAATCATATAATTGTTGTTTGGATGTGGTATCTAACAGAAGCAGTCGTGTACTATCATGTGCAAACGTTTGCGGTGTGCTGAATAGGAACTGAACTTATGCGGCTATGGCGTTAAAATCTCCGAGAAGTTCTAGAGCGAAGTTCAAGGGCTCGGCTCATTTTTTTCTGGCTCTCGTGTCCTGGTTGCTCTATCTTTCGCGAACGCGGCTCAGTGTGAGTGGTGCCAAATCACAAACGAGGTGTGGTATCGGTCGCGTGACGCGCAATTAGCGCGCACGTAAACGCGCACTGGAAGCACTGTGCGGAGAGTAATTAAGTTTCAAGCAAGTTCTGTCACCTTAAATATCACTTTGTACGCGCTCCTGAAAAATTTTGGCAGAGGTGAAAACCTGAGGTTAGCTTTGAAACGTGCGCTGTCATGTAAATTGGCTGCTGAATATATATAGGCAAGCTTGAGAAGGCAGTTGCATGTGAAAAACAGTGGCTACTGCCTATCCAGTTTTTTTTTTCTTCTCCTATAGTTGGCATGGTCATGCTTGAAGAAACAGGATCTTTGTATTCGAGAAGTCACATGGAGCTGCAAAGCTGGCATTAAAGCACATTGCAAGCCCGCAACCAAGGTATGCATTCACATAGATAATGAAGTGAATTCATGCACCGGTCAACCCCAGAGTTGGGGAAAACCGAGCGGGAAACCGAACAGGACCTCTTGGAACTCCTTCCATGTGAGTTGGCAATACATTTATGCTGTAATATGCGGCGAAGTAAATTCATCAGTACTGAAAATCTTACACAAGCTTTCTAGTAACAGTTGATTGATTAATTTTGAGCGGACCTCTTCATGGATGGCGAAATTCAACGCAGCGTTCACGAAAACTACCATGCTGGCGCGCTTCATATGCCGGGGAATCGATACAGCTTCACGTGGAAAGCTTGCATTCATGTTGTCTACATTGTTGTGGCAGCCCACGACACAATGCTTTGGACCTCGCTGACGCTTCCGGTGCGTCACCGAGCTCTGCCATCGTGGAAATGCAACACGCACAGCGAGCGCCTCGCTTTTGCGCGCCAAGCTGTCGACACGGCGCTGAAGTCTACCCGCACCTAAAGCTCTTTACCCGCACCGACTGCAGAATGCGTTCAGCGCGTAACGCGTGCTCCTGCTTTGGCGAAACCGGCAAAAAAAACAGTGACGTAAGACTGCGCCCTCCACCGCGCCTATCCACGAGTTCTTCGGAGCTTCTCGCCAGGGCCAGGCGCGGCGTTGTCGTCGCTCCGCTAACTTGAGCTTCGGTTCTCTATATCATGAATATATGACGAGAAGATGTGAGATGGTGCTAGTTGGAGTGTTCACTAGATGAACGGATGGACGAACGGACGGACGGATGGACGGACGGACGGACGGACGGACAGACAGACAGACAGACAGACAGACAGACAGACAGACAGACAGACAGACAGACAGACAGACAGACAGACAGACAGACAGACAGACAGACGCGGCCAGCAGGTGAATGATGGTTTGCCAATAAAACCCTTCAAAAGCTTGCCCCCTTGATCATCACTCACTCCATGAATATGTTAATTTTTTTAATTTTCCACCTTTGTTCTAAACATAGAGTTATCTATAAACTGTCTATAAGCTGTTATTGACCCTGACCTTTTACATATTTCAGGCTTATGACTTGACCGTATAGCCACGTCTTCATTTTAATAGTTTTCGGTCGGAAAATTTTACTTTTTGGCAAACCTCAGAAAAAAATTTCGCAGTCACTTTTCAGCCAAACGTAACAAAAATAAACGACAAACATTTAGTTCATAATATGCAGCGTTGTCGGCGAGGTTATCACCACTGATCCCACAGTGACCCGGCCGCGTTTGAAAGAGTATGTCATGTCCTTGGATAGTTGCGCGTTGACTAACTTCATTGATTTAATTAAGAAATCCAGTGATCGTAGTTCCCGCGCCGTAAATTTCGCACACATTGAAGGGCCGCTTTAGAGTCGCAGAATATAGGTCATGGCTTACCAGGATATCTTTGCATAAAATTTTTATTGCGGCTAGAATGGCGGTGAGCTTGGAGCCCAGGTGAAGGTTGCATTTATTTAGGTTGTGAACAATTGTAGAAGATTTTATTTGACTGCACGGTATTTGTCGTCTCACACGCACTATACCCCGCTAAACGTTAGGCTGCGGCTGCCTTCTCTCTGTCGATCGGATTGCGTTTATTCCGTGCACTTGTGACACGTTTCTGGCATTCCGAAACGTAGCAGTTGGCAGCCACAAATGACAACACCGCAGCTTCGGCAGTACGGTAGAGAAGCTGTGCTTGAACAGCCTAAAATGGCGGCGTGCCAATGGTTGCGTAATGGGCTTCACGTCTCCGCTCGTTGGCAGCATCCTTAGAGATTAGGGTTGACAGCAGTATGTTTTTAATTCCCGGTTCTCGTTTTTGCACGGCTTTCTCGTAAAATAGCAAGCGATGCCACCGAGCCCATGTGGAAATTCGTCGCAACAGACAACGTTAGCGCCTACGCATTGTCAGATTAAACTTAACGACAACGAAGCCGATAAAGGTGTAGATGACATTATTTGCAACCTTCTAACCTTAGTGTAGTGATTAAGATGTAAATGTAAACAAATGAAGGTGCAAGAAGAGAGAACTTACCACCTGTCTATATGAAGGTTCGGTCCCTCCGTAATGAGCTTTACTGTACTAAGTGGTTTAAAACGAAGAGGTTACGAATGCTGCTAATTTTGCAGCCCACTTTCCCATCTTTCTTCTCCATTCCCTCTTCCCCTAGTGCAGGGTAGCAAACCGGATGCTCCATTTTCTGGTTAACCTCCCTGCCTTTCCCTCATTTTATTCTCTCTCTCTTGCAGCCCACAAAGAAATATGGCGAAGCTTAGTGGAGGGGGAAAGGAGGGAAATAAATAAGAAAGACAGGGGAACAGAGCTCTGGGAGTCGAACCCAATACCGCGTTCATTGGAGACGTGCACTCTACGACGGGATCGGCGCCGTGGTTCTCGAATCTCCATATAGAACTGGAACCCGCACGATACATGCACGAAATTGTGGCTCCGAATATAGAGGCTCTTTTTCTTGACACTTGAGTGCGTATACCCCGTATATTTTCATTCGATTCTTTTTTTTTCTTTTCCATTTTCTTTTATCTTCAGTTCCCGCCTTTCGTGCCTGAACACTAAGAAACGAGCAGTTTTACGCCCGTACTTAGTGTGATTGTGTATACATATGCATCGACTCGCACACCTGCTACATGTCTAATGGAATATTGATATCGAACTCAAGATTAGCCGTAATTAATAGCAACTAGAAACTAATTATCCCGGAAAAGTTTGGCACGTTTGCGAGCCAAAGCGTAAAAATGCCTGCCAGCTGCATCGGCACGCTTGCTAATATTGCCAAACTGCCATCCTGATTGATTGTAGTGATTGGCTGTATATATGTGCTTGTCTGCTTAGTGAAACGAAACGGATCGCCAACTGTTTTCCTTTTGTTTGTGATTGTCGTCGTCGTCGTCGTTGTTGTTGTTGTTGTTGTTGTTGTTGTTGTTGTTCGCACACAGCATCATTTGCAGTTCTACGAAGAACGACCTTGGTGCCGAATCGGCATATCTCAGGCTCAGAAAGTTTACTTATCGAGAAAAAAAAAGAGATGCTGTGATGTCGCAGTTTCATCCCGTTACTATGAGAAATATAGGTTGCGCAATTCAGAATACGCCAGGTAATGAAAACCACCAAATAATGAAGGGAATAAATGTATATATAGTCGACGTAGAAGGAAAGACACTTAGGTCAATTAGTACAATTAACGTTGACTACACCTTCCTTGGCTTCATTATATTCTGGTTTCCATTGAGGCCGTACCAAAGAAAAAAAGGAGCCCTCGAAGTCTCCTTCTTTTGTGCATAATACGCCCAGTGGACGTCGTTCGTTATTCCTTCTCGTTAGGAATTGTGTCGTGTGCACGTCTACGGGTAGAGATGTTGGGCACAGCGGAAGCGAAGGAATGGGCCTTTTTCAGGAGAGAAGTCTGCGCATGCGCAGCGCCAGTGACGACACGCGGGCCATACTTTTCGGGGGTCACTGGAACCGTTTTCAAATCATCACGAAAAATACCTTGCCCCAGAGATTTTCCACTGACGACTTCGCAGGCCACTGACCCCCAGTTTCGATTAGGGTGATCTTTACTGAGGGCGTTATTCGGGACTCGAAGAAGGCCCATTGGGTGGAGGTCAAGTAGACTTACTTCAATGTACTGCCGTACAGGGCAGGTGGGCAATGAATCGGTAGAAGAGAGTAAGACAGACAAAACTGCTGTACACACCATCATTCACATTCCACATTTCATATCGGACAGCGTATACCTATACAGTAGGGAACTAGGGGCGATCACTTTTACACGTTATTATTATTATTATTATTATTATTATTATTATTATTATTATTATTATTATTATTATTATTATTATTATTATTATTATTATTATTATTGTTGTTGTTGTTGTTATTATATGAAGTTTAACAGTCGAAACCGCGATATGTTTGTGAAACACGCCGTAGAGGAAGGCTCCGAAAATGTCGGCCCCTTGAAGTTCTATAATGTGACCTAAATCTTAGTACACGGGCCTCTATACCACATCGCCCCCATCGAAATGCAACCGCCGTGGCTGGGATCGAAACCACGTTCCGCGGGTTAGCTGCCCGGCTACCTCCCCCGACTGTTGTTCCACGCGTCAACCTCAAGACGACCCAAGGCACTGGCGAGTGTCTGGCGCTGTTGATTCCGCAGCGCTATAGCATTCCAAGTTTCGTATAGGAGATTCCGGGGGTCGCATACCACAGCGACGTCACCAAATGGGCTAGCTATGCAGCGAGGCATTTCAAGGACTCTCTGTTCTCGGTCCGGAGCAACCACTGATGTTTTACGCTCGAACGATTGCCGCTCAAGGATTAGGGGGGAACGGCCGTATCGGTCGGAAAAACAGTGGTGCTTTCTCCTTTCATGGTTCGGTGATCCCGAGGCTGCATGAATTGCGGTTTCTACGAGCGTCGTACAGACGATGACTTAGCGTCGTGAGGAGTTCTAGAGGACGCGTGTGCTTTAAGTAAGCTTTTATACTCTGTTTGATAGTAATAACCTACACTACGATCAGTGGTTGCGTTTAGACTGACCTACTGACCGACCGACCGATCAATCGATTGATCGATCGATTGATTGATTGATTAATTGAGTGAGTGAGTGAGTGAGTGAGTGAATTCATGTGTTTAGAACTCAGTAATTTAGACGCAGTAACGCCCAAGGCCAGCTGCATCTCGGCTGCTCGGTTCAGCAGATTCGTGTGCCTATTTTTCAGACAGACTATAGTGCCAAGAACGCCAGCTCACAAGCCCGTGTTGTTGCGAATGGCTACGGCATGTCCACTACATTATCTGCGGCATTTAACTTCAAACGGGAGAATTGCATACGGGGGTAATATAAGGCCTCTGAGATTCACGTTCAGTAGCTTAACCGTGCGGCCCGTTCTTCTGTGTCTCGCTACAAGACTACTAAGCTGCTGGCAACATTTATTGCGTCGGTCACGCGTTTCTGTTATGCACTGAGATGTGGTTATTGGCACTCAGGTGTCAGTAAAAGAGGTTCCTTAGATCGATCGTATAGTTCAGGTTCGCCATCGAAGTGACTTGGCGAGTGCGTAACAAGAGAAATGTTATCAGTGACGCGCGGAACTCCAAGCGGAGGCCTGCGGAACGCCTATGTTCTGTGGAACCCGCTTTGAGAAAGCATGGCTCAAGGTTATGACCCAGCATGAAACGCTGTGCCCGCGGCAGTCATATACCCTATAATCACTTTGAAGGGTACATTGCACAAGAGAGAAAGGAGATATGATATGGTCTTGTCGAGGGGATGGAAACTATCGGCGCCATATGCGGTGTCAACGTTATAGTTGACTAGAATAGATTTGGTACTGGTTGATTATGCACGTAGCCAAGCAAAATGTTTAGCAAAAATGTTCAACGATTTGAAGTACTTCGTATTCAACTATGGGAGAGCACTGAGCCGTCCCGCTAAGAACAGTTTTGTGTTTACATGATGGCACTGTTTATAGAGCCAAGCAAAATTAAGAAGAAAAAATCAACATCTTTAAAAGCGGCCCCCGTTCGTCCCTCGTCGTAGTACATAACATGTTTTACGCTTTTACCTGCAAGGTGGCGCCGGTGAGAGATTTCTCCTGTGCGTTGCTGAACAATAAAAACTTCGCAGCGTGCCCGTTGACTAAAAGCTGAATTATCCTGTCTCTCATTCCCAATTAGCAGCCATTGGCATGTATATTGAGTGCTATCTGACAAGAAAGATGATTTGATTTGTGGGGTTTAAAATCCCAAAACCACCATGTGATTATGAGAGACGCCGTAGTGGAGGGCTCCGGAACTTTTGACCACCTGGGGTTCTTTAACGTGCACCCAAATCTGAGTACTCGGGCCTACAACATTTCCGCCTCCATCGGAAATGCAGCCGCCACAGCCGGGATCTGACAAGAAAGGGTTGCTAGGTTATACTAGCTGGGCGTAACGTCCTTGGTTTTAGAACGGTTTAGCGAGCATTGGTCCGCAGTGCCATGAATACAGTGAACTAGTATATACCATGAGCTCGAGGTGGTTAAAGGTGGGAAGTAGACACGAAGCCGTAAGAAAGTGTGCATGTGCCACCTCTCATTTAGTCCTTGGAATGTCCGCTGGATGGCGGTGATTCTATATGCGGAATATATGATGAAAAGATGCGAGATGGTGGTACTCGTAGTGTTGACTAGGTGGACGAACGGACACACAAACAGATGCATGGACGGACGCACGGATGGCTGCACGGACGGATGGACGCATAGATGGACACAGGGGTGGACGCATGGACGAACGCAGGGACGGATGGACGTGCGGAGGCACTAGCAGACGCACGCACGGATGGGCGGATGGACGCACGGACGGTCACTTAGACGGACGCATGGACGGACGGAAGCAAGAACGAATGGACGGACGGATGCTTCGCCCCACTCTCCATCATTCACCCCGTGGATATGCTGCTATTTTTTTATTACATTGCCAGTAAGTCTACGTTATTGCCGTTCTATCGCTAAAGCTGCAGCTTGCTCAAGCCACGAAAATGTCACGGCAGTCGGAATGCAGATGGCCATATTGGACGGTAAGTATTCGTAGCTATAAGAGTATAAAGATACGCGGTAAGCCTTTAGGTAAACAACGCCGTGTTTGTTCATCTAGGTGGTAAAGTTGTTATGGTGCTGACCCGAAGGCCACTGGTTCGATCCCTTCGCTTCGGTTGCATTTCGGTGCAAGCGAAATGCTTGCAGCCCGTGTACAGTGCGATGTTAGTGTATACGTTGTATAGCACCAGCTAGTGAAAATTTTCTGGAGCCCTTCACTCCCTGCAGCGTGCCTAGTAATGATATCTTGGTTTTGCGACGTGAAACCCTATAGGTTGTTATTGATGTTTGTGCATAGGTATAACTCTCATAATGTACCCGCCATGGCGATCTCGCGGTGAATGTGCTTGACTGCTGGCCCGAAGAATTGAACACCGGCCGAGGCGGCCGCATTTTTAATGGAGGCGATAGTGCTTGGTGCCTGCAGTGTGCTTTCATTTAGGTGCAAGTTAAAGGAACTCAGCAGGCGGTAATTCCTGGAACCCTCTACTACGGCGTATCTCATTTTCGTACCGTGGTTTTCAGACGTTAGACCATAACAATAATTATTAACCCCCACAATGTGTTAATTAACCTAAAACACTTAAAACACAGGTGTATTTACACCTAAAACCTAAAACACAGATGTATTCAATAAACAGAGATGTATTTTAGTAGTGTGTGGGATTAGTCTAGGTATGTTAGTGAGCTTGAAGAAGTGAACACTGCAAGAAGCGCAACTGCGGACCCTTGCTCGCTGAATAAGCAGCGTTAGGCTGACACGTACAACAACGCCAATGCGAGGTCCTCGAAAAGAGTTTCCGTATCACAATAGGAGGAGATAAAATAGTATCAGCGTGCCACCGCTATCGATCGTTACATTTAAAAACTATTTGTTGTACTGATGAAACATGCGACAAAGCCTCATTTGATATTCAGTAATATCCGTACATCTTCATCGTAATTCAGTGCTTTTGCGCATCAAAACTACAGCACACGTTGCGATTTTGAACCACAGCGTATAAAGGGACACTATGGGTTGATTCTGAACACCTTGGAACCTTATTACTTGATACTTCATCATATAACAACTCAATAAAGCTTGGTTGTTATTCATCGTGTCAATTCGTCATCCTGCCTTCGTCGTCTTCACAAGCGCTGTTCTCTCCTTCGAGTCCGTTAGTCTACTTCAATTTGTTGAAAAAACAGGTCACTGACCAATGTCAAATAAAAACAAAGACGTTTCGGGATCCGTACGGATCCCTTGTTCACAATGGGATGACGGCTGAGCCACAGGTTCTTATGTAACGTTGAGCGCATGACGCAAAGTCCGGGAGTACACGTGGTTTAGTGTGCCAGATGATCTATTGATTGTGTTACTTGTCGTCTGAATGATTAGTGATTCGAGGTTCAGCCTGGTTGTAAAATCCTTCTCCGTGGCCATGATGCGTGCGTTGTCCCAGCTTATCTCGTGGCCCGTCTTCTCGGCATGCTCTGCGAGTGCATTTGTCACTGTGTGGCCCTTGGCGACGTCATACTAACCTCCGGAACACCAATGATTTCATAAGCAAAATGAAGAGTATCACTGTGGATGTCGACGAAGTACTGGTTTCATTTGATGTCTGCTCCCTCTTCACAAGTGTTCCCGTCGACCTTGCTGTAAACACTTCCAGACAATTGCTTCACAAGGACACGACATTGGCCGAGCGCACACCGTTCGACGTCACCGAGCTGTGCACCTTGTTACGGTTTTGCCTATCCAACACTTACTTCTCGTACAAGGGTGAATTCTACAGGCAAGTTTTCAGGTACCGCAATGGGAGCGTCGATTTCGGTCACAACTGCGAATATAACAATGGAAGCAATTGAGCAGAAAGCATTGGGAACATTTCAGCCGAGACCCAAGGTTTTTCTGAGATACGTCGACGACTGCTTCTGCGTGATAAAGAAGAAAGACGTCCAAGCTTTCCTTGACTGCCTAAATGGCATCGAGACCTCCATCAAGTTTACTGTGGAAGAAGAAAAAGACGGTTGCCTCCCTTTCTTGGATGCAGTTGTAAAACGTACTCCCACAGGCCTCGCCTTCGCTGTGTACTGAAAGCCAATGCACTCCGGTAGATACCTCGACTATGAGTCAGTCCACCCGGTAGCCCACAAACGCTCAGTGATTCGGTTTTTAGTTCAACGAGCGATTTGCACTTGTTCCGATGAAGGAAGCCTGCAGGAGGAGCTCCGGACCATTGAAGATGACCTGATCAGGAATGGATACCCCAAGATTTTTATTAGGAAAACAACTAAATCCGTCATGCATAAGCTGCAGTCAACTAGTCAAGCCATGCATAAAACATCGTCTACGAAAAAGCGTGCATCGATTCCTTATATTCGAAATATAAGCGAAGCCCTAGCCCGTCTATTCAGAAAACGTGGTGTACAGATCGCGCATGTTCAAGCAAGCAAGCTTAAGGCTGAGTTGCTAAATGTGAAGGATCCTCTCCCTCGGCAACACTTTCCTGGTGTAGTCTACAAGATACCATGCGCCGATTGCGAATCGGTGTACATTGGCACGAGTGGAAATTACTGCAGACGTCTGATGCAACACAAGAATGACGTCGCCAAGGGCCACACAGTGACAAATGCACTCGCAGAGCATGCCGAGAAAACGGGTCATGAGATAAGCTGGGACAACGCACGCATCATGGCCACGGAGAAGACTTTTACAACTAGACTGAACCTCGAATCACTAATCATTCAGACGACAAGTAACACAATCAATAGATCATCTGGCACACTAAACCACGTGTACTCCCGGACTTTGCGTCATGCGCTCAACGTTACATAAGAACCTGTGGCTCAGCCGTCATCCCATTGTGAACAAGGGATCCGTACGGATCCCGAAACGTCTTTGTTTTTATTTGACATTGGTCAGTGACCTGTTTTTTCAACAATGCCTTTACCTGACCAGACGGCATTCCGTCGAACTCTCGACTACTCTACTTAGATTTGCGTGCACAAAATCTATACGGACCCAGCCGCAGCTGCCGTGCCTCATAAGAGGTCGTTTGGCTTAAAACATTCGTAAATTAATCAACTCAGAACGCACTCTGACCACAGCTTTCCAGCAGTCCATTACAATATATATATCATCTTTTTCATGTACCAGAAACACAGTTTTTACGCGCAGATGTTGGTAATAAAGGTCACGTACGGATTCCATTTTTTTTTTTCAAATCGAGGGTTAATGTAGACCTTTCGCGAACGTCCAAGTTTTAAATCGCTGGAGTGACGGCGACAGCGCGGAATACGCAGTTGCAGTCGACGAACACGGGAGAAACTTCTAGAGCATTCCATGTTCGGCAGCAGCATGATGACGCGACTTTTTTTTCTTGCTGTTTTCTTTTCTACGTCGCCAGTCCCACTGATCACAGCGATAAGACGCTTTCGCGGTAGTGTGCGACCGAGTGACGCAAGGCGAGACTGGCCAATGCGTGAACGAAGAAAACGTTCCGGGCATATCGGCGCATGCGCCAAGCAGCACGGCATTAAGATCGCCGCGGTCAGCGAGCATCTTTCCGGTGTCTGGGACCGCCATTTTACTTTGTTCACTCGACTTTCGTGATTGTTTTGTCTGACCGCTGATCTCTGCGTCGCATTGCTATCGCAGACGGGTCGCGCTCAACGAGATTGCACCTGTGTTGCCGTGCGTCATCTATACGGACTCCCGAAGAAGTGGCTTCAACTATCAGACGTTGAAAATATGAGGAACGCTTCCTGAGAATTTCGTGCCTGGCAAGCCTTCTGACGCTGTCGCAGATAATCTGTTTAGGTTGTACGGTTGTTGCCAAAGACTGCTCGTTGTTTGGCATGTGCAAGTGGCTATACCAACACGCCACGGAAATTTCTGCCCGCAAGTTCTTCTTGCACCACAGTTCTCGCCCTAGCTCCATGCGAGCTTCGGGAATAGATGCCACGCTCGGCGAATCAATTCCTCAAAAGCTCGCCACGTTCAACAACGTTAACATATAGGCCTAACACTAATGGCTCTCCGGTGAAGCCGGGAAGCTCGAACTTACAACTTGCAAGTCATGCCTGCCTTGGACTGGTTTTTCGTAGTGCGTGTTCGCCGTCTGTTGGCATCGCCTGGCCAAAGGACTCCGATTCATGGCGGACCAGTGAGTGGAGCCACCTCTCTTCACGAAGTGCTTGGTCATCCGTCAACAAGTAAGATAAAAAGTCCTCGAGCTCACGAGGCTGGTACGTAGCTTTGTCTATCCGTGAGTTGAGTTTCTTGAATTCGTGCTCGCTAGGCGTCTTGAAAAAAATTGTGTGAGGTTTAGATGCATTGTAAAATTAAGCCCGGTTAGTGTTTGGGTGAGCTGCGGCCGCATGTCGGGTGTCCGTCGTGGTGGAATGTGAGAGGACGGGCCGCGTCGATGGTGTGGTGACGCACATAGCTTCATCAAAAAATGTTGGCTCACGGTTAGGCCGGCAGCTAACACTATAGGTATAGGTAGATTGACGGCCGTCCTCTTTTGATTCCGTCGGGATCACGCCGGACATTCCGGCGTGATCCGAATGACGTTGCGACCTTGAACATTATTTTGTGCTTGGGTAGTTCGTATGATACAAGTGGTAGCAAGATGTGGTTATCGTTTAAACGAAAAGTGGCTTTTAGGAAGCAAACGTCATGCGGAATTACTTCGTTGGCTCGATACTGTTGTTAGTGCTGCGAAACTTCTTCAGACTGCCGGTCATCAGTTCCTGCTGCAACCGATGTGAGCTTATGGTCATCATCTTTGTTGCACTTCATGTGAGTGTGTAAGTCTACAAAGGTAAGCCGTTATCATGCGGCCAAAGACACAGTGGACAAATGGACATACGCCTCATTCACATGACAAGAGAGCATGTGGCATCTTTATAAAGAACCCTCGCGGGACATTTTGCATTTCACGCTCACCAATCCACTGTTAAACAGCATGTCAAGATTTTAGCAAGAAACAATGTCAATCGAACGCTTGAAATTTCAGGAACCATGGCCATCGTCGAAACTGGACAATCATACGTCAGCACTCCGTCCATGCTGCTGGTAGAAAAAGCAAAGATTCGTGAGCACAAACAAACAATCTATCAGTGAGCAGTGCATTCGCTAACAACTGCTAGAACTATCAAAGAGAGAGAGAGAGAGAGAGAGAAAAATGAAAAGGAAGAGACAGGGAGGTTAACCTAGACGAACTGGTTTGCTACCCTGTACGGGAAGGGGATGTACAACAACCTCGGCAAGGAGCAGCGCTTCGAGATAGGTAATAGTGCACTTGAAGTTGTAAAAGACTATGTCTATTTAGGGCAGGTAATAACCGCAGAGCCGAACCACGAGATTGAAGTAACTAGAAGAATAAGAATGGGGTGGAGCACATTCGGCAAGCACTCTCAAATTATGACAGGTAGATTGCCACTATCCCTCAAGAGGAAGGTATATAACAGCTGCATCTCGCCGGTACTTAGCTACGGAGCAGAAACCTGGAGACTTACAAAGAGGGTTCAGCTTAAATTGAGGACGACGCAGCGAGCAATGGAAAGAAAAATGGTAGGTGTAACCTTAAGAGACAAGAAGAGAGCAGAGTGGATTAGGGAACAAACGGGGGTTAAGGATATCATAGCTGAAATCAAGAAGAAGAAATGGACATGGGCAGGGCATGTAGCGCGTAGACAGGATAACCGCTGGTCATTAAGGGTAACTGACTGGATTCCAAGGGAAGGCAAGCGGGTTAGGGGGAGACAGAAGGTTAGGTGGGCAGATGAGATTAAGAAGTTTGCGGGTATAAATTGGCAGCAGCAAGCACAGGACCGGGTTAACTGGCGGAACATCGGAGAGGCCTTTGTCCTGCAGTGGACGCAGTCAGGCTGATGATGATGATGATGATGATGATGACGATGATGATGATGACGGGAAGGGGAAAAGGGTCGGAAAGAGGATAGATGTAAGATTCATTAAATACAGTCACCTTGTCCAGCAGTGTGTCGTCTCTCTTTCTGTGCTCGTCCAATAAGTTGTTGGTGTCCGACGAAGAACAGCAGTTCGGCAGGAGGAGAAAGAGAAAGACCCTTTATTCAGGAAAAAAAAAGAAGGTAAATGCAGGCCGTTGTGGTCGGGCCCTCAGTACAGGGCTCCGCTGGAACGAGCGGCTCGCTGAGCCTGGTCAAGCAAAGCTATTTGGCTCTGCTTGGCTTCGTCCGCCAGCCATGCCTTCCACTGCCTGTGTAGCATATGTGGATGGTTAGTAACGTGTGTACTGTCGATGAGGCGTGGGCCTTTTGGTGCACTCCAGTGTTATGTGGCTGAGTGTCGGTGTATCTGAACACCACGGACCTATTCCTCTAAATTAGGTAGATTATATTCTACTTAGATGGTACAAATTTGGAAAGCTATTAGTTTGCATGCGTCTCCAATCCCTGCCTTATACTCGCAGTGTGTTAGCTGTTATCATATAAGAGAGATAGCGTGATCTCTGTTTGTTACTAAGACTGTATGACCCACCCCAACACCTATATGAAGGCGCGCCGATAAACTTTGCACTGCTTCTTGTTCCCGTCAGCATGCAGTTGCCTATGATCTTTGTCAGACGCGCGTCACGTTACATGGTCTCATAAGTGGGGTCCCAGTGACGACGATGAAACTTTTGAAGGCTCCACCACCCTTGCAACTGACCGGGAACCTCCCGGAAAACTGGAGGTGCTTAAAACAGAAGTTTGACCTTTCTTGCAGGTGGTGCGTCGTCTGTCTTTATGTCCACGCCCAAGTAGTTGGCGGCAACCCTCTTAGCTGTGCGCAACGAACGAGCTCAAGCAAGAATGATTGTTTGTTACCTGAGCACGGTAACAACCTAACTGAACTTGCTGCAGGGGACACTTATATCTCGACTGCCTTAACAAGCAGGAAGATGTAAGGCGCGGCAAAAGGGAGCGTGCATGTAGCACGCCGAGTTTTCGAATCTCCCCAACAAGATTCTACTCGTGCTGAGGAAACCCTACATGCTTACCTCAACCTGACGTCATCGAGGGTTTGGTAAACGGAGCAGAGGGAACCATACGAACGGAAATTGCTGGGTGCCCATGCTACGCCCTTTCCCAGGTGTCACAGTAGAGGAGCTGCATATAGCGCAGGGTTTAGAATTACACCAATCGCTACAGAGGCTTTCTTTTCAGGGCAAAACCTGAAATGCCTCGTCAAACGCGAAAACTGACCGCGTCCTGCGTCGGCGGCGTCAACACGAGTTATGCAGGAAAAAAATCCCGTGATGACGTCAACACATCACGTCACATAAGATCAAGATTTGTGACGTCATTATGAGGTCATTATGGCGTCACGTGACGTAACACCACGACGTTATCACACGACATTGTAGCTTCATTTTTCGGAGAGGGGGGCACATTCGTGTGCATGGGGCTCGGGCAGGGCCGATGTGATCTAGTGTCATTTTGTTCTCTGTGCACTATGGCGAAAAAAAAATCGGGAGGGGGCAAAGCATGGGCCCATTGTGCCCCCCCCCCACACACACACACCGCCAGCTACGTCACGTTGGAGACAGTGGACAGTCACCTTAGGTGCAGCAAGCTTTGGGACAGGATGGATACGTACCGACTAAGAAAAAACAAAAAAAAAAACTAAATGGCTTTCAACTTGTAGTCGTCTGAGGTCAGCCCTTCAGGGACTTCATATGTTTTTTTTTGTGTGTGTGAATGGCTGGCAACCGATTTTTTTTTGTAACATCCCGCAAAATGGCTACTATAGCCTATGTTCTGCTTCCGATCAGCAGTGATATTCTAGCTGCCAAACCACTTTCTTTCATTACACCCCTACTACCTCGTACGGATGGACCCAATAGAATGACCTATATTACCTGCAGCAACGAAGCGTTGCTGGATCTAATCACGGGGGCCACACACCACCTAATATACCGATTGCGCTCTCCCGGGAAGCATCCGCCTTCAATGTGCGGAAATCGCGTTCGCGCGCTAAACGCCGTGTGTGCAGCGACCAACCGCTCTGCGCGGGACGCGAAGCGAAGAAGAAGCGCTTGCATTCTCCCTTCTCTGGGGAGTGCTGTTGCAAGCAGTGACGGCGGTGACGCTTTCTATTGTCCATGATCATCGCACCTCGGAATGACCGAACTGGGCTACCAGGACGCCCCACGCGGGAGCTAGACCGGCGCGTCGTGGGCCGACTGACTTCATGGCCCGCTGCATTCGCCGTTGTGCCCACCGCGGACGCCAGCCGACACGACGTGTATACCCTGTACCGTGCTTCCACGGTGAGTGTCCTGCATGTGATGCTGTCTGTGATTGCCATTGCTCCAATAGAGTGGCTACTTGGGCTGGTTGGTAATGCATTTTTTGAAAGAAATGGAAATACACTTTCTTAGTGCGCAGGGAACGTTTTTAGAAAGAAGACAGAGAGGACAGAGTGCTCTGTCCTATCTGTCTTCTTCCTGAAAACGTTCTCTGCAGACTAAGAAAGCGTATTTCTTTCAAAAAACGCCCATGCGTACTTGCCAGGAGTGATAGAACGACGCTTATGCACTGTGGAGAGCCCCGGCACTAGAGGTGTTTATATGCGCCAAGGTTGGCGTAATTGTGTAAGTGTCGCTACGTTGTCACTGTCGTTGGTTAGTCCGCGTAACTGGCGCAGTAACCTATACGCTGTGCCGCTTGGCGGTATTCACTATTGTGCTAGTGTCACTTTTACAATGAACTGAACAGAAGCGTCCCGCAGGTTGCGGGATCGAATCCCAGCGACAGCGGCTGCATTTTCGATGGAGGCGAAAATGCTGTAGGCCCGTGCGCTCCGATTTGGGTGCACGTTAAAGAACCCCAGGTGGTCGAAATTTCTGGAGCCCTCCACTACGGCGTCTCTCATAATCATATGGTGTTTTTGGGACGTTAAACCCACATATTAATTTATCATGAACAGAAGCGTACCATATAAGGTCGTAGAATGTCACAGATAACATCGCTGTTTTTTTGCATTGCTGGCGAAATAGCGAGAATTGTGAAGTGGCATGGCATATATTACTGCTATATGAAAAGAATGACGAAGTTCATTAAAACATGCTAATGTTATGGATGCGTGCAGAAGTGAATTGCTTCTTGCCACGATTAACATTGATAGCATTGCTAAAAGAAAGCGGCCCATGTTTTCGGGTCTGAAAGGAAGAAAAAAAGAATAGACAATAAAAACGCTTACAACTGGTGGTCAGGTGCAGCATATTTATGTAAATATACAGAACACGCGAATCGCATTCAATGTGTAAACCAGTCAAGAAAATTCCTGATAAAACTCATTAGAGGGCATGAAACCCTTAATTTGAATTGGATTGAAGGTGGCCATTAAAGAAAGGCCAAGTCCCTGTGAGGTAGTGACACAGGTGTCGTACGAACATGTTTGTCCCCCCTACGCCTTATAAATAATGCCTAGATTATTTCGAAGGCGATAGTGTGATCGCGTAGGGTGGGGAAGTGTATTAAAAATAGTCAGGCGAAGGAGAAACATTACCGCTTGACCCCACACGTTGTGGGAATCAATTTTCATTGGAAGCACGGAGCACCACGCGGAAGCAAAGGCAGCTTGTACGCTAAGAATGGTTTTTCACACAGTCACTTAAAGGCTGGCATCTCACAATAAAAACAATAAAAAAAGAAAGGGGGGGTCAAGAAGGAGGGAGAATGAACGACGCCTGCATCAGTTTCGTTTTTCATTTGATAGTAATCATGTACAGTCGCTGTCTGTGTAGACAACCGGACACCATGGTCTAATAATATTGGCGCTCGCGTAAGGACCTGTTGCAGGTCACGGGATCGAATCCCAGGATTGCGGTCTCAACTTCCGACAGAGGCGAAAATGCTTGAGACCCACCCGTGTGGGTGCTGAGATTCAAGTGAACGAACCCCGAGTTGTCTCGATTTTCAGAGCCCTCCACTACGGCATCTGTCATAAATCATATCGTAGTTTCGCGACGTTAAACACAACTTATTATTATTATTATTATTATTATTATTATTATTATTATTATTATTATTATTATTATTGACTTATTCGCATAACTACGGCTATCTGCTTCGTGCAGTATAGCTTATAATGCTCTGTACAAGAACACTGTATACATAATAACGTAGCAGGAAGCACTGAACGTCGTGTAACCGCCAAAAGCGGACGCCAGCCATTCCGCTTTGGGCGTTTTTTGTTTGTTGGTTGGTTTTCTACGCGAATGCCGCGCAACGTGACGTCCTAACGGCGACCTTGTTCCCCGCTCACAGACAGGGACGCTTCGTCGACCTTTGTTCGTTGCTTAGGCACACGCCAATTTACGCGCCACTCGTGGAACGGACAAAGAGAAAAAACGCGAAGGAAGAGAAAATAAAAAAAAAACGAAAGGACGGAGGCGGAAGCCAGAGGCGTGCGCCCGGACGGATACTCCCCGCCGAGTATGACGTATAGTGTAAGGGCCGGTGTGACGGCGACCGAGGCAATGCTTGCGGCCCTGCGACGGTCACGGGCACTCGTGCGTCGGCAGCGACCCTGGTGGCGCCGACGGGCAATCGACGGCGCGTGAAAAATCGCACGCGTAGTTTAGGTGACGGATGCCCGCGCACTCACGCACCCCCACGTGGGCAAGCCGGGGCGCATCAACAGAACTTCCAGAGGGGAGTTATCTTTCCGAACGATGGCGCCGTTATCGTAGTGTTACAGTAAGCCGACGTGCCTTGTTGGCGTACGTGCGTGACGTCATGTATGAAGTTCTTCGAGAACACGCGTTACAGTGTCACGGCCGCAGAGGGGGGGGGGGGATTGGGTGGTTTATTTTTGCCTGAAATATTTTTATATTTTATTTGCATATATAAACACACGCACATAAACAGGCCGTGTAGATTCATACAGTATGGTTGAGTATGTCTACCAGGATGTCTGACTTCGTCCCTGAGGTGTTTAGCAGTGCATGTTGGCAGAGACCAATTTTTACTGTAATATGCCTTACGACAATTACGGGTTTCAAGTGCTAACACCAAGATATGGTTATGAGGCACGCCCTAGCGAGGATCTTCGGATTACTTTTGACCTATAGAAGTTCCCGAAAATAGCTCCAAAATCAAAGTGCAATTATGTTTAGTATTTCCCTTCCAACGAAATGCGACTGCCCTGGCGGATATTCAAACCCGTGCCCTCTGTCTTAGCACAGTGACACGGTACTTGCTTTTCGACCACCTGGGGTTCCTTAACGTCCACCCAAATCTGAGCACACGGGCCTACAACATTTCTGCCTCCATCGGAAATGCAGTCGCCACAGCCGGGATTTGATCCCGCGGCCTGCGGGTCAGCAGCCGAGTACCTTAGCCACTAGACCACCGTAGCGGGGCCTGCTGCAGAAGAACAGGAGCTAGAAGGCGCCTACTTTCAGCAAGGGTTCCGATGCTTGATGTGTTCTTTGGTAGACCAAGGCACACACTTAGGGCCTTTGCTTGAGCTTCAGACAGTGCTTGTAAGTTGGTTCGACAAATTCCATGTATTGCAGGAAGGCTGTAACGTAGAAGATCTTCGCAGAGAGTGGTATACATTCGCAACATAGCATTAATGGAACAGCCATCGACATTGCCTGATAACAAGTGAAAGATGCTCGCGTATGACGCAACTTTTTCCTTTAATATCCGAACGTGCGGAATCCAGTTAATCAGCCGGTCGATTGTCACCATCAGAAACTTATGATTTGTCACGTACTGAATGGGAGAATGGACTACCTTTAATGTGTGGCGTGACACGTCACGCCTCGTAAAAGCAACGGCGGCACACTTTTCTGGTGACATCGTTAGACTTCGTTCGAGTAAGAATTTTTCGATCGAGTTGAGAGCTCTCTGCAATCTTGCTCGTAGAACACGTCTGTTAAGACCACTGCTCCATCGACCACTGCTCCAATGAGTGACGTCACTGTTACCCTCAATCGTGACGAAGGTACACTACTTTAGTCTACTGTTGTGTGCGATGTTACATCCCAAGCCCGGTCTTCATATACCTCTATTCGCAGTCAGGTTACAGGAATTCTGTAATTTAAAGAGCGGCTTAATTAATCCTAATTATAAACAATACGCTGTAAGCATACTCCTTCCCTGCCCAGCACATGGGTGCTACGCAACCGCAAAACTCCACTTTGTGATGTTCACTTACAGTGAACATCACAATAGGCGAAAATGAACCCCCCCCCACCCCCCCGTTTGCCGAGTCTGAAGGGCAACATGTTTCGCTAAGGATGAAAAGGAAAACAAAAATAAAGTGATGGTATGCTGCTTACGATAGCCTGCCTTTGATGCCAATTTTTCCGAGAGTGCCGATGGGAAATAAACTGTTCTTGGAACGCAACATCATGGGGCTTCGGTCGCCATGGCCAAGCAACACGCTTGGCCGTAAACCTGCTCTTAAAATAAGGAAAGGGCACGTTTATCTCCGTAAAACTATGACGTACAATTTGCGCCCCTATCTTGAGTTGTTAAAGTATGCGACCCATGGCCCGCATCGGCACATTTCTGCCTTCCACGGTGGTCTAGTGGTGCTCAAATGCTGACCCGCAGGTAGCGAATCACCGCCGTGGCGCTCGAAATTTCAATTGAATCGGAAATGCTTGAGGCGCGTGTACTTAGATTTAGGTGCACGTTTAAAAACTCCAAGAGATCGACATTTCCGGAGCCCTTCACTACTGCGTCACTGTGAATGGTCTCGTAGTGTTGGGATTCTGAAGCCCAACAATTATTTATTTATTTATAAATACTGCAACCCTAACATAGGGTTTTGGCAGGGTGGATATACATTTGATAAATTTACAAATCGGCAAACAAATAAATATAAAACAGCTAAGGCATTTACACACTTTCAGAACGAAAAAAGAACAGTGGTTTGTAGTAAACCGGCGTAAGAACATATAGAGAAATGAGCGCTACATTCAAGATGATCACAAGTGGAGAATGGTTACAGTGATTGAAATAAACAACAGGAGCACATGTCACAGAAATTGGACACTCGCTGCTAGAGCTGCGCAGCAAAAAGGTTCAAGGATGACTGGGAAACAACTTCGTTACTAAGGTTATTCCATTCGGTAATTGTCCTAGGGAAGAACGAATACTTGAATGTGTTATTACGGGTGGAAAATGGGGTTATTGCAAAGGCATGCCTCTGCCTTGTGGTATATTATTATTATTATTATTATTATTATTATTATTATTATTATTATTATTATTATTATTATTATTATTATTATTATTATTAATGCACCTATAGGTGGTGTCTGTTCTTAATTTAATCTTCATTAAGTTTAATATACAATTCACGCATTGGTTAACCAGAACCATCGCTACACTTTTTAAATGTTATTTATTAATTTCTATTGATCATCTGCGCTATAGCCCTTAAGTCGACAGGAAGCACCATTCAGGAAAAAAACGAAAAAAAATTGCCCGCAGCTTCCCTCGGGGGAACACTGAGGAGGATGCGGAGCATATAATTGGTTAACGGGGTGTTAAAGTGCGACTTACTTGGGTCGATGGCTAAATTGGTTAACGTGGTTGTGAAATGGGGTGTTAAATTGCGACTTACTTGGGTCGATGGCTAAATTGGTTAACGTGGTTGTAGGAGGGGGTGTTAAATGAGTGAACACGTACACACGTATGCAAAAGGGCGGCGCTGGTCGAAGGGACGTCGATCATTGTGTTTGTGGATTCGTTGGCATTCATTTCACGGCGACTTCGGACGTCGACGCGCCGTACAAACCAACGGACGAGCGGCAACTGAGCGAGCGAGCGCCGACCTTGAGTATATATACAGCGCGACGGCGCATGCGCTGTCAGCTGTCGAATGTTCTCGAAAGAGAAGCGCGCGCGCGGCACAGATGGCGACGGCGCGACGGCGCATGCGCTGTCAGCTGTCGAATGTTCTCGAAGGAGAAGCGCGCGCGGCACAGATGGTGGGCGATGGCGCGACGGCGCATGCGCGCGCGTCAGCTGTCGAATGTTCGAGAAGCGGTGCGGACGGCGCACTACGAGGCGCGAGTATAAGATGCATTCCGCATCTAAAAGAGGAATACAGGGCTTCATAGCTTAATATTTCTTTGCGGCACAAGACGAAAGGTAAACCATTGAGGTTATTACGTACAATACCATGGAGAGTCTTGTTCTGCTGTTCCTGAAACAACTTTCTATAGACCATAGGTCGATGAACGCACTCTTGAGTCGACTCGCCCAGACAAAGGTCGGGTCGTGAGTCTGAATCCGAGTGAGTGTGGGTGAGTAACATTTTGGTGAGTTTGAGTTGGTGTGAGTCGGGTTGAAGAAAATTGTCGTGAGTAGTCCGAGTGTGTCCAAAGTGTGAAATTTATTTCATGAGTGAATCTGAGTGAGCTCAACTAATTCTTCCCAACCCATGTTTCAGACAAAGTGCAGTGCGATTGGCTTGCGTTTAGGAAAAATGCGCGCGACACGGAATACCTAAAATGGGAGAACAGTATGCCGTTTTCTGGTTCAGTACACTTGGAAGTGTGAAGAGTGCTATAAGTGAATATATATATATATATATATATATATATATATATATATATATATATATATATATATATATATATATATATATATATATATATTGTTACGGGGAAGATTTATTCACCGAGAGCTGGTCTTGCTAACGGCTAAAAGAGCGCACAGTCATGCAGCCCAACAGGAGAAGCTCGAGAGTCCAACCCACTACAACCACGTTGTCGTCTTCTTCATTTGGGTGCCAATTCAGCTGTGTCAGGGTGACAGTTCCATACACGTATCAATATGTATAACAGTCTTACGAAAGATTTCAAGAATAGGCACAAAAGACTAACGCAATAATGATCTTTAGAGAAAAAATGTCAAGCAGCGATTGGAAATTTCTGATTGATTTGTGGGGTTTAACATCCCAAAACCACCGTATTATTATAAGAAACACCGTAGTGGAGGGCTCCGTAAATTTTTATCACCTGTGGTTCCTTAACGTGCACCCAAATCTTAGCAAACTGGCCTACAACAATTTCGCCTCCACGAAAAATGCAGCTGCCGCAGCCGGGATTCAATCCCGCGACCTGCGGGTCAGCATCCGAGTACCCACTAGACCACCACGGCGGGGCGATGGAAACATTCCTCTGTTGTAGGTTTCAAGAGTGGGTGCATCTAACAGGTTATTCAATATTACACCATCTGAATGTGGACGCCAGGGGCGGTGATGGTTATCGCCGTAAGTATAGACGGTCTCAAGATCACAAGTGTTGTACCCCAGAAAACTTTCGCTCACCTCGTTTACCAGCTCCTAATGGCGAAACTGAAAACATGGTTTCAATTTCTTTTCAAGGGTAAGAAAGTTTCGTTTTTCACATAAAAGAAACGTGCGGTAATTACAAGAGAATGTTCAATCACTTTTATGTTGTTCAAAAGAACATTTATTTAAATATATTTTGCCAAACATGAGAAAGAAACTATAGAAAATCAGTGAGCTAGTTTCTAAAGCTCTTGTCCACTGGTGCTAATAAGGCACATCGGCTGAGAAAACCATGTGTGATCAAGGCCTGTGTTTGTAAAACTTGAAAGGGTCTATGGACCACATTCGGAAAACTTCAGAAAGGGCTTCCGTTTTTGCCATACGTAAGTTAAGGTGCACAGAGGCCGAATTTAGTGCGAGAATCCTTCATTTCCAATTATCGGGACGGCCCTGCCGCGGTAGTCTAGTGGCTAAGGTACTCGGCTGCTGACTAACAGGTCGCGGGATTGAATCCCGGTTGCGGTGACTGCATTTCAGATGGAGGCGGAAATGTTTTTGGCCCGTGCGCTCATCAGATTTCGATGCACGTTAAAGAACCCCAGGGGGTCGAAATTTCCGGAGCCCTCCATTGCGGCGTCTCTCATAATCATATGGTGGTTTTGGGACGTTAAACCCCACGTATCAATCAATCAGTGATCGGGGCGTTGTTTCTATTGATCGATTTTAGGTAAATACAGTCATGAATTACATGAAATCCTACCTTGACGATGACGCAGACGGTCGGTTATTTCTGTCTGGAGAGGAAAAATCAAGTGGACGCGAATGGAATGGGCCTGTGTAGCACTGCGTATGAAATGACATCTGCAGCCTATTAAGATTTTGAGCTTATTGGTCGAACTTGCAATCATATGCTCGTTAAAAAAAAAAAGTCGGTGCCAGCATTTGATCATGCAGCGATAGCTAGCGTACGGGAAGATGAAATTCTTGTTTACGTACAGATAGAAACACGGCGATAATGAGCCAATCGGTAACTCACCACATCGTCTTCATTATTGGATACAAGCTACTGCCAGAACCTACCACGTCTATTGTTTTTAAACGCCTGGGTTCAGTGCGCAAGTGTCACTGCTTATGGCGTCACATTTTTTTACACGCTTCCATCGCACCGCAAGCATTTTTCTGCTTTGAACACGCTTAGTCTGACACAGATTGCGTCAAAGCAAGTGGTTATCTGTTGCTTTCTTTTCTTTTGTTTTGTCAAGTGAGAGATATCATCAAAAGTAGCCAGTATCATTGACAGATAAGGATAAGTGATAAAGTGGTGAGACGGCAGCACGCGTTTTCCCGACGTGTTTGTCTCCACTGCATGCGAGTGCGATTGTGTTCGAAGCTGTGCGCGTCCTCATCATGTGTCGCCCCGCAGCGGTGATTTAGTGGCTAAGGTACTCGGCTGCTGACCCGCAGGTTGCGGATTCGAATCCCGGCTGCTGCGGCTGCATTTCCGATGCAGGCGGAAATGTTGTAGGCCCAGTGTGCTCAGATTTGGGTGCACGTTAAAGAACCCCAGGTGGTCGAAATTTCCGGAGCCCTACATTACGGCGTCTCTCATAATCATATGGTGGTTTTGGGACGTTAAACCTCACATATCAATCAATCCTCATCATGTGTCATGCATTTGTGCCAACAGTGCTACGGAGAGCATATCGATGAAGTAGCGAACCAAAGTTCATCAAACTCTCTTTACGCCTCTCGTATGCGGTTTCAAAAGTGCACAGTATTCAGATGCTGGCAATACAAATATTTAGCACCTTGAGAGAAAAAAATAGCAATAAAACGACTGTATAGCGAGGTATGCGCGCTCGTACCGGCTTTACCTGTTCAAACGAATAGACCGAAAAAAGTATAGCTCATGTGATCTACTGTTCGAAGCTCTCAGTTACGTGATTTTTGCTTAAACTGCTCGATCTTGAGGCCTTCGAAGCTGTGGGTATGTTAACTCTCATTTACTTGAATACTACCCCTCTGAAACTGAGAAGGGTCCTTTAGAGATAGATAGATAGATAGATAGATAGATAGATAGATAGATAGATAGATAGATAGATAGATAGATAGATAGATAGATAGATAGATTAGTTAGAGAGAAAGAGTAGACAAAGAGGTTACACTGAGACATCGTTCCGTTAGATAGATAGATAGATAGATAGATAGATAGATAGATAGATAGATAGATAGATAGATAGATAGATAGATAGATAGATAGATAGATAGATAGATAGATAGATAGATAGATAGATAGATAGATAGATAGATAGATAGATAGATTAGTTAGAGATAAAGAGTAGACAAAGAGGTTACACTGAGACATCGTTCCGTTAGATAGATAGATAGATAGATAGATAGATAGATAGATAGATAGATAGATAGATAGATAGATAGATAGATAGATAGATAGATAGATAGATTAGTTAGAGATAAAGAGTAGACAAAGAGGTTACACTGAGACATCGTTCCGTTAGATAGATAGATAGATAGATAGATAGATAGATAGATAGATAGATAGATAGATAGATAGATAGATAGATAGATAGATAGATAGATAGATAGATAGATAGATAGATAGATAGATAGATAGATAGATAGATAGAGATAAAGAGTAGACAAAGAGGTCAGACAGAGACATCGTTCCGTGTTGCTACCCTTCACTGAACAGGGAGAAGGGCCTTTTAAAAATAAATTGGGAAAAGCAGGAAATGAAAGAGAGACAAGCTTAAACAATGTAACAGCTTAAACTGATGCCCAAGCACTTATCTGACCTGCATCGTAAACGTAATGGAGGACGTACCCCAAATGAAAATGGACAAGTTATTAATGAGGAGGTAGTTGGTGCTGATTCGTTATCAGAGAACGTCAATAAGGGGATATAAGTCACCGGTCCGCTGTCTTTCGCACTATATTTATTTGAGATATGATGTACCAGGCCAACTCATACATACATCCACTACAGCTACATGGAAGTTGAGAGGGACAGAGCCAGAAAGGCGCGCAAGTGTTTTGTGCCTAGCAGATTCGTAATATAGCCGAGAACATGGAAGACCAAAATGAAATAAAGACTACTCAATTTCAGTCAGACATTAGCTGCAGTGGATTGGTGCGTAATTTTATTTTCATTTTAATCATTTCCAGTTTAAGGAAAAAACGAGTGAGACAATGATAATTTCCGGGAGGTCGCACTCGAGTCTGCGTTGCGTCGAAAAGTTCTCCGTGAGTGTTTACGGACGTGAAATACAATATAATGTAATGTGGTTCGCTGCTTTCCCTGTGCTTCTGGATACAAAACAGATCACGATGAAAATGAGCGTTTCCCTCTGACAGCCCTACAACAAAATGCCGTTCTCGATGAAGCAAGTACATGCTCGGACCCCTTATGACGCGTCTAGAGGTCAGTGTTGCTGCTTCTTCAGAAAACCGGCAGAGACAAGCTAAAATAAATACAACGTACGTGTCCGTCTTTGCACGCTTGCTTCCAAAAGGAAGGGCTGTCTCCGTCGGTCCTATACTTCCAGGCCTTCACCGCAAAGTATGCGCAGGGAAAGTGTACTTGAGGATCCTATACACGGTGTCTCACAGGATCGCACAATGGCAACTGTGCACGATCGATTACCCGTTGCCTCCGATTCCAGTGATACTTCCTTCTCGCTGCGCTAAAGACGCCAAGCCGACGGCAGACGACCGGCGCGTCGACGTGCCGCGGTGTCGGGCTCTTGCGTAACCAATATCTGTTTCTTGTTTCCGTCTATGTATGCATACTACTCATTGCCTCTCTTCTTGGCTGAGAGAGCGTGCAAAGTTTCCGCCATCGTTTCGTTGTTCTGCTGCAATACTCCAGCTCGCGAGAGATAGGCAGACGTTCTATCACAACAGAGACTCTCGCAGAAGCAACGCTACAAGGAACACAAGCGCGCACGGAGGTGGCAAAGAGGGCAACGAGGAATTAGTTTCACACGCACGCACAACACGCCATAAACTTCCTTTTCGAAGCCAGTTCGAAGCAGATCACAGCCTTATTGCATAATTTATACCTCAATTTCTGGGTGCGTGACGCCAAGCGAACGCGGATTGTCGTAAGACCACCTGATGTGTATAATCACTTTAGTGAACACGAATTGGCCGACTATGCTTTGCATCGACCGTCGAGGCCAGAATATGCTTATGCTAACATACCGTGATGAAGGCCAACACCGAAGCTTAGCTTACGTATAGAGAGTGCACGTGCCCAGCACATCAATGTTTTCTTCTATTTGATCACAACATATACGAATGAGCGTTGCAGTTGCAATATTGCGTGTTCTGCGAACACCGCGGGCATTGTTCAGTTAATGTATACGTTCGCGTGCTTTGCTTGCGTTAAACTAATCTGTTCAGGCACTTGTCCTCCTCGCGGGACGACGAAGAGTGGTTGATCGAGGAAAACCTGAGGATAAGACCAATGTTTTTTGCGATCAGACAGCTCCTTCGTCACTGGAGCAACATAAAGCAGTCACTGAACAGTCACTTCCACTCATCATGTTTGCTCCGGTGACATATCTATATGCAGCTAAGATTGATCACCCCCCTCCCCCGGTAATTACACAGTTGCTCTTAAGGGGTAACCTTTTACCCCATTCACATGTTCATTAGACAACGCCCATTTGTTCCGATGTTTGTGCGGTAAAGTTGTAGAGTCAGGACATCAGCTCTGCGTTAAATTTCGTCTCGCAACATTGTACGATTATTCTGCTGGGGTTAATAGCATTTTGAGACGAAGATTGATCGTCTTGTAAGAGGAGATAGCTTTCCAGAAAGGACCATTGGTAGTAAGCTCCATATAAAATGTATTCCATATTTCCTTAGACAAAAAAAAAACCGTTGATTCTACAGTTTTTGGCACAATCACGGAAAACAAGGGTCTTTAACTATTGGTGTGTCTGCAGTTCCAGATAGTGTTGGCTAGCTATGGGTTGGCAATATATTGCTCTTTAGCGCTCGATAAGATTAACCGATAGTCTGTTCGGAAATCGGCACACAGCCGGATTCCGACATACTTAACTTTGCCATAAATTGATGAACTCCGATTGGCCCAGAGTACCACTACGGCCTTTCTGATTGGCTAAAAATGGTGCCATTACAAAATTAAACAAGATGACTGAATCTGACAGCGGCCAGAATTATACCAGAATAGCACCCCTGGCTGATGTCGGCTCACTATTGGCTATAGCACCTGCTGGTGTTGGCTCAAGTGTGGCTAGCACTAAACAATGCTCGCATGTGCTGTCCGTAAGTACTGGAAAACACTCCGGGTAATGTTGGTGCCTTAAAACGGCCATCTAGTGTTGCCTATAGTGGTGGCTACTGTTCTCTAAGTGTCAACTAACGTTGGCTATCCGGTCTAATAACAATATGATAAAAAATAGTGTGACAACAACAGCAGTGTGACTTACAGTATAGCTTGGCTTGAGCCTGCAGAAATGTGATTGAACGCTGTTTATGATATGACAGTCGGCGTGTTGTGGCGTGCGCCTCTCGTCGATAAAAGGGATGTCTATGCTCGAATGTAAATGCGACGTTACATCGGCTGTACTTTAGTTGTCACAACGTTGTTAACGAGTCTGGTAAGCCTGTCAGTTACGAAAACACATTAATTCGGATCGCGATGCTTATTGGCGTAGGCAGCGCAGCATAAGCAGTGCCTCGCTGACTGCTTTGCACAATGATGGCCACATTACGTGGGATCCGCTGGCATTATCTGTGTTAAAAAAATGGTGGGGGAGGTGAGGTACCACGCTTTGCTATGGGAGACAGCAAGCTGTTTCTATACACCAGATAGATACACAATCATCATCGTCATCATCATCACCATCATCATCATCGTCGTCGTCGTCGTCGTCGTCGTCGTCGTAATCGTCGTCGTTGTTGTCATCAGCCTATCTTACGTCCACTGCAGTGCGGAGACCTCACCTAATGGTCTCCTACCCACACTGCCCTGCCCTATAGATGACTTCATTTCATGCCTGCAAATTTCCTAGTTTCATCGCTCCACGATATACAGTCTAGGGCACTGAAATTGCCATATTTATATGTGTGATGGAAACGTGCCGTATAGCAGCTGTCCCTGCTACAATCACATGGAAGCACAAAACAGTAGTATTTCAAAACGCTTTCCGTGTTCTGTTTACAAGAACGAGGGAGGGTCTGGACTACACTGTCCAGATGAGGTGGGCCTGCTGAGCTGTCAGCTGTGCCTTACGATTCCTGGTGTTTCAAGACAGTGTGTTAGGATGCTCCAAACGGGGTCTTTCCCTTCGCGTGGCAGGTTCAGCCATTTTTCGCCCAACATCGAGCCGCATTGTCCGGACTGCGGTGAGACGTATTGCTCATTATCTCATATGCTCTGGCAATGTCCTGCGTTACGTGACGCAGAGTTCAACAAAGAAGAGGACTGGGAGGAAGCCCTTAACAGTGGCGACCTCTTGGTTCAACTTCGGGCTGTCCAGAGGGCCTGCGAGAGGGCGGAGGGCCACGGTCTTCCGGTTCCTACGTGGGAGCGGCCCGCGACTGCTACGGATTCCCCCTAAACGGGGCCGTTACAACGCAGTTCCTCAGGACCTGAATAAAGTTCTTTGTCTGTCTGTCTGTCTGTCTGTTGGGGGACAATGGCAGGGATTCAGAATGCTGCGCACTCTGCTATACGGATGAGGATTCTCTTCCGTCCTTACAAGCCGGTATACTCTGCACTCTGTCACACGGCGGCCAGTGACGTTTTCGGTAAAATGTGTTTAGAACGAATGGTGAATGATTTTAAGTACCACATAAATATTGTACGATTTGAAAGCAGTATGCAATCTAGGTTCATTACCATGGAAAGACATTGACCGTAGCATCACTGTTCCTTAGAAGTGTGGCAGCTTGGGCTAGTTGGTATGGCATGACGATAGTTATAGCGCGAGAACAAAACGTGTTATGTCGGAACGACCGTCATCAGTCATCAGAGAGCTGATGACTGAACGATCGGCTGAAAGAGCACGCGAACAATGTTAGAAACGGGAAAGATGGTTTTCTTGCCCAGCACTGCTCTGATTGCAATTGTGTTCCCCTCTTCAAGGACACAGCGACGCTGTACAAACACAGAGATGAAAGCACCCGGGTCATTGTCGAGGCCGCGCAGATGGCACGCGAACAGGTGCCTTGTATGAGCAAGCCCTCCGTGGCTTTGTCCGAGAAGGAACGCAGGTTCCTCGAAGGATTCGGTGCGGGCATGCAGGTAGTTATGTTATTTTATCTTTACCTTTCTGTTTCATTTTCTTCTAAGCTTTTCTTTGCTGTTTTTCAGTGCCTTTGTTTTTGTGTTGTTTGTTTTTGTTTTTCTTACTCATGTTCTGCTCTTTGTGCCATATGGTTTTTATCACATGGTCACTGTCTCCTCTATGTATTTTCGTGCTCTGCGCAATAAACTCAGTTGGAAGTTAGCGCTCGTGTCTTTCGTGTCCTTCTTGTCTCTGTGTCGTCGTTTTGTTCTCGCGCTATAACTATCGTCATCACTGTTCCGTCACGCGAAGCCACGTCGTACTCTGTGACGATCATGCACCTCGCATATACTTGCACACCTCTGTGGTTGCATGTTGTATTGTGAAGCAATTATTTACCACTTTTTGACCTTATGAAGCAACGGCACTGGAGAGAAAAAAATTAGGTCTCTCAGTTAATATCTTTCTACTATGAAATACTTTAGGCAAGCTTTTTTGTGAAGCTGGTGATCTGGTTATCTATAGAAGGCAGTTTTGAAAAAGACTGTCTTTGATGATGGGTCCTGTTCTATATAAGTCTAGGTTGTACGAATCACTCAATCAATCAATCAATTCAATCAATCAATCAATCAATTAATTTATCAATCAATCAGATTATATCAAGCATGTTTTTTATTATTCCGGCTGCTAGAGATTAGTTTAATACTTATACCCCACTTTTTGAAAAATGACTTAATTAAAAAGTTTATACCTCTGCAATGAAAACTATATCGCGGTTAACTAAACTGGAGTTTGTAATAAACCTAACGTTGACAAACTTTTATTGCATTGTACTTCCATAAGAAAACCACCAACCAATGTTAAATATGTTTCATCACGAAGCACGTTTAACCATTCTTCCTAACGGACACACTTATAAATAATGGGTACAAGTTTCGTTTCTCATTCCCTTCCTGCGGGGGCCAAAGCGGGGGGGGGGGGGGGGCGTTAGAGGACAACGAGCTGATGTCGACCCGGTTGGGGCAGGGGCGATGAGGGCTGTGGAGGCGAGATGGACTACGTTCAGAGAACAGCTAAGTTCAGGGAAGCAGTAGGGACGTTGTAGTGAGATTTCATTTCACGCTGTTATTTGGAGGAAGAGATTGGGGAGGGTAATTGAAATATATTTTATGTAAGTTCATGCCATTGTCTCGTTGACACGATTCTTCATATTACGTTTATCGGCCTAATACGTATTTCTTTTATTCTTGTTCAACCTGGCTTGGAAATGTTACATTTCTATGCGTTTATCACAATCGCATTCATGCCCGAAATTGGATAATACCACCGGGAAAGTGGACTTATAGCGATACATCCGGAAATGCTACGTTTATTTTTTGAGGATACATTTCAAACCGTGTTCTAACAAGCCATAACCTGCCCGGTGAGAGCCGCAGAGGCCGCAGCAGCGTTTGCTTTTTCTGCGAATCGTGCAGTGCCAGGACGGCCCCTGCGTACGTGTAATGATGGAAAGAAGAAAGTAAAGCATGAATTCATCAGCTACTTAAGTAGTGCTGAATAAAAGAGAGCTGATGACGGAGTATCCCATATTTTACTCCTTTCTTTAATCTGGCATAATACGTTTCATTTACCGGTCCCCGTGAAAAACATATAAATGAGATTCCGTCTATATATACATGCAAAATTAAAGAATTCCTGGGGGGGGGGGCTGAAATAATTACAATCTTTCTCCCTCTGGCTACATGCAAACTTCAGCTACTTACTACAGGTCTAGGTCTGTATTTGCTGCCACAGTATGTACTACCTAGTATATGTAGTTACTTCATGCAACCTGGTAGCAGTGCGCTATCTGTGAGTTGAAGGACAAGCCACTTGACAGTTGCTGCAATTTTTAAGATTACCCGCGCAAACCCGCACGACATTAGTGGTTTCGAAGCCTGCGCAGCAAGTAAGGTTGTAATGTATGAAGTAGCGTATGCGTTAAGCGTGGCCGACGGCGTAAAATCGGAGGGCTTGGCTTGGCCTTGCTCAACGTACAACGTTGTGGTGTGCCCGAGTCTCAGAGGCTCGAGATAGGAAAACGTAGGTGTGCCAAGTTGTCGAAAGAGGCCGCTTAGCGGCCGCGAAAAGTTCTCGCCCTATGGGTGTGGGTCTTTCTCTGCTTTGCGTTCCTTGTTTCTCTTTATGCCTTTCGTTCGCTCTACGTCTTTTACTTTCGCTTTCTCTCTCTCTCTCTCTCTATCTGTGTGTGGTGTGTGTGTGTGTGTGTGTGTGTGTGTGTGCGCGCTTTATGTGTGTTTGTGCACACTGTAGCACAACACTTACACTTAGGTTCCCCAGCAAGTGGTGGTATATTCGGAACCGTAAGAACTCGCAAGTTTTACTTCAACTAGTAAGGAGCTTACAAGACCGACCCTTACTGAATGGGTTAGTCTGAGTGGAAGTGGACAACAAAACAAAAATGCCATTTTGTGTGGTCATTAAAGCGGAAAAAAAGCAGTCACAAGAGAAAAGCCATAGGCGTAAGGAGGAAATGTTTATTTAATTTCCATGACAAAATGTCTATCCTTTATATTACATATTTAGCATAAGTATATAACCACTGCTCAATTCCACTGTGAATATCCGTGGTTGTCTGGGTCACAAAGGCCATCACTTCAGCTAACATGCTCATAAAAGGGAAAAAAATAATACTCAGTTTATTACCAGCAGTTGCTCGTGTAAATTTTGCCTTTGCAGTTGCGCAAAAGATTTCTAAGGAGTCTATTTTGCCCACATTCATCGCGTATATTCCAACTTGAGTAACTAAGTAGCCCTGAAAGCTTGCTGCTGCCAATCGAAGGTAAAGTGTCTGGTCCTATTGCTGGGCTGCGGAATAAAAGAAAAGAAAGAAAATCAAGGCAGCTTCGCATTATGGTGCCTAGCCGGAAGCAAGTGCGGAGCTGGATGGCATTGTTTGTTTCTTTCGTATTTCGTTCTCCCTCCCTCCCTCTCTCTCTCTCTTTATATATATATACACTTTTTATGCTATGCTTTACCCTCTCACTCATCCTCCTTTCCCTCACGTACCCTCATAGTCACATCTCTTCTCCTCAGGTTCTGTTCCATTTCCGACCCCTTTGGTTATTCTATACTATACAGGGCTAGCAAAACACAGCATATGTAGCTGACTGATTACGATGCTCGCCTTCAGGCTCGTGGATATGCGGGTTCGAATAACTCCTCGTCAAGGAATATTTTTTCCCAAGAATTTATCTCTTTCTATCTCAGTCTATATAATTCTTCCTTTCTCTCAGTGGAAGGCCAAGTCGTACACGTGGGTCGACTGGGACCTCCTTCGTAAGACCCGCGCAGAACGACCTCCTCCCAATACCCCACCGATCCTCGAGACGTGGACTGCCCAGCTTAAAGCTGACGTCAACAAGGCAACCAAAACTATCAGTACGGACCTTCCAACCGAAAAGATGGACAGTCGTCTCGCCCAGATACTCGAGGCCAAGCAGTCTCTATTGGCCCGGTGGAAGGGCCAGCGCCTTAAATGGAGGTTACGCAAACGCATATCTTAGCTGAACAAGACCATAATGGATCACTGCCGCATTCTTTCAAAACAGGAGTGGGACGAAGTTTGTCATTCGATTGATGGTCAGGTTCGTAATGGTAAAACGTAGAACTTAAACACCTTTTCGATGAAACCAACACCCGCATGAATCAGTGTCATTCGATCGTGAAGATACTTCATCAAGCTAAACGGACAGTATCACCGGAAGATGTTGTCAAAAACCTCGTGTAGAAATATCTCCCGCTTCCCACGGGCCCTGTGACCCTTCAACCCGATTACTCTGGCAGCGACAGCACCAACTTAGACGCCGACTTTTCTATTGAAGATGTGCGCCAAGCTCTCCATGAGCTCAATGGCCGCTCAGCCCCTGGCCCCGCCGGCATCACCAACAAGCTCCTACGCAACCTGGACGATCCCTTCGTTACTTACCTCACCGACACTATCAACGAAATATGGAAAAAGGGTGAGATACCCCATGCCTGGAAACTAGCTCACACGGTTCTCCTACGCAAACCGGGAAATGCACCGAGCCTAGATCACCTACGCCCCATATCTCTCACGTAGTGCATGGGCAAGGTGGCTGAGCACGTCGTCCTCAACAGGGTTGGTCGATACCTCGTAGACATTGACTGCCTCCCGCACCACATGATTGGCTTCCGACCAGGGTTATCCACTCAAGACGCCATGCTACTCCTAAAGCATCAAATTTTAGATGGCGGAAACACTCGGGACTTTCGTGCAATACTCGGTCTCGATTTAGAAAAGACTTTCGATACCATAACGCACTCGTCCATCTTGAAAGAGATCGCAGCCCTCGGCCTAGGTAATCAATTTTACTAGTTTATTTGCTCTTTTCTCACTCGACGCAGAGCCGTCCTCGGCGTGGGAGACCTAGTGTCGGAAGAAGTGGAGCTCGGACAGCGGGGCACTCCTCAGTGATCCGTCCTCTCGCCCGCGCCCTTCAACCTTGTGATGATCGGGCTTTCCGGAAGACTTTCGAAAATCGATGGGCTAAACCACACTATCTATGCAGGCGACGTAACCATATGGTGCTCCACAGGGTCGGATGGCTTCATTGAGTCCGCTCTGCAAGAAGCTATCAACACTGCCGAGTCCTACCTCAGGTGCTCACCCGTGAAGTCGGAGCTGTTGATACATTCGCCCAAACACCGGGGTGCCCAGCCCAAAGGGTGGAAACCTCTGGGGGAACTCAATATCACCCTCCACACCAGAGATGGTCGTACAGTACCCAGGGTAGGCACGATCAAGGTCCTTGGCATGATCATCGAGTCCCGTGGAGCCAACACCCAAACAGTACAAAAGCTCCGGACTAAGACTGAGAATGCTATACAACTCGTACGTAGAGTAGCCAACGGGCACCATGGCCTCAAAGAAGACAACCTGCTGCGTCTTGTATGACGATAGCTCCCATTCCACTTTATGACGATAGCTCCCATTCCGCGAAATGTACACTCTGAATACAACAGAGGCAGGCGCCTTGCGTTGGCGACCGCCATTCTCAAGCGCATAGACATGGAAGCGGACAACGTCTCGTTCGTGGACGCCGCTGCCTATCACAACAACCAAGCCTTCGCCGCGGTCGTGATATCATCCGCGCAGCAGATTCTTAACTCTGCCACAATCCTCACCCGAAACCCCGAAGTAGCGGAGAAAGAGCTATAGCTGTAGGTATGCTCAGCAGCAAACGGGAACTCATCTACAGCGACTCTATACCGGCCATCAGAGCCTTCGAACGCGGAGTCATCTCCGACCAGGTGCTACGTATCCTGCGCAAAGCAGACCCGAGTGCCCTGAAGCACCATACTGTCATCTGGTTCCCCGCCCATCTCGGCCAGGTGGTGGGTGCCCTATCCAACCTCAACGAGATCGCCCATGATGCAGCACGCGCACTTACCGACCGCACCGCCACAGGGCAACCCCGTCTTGCTGAGTTAGAGACCAATCGGGATACACCCATTACGTACAATGACGTACAGTACTTTTACCTTCAAAGCCGCATTCCCCCCCCCCCCCCCAATGTGAAGCTTAACAGACTGCAGGCATTAACTCTACGCCTATTACAGACACATACGTACCCAAACCTTGCAACGCTTCACGTTTGTTATCCTGATGCAAACGCCAGCGACACATGTCCATCATGTGGACACACAGCGACACTCGCACACATGCTCTGAGAGTGTAGAACTCCTACCGAATCTACCTCAAATAAGTGGGAGAGGTCCCTCAGGAGCTCACTTCTCGCCGACCAGCAATGGGCCGCCCAGCAGGCCCACGAAGTGACTGCCAGGTACTCCCCATCGGTCCCTACGTGGGAGACGCCCGTTACGCACTAAGCGCGTCCTGCAGGACTGAAATAAAGCTTTTAAAGATGGTAGTATTTCTTGGGGACCTTCGACAAAAAAAATTTGGTCTGTCTGTACATTTGTCTGTTTGTCCACTTTTATTGATACCTCAAACGGCATCAAACGGCCGACCCCATCCGCAGCGCCCACCAATATTGCTCAAGGTTTAGCATTCATAGTTGTGCGATTGTCAATTAAAAAGCAATTATTGCGCATATCCGAGGCGCAATAACAACACCTCGATGTTCTGTATGTCTGCCTTTATACTAGAAGAGGCACACACAAGTAATTCTAAGGACGGTAGCGCTTATCACGCTGCGCTGACAGTGCAACGCGATGCTCAAAAAGGTGTTTCCAACGCTTTGCTACGACGACATGGTGGTGGCACCTGCTCGTTGCTTTGCGTTCTACACCTTATCACCTCTGAGACTGGAGCGCACCTTTCTCCGCGGGCGTGCACGCTTTCGTTTTTGAAGATAACTGCCAGGTGGCTCTGGTGTATAACGTGCCTCGAAGCGCTCATTCGCCTTCGCTACACGCTTGAGGCGCTCTAACGCAGCGCCTCCGGAATACCATTCATCGATTTTCTTGCGCAGAACATCAAGTAAACGTTTTGTTCACCCTCCCCAGACGCAAGACTTTCGTTTCTTGACGACATTTGCAGTGTAACATGCGGATTAGGGCCAATTTTTTCATTCCATTCCATTCCACTTCTCTCAGTAATCGTCCGCTCAAGAATCTGAGTTATTTCCTCCCACACCGGGTAAACCGGCGACGCTAGAGTGCACGCGCCGGGCGCACGTGCGTGGTCGGGGAGCGAAGCGGGAGATGAAGAGAAGGACGAAGAGAGCGCGCACCGGCTGAGATACAACGTTGAATGCGCTACATTGGTAAATCCCATTCATGATGACAATTGTTTTCGCGTACCCGTAATGACATAACAAAAGCATAATTGTTCCACTGTTGAAAGGAAAAGAGGGAGAGAAAGATCTGGAAGCACGAGTGGCCGAAACTAATACGGAGCCAGTCGCTACATTGCTTCTAGATGGTTCTTTCTAGATGGTTCCAATCAATCAATCTATTAATGTTTACATGAATGAAATGATGAATACAACATTGTCTCACGAGGTTGAAATGGTCAGAGTCTTCTCTCCCCTTTTCCAGGGCAGTATAACCAGCCGAGGCGCTCAGCCTTGATTAGCGACCCGGCCTTTCTATTATTCTCTACCTGTTCATTGCCATCGAAGCCCACGCTGGTAAACGATTGTGAGACGATGAACGTTAATTCGCAAGTGAACATTTCGACAGTACCGTTAGTTGGTTACAGAGGTCAGCAGCGCTTAATGAGTTGGCAACTCTTTTACCTTCGCATTTTGTTACAACGTGGGGGCTACACCGGAGTGGAAGCCGAACTTACATTAGTTACCCACCAAGAGGCTAAGTATTCGTCGATGTTCAAGCTCAGCTACAGAAATTAGAGAAAACAACAAAAAGAAGCCTGCAAAAATACCTTACCTTTCCCTCCTCGTTTCCTCGCGCACGACATGAAAATAACTGCTCTTCACCTTATAGCCCACCGGTACCTCTTAACGCATTTTTTTATTACTACAGGTCCAGGCCTATAGTTGCAAGTCACGGCGAAGAGATATCGTGGACTAGAACGACCTGATAGAAGAATGATTACCTTACAGAGAAGAAAGAAGAGGAACCATGCGGGGAAATCCTTAAGGATAACCTGACTCGGTGACAGAACGCTAAGACTATACCTTGCTCATTCAGGTGCGCTCGAAGTGTACCATAAAGCCGCGTCGCCATTGAAAGTGTCCTAACCTCTGTTGAACAACAGTGAAGTCTTTTAAGGAACTTCGTCCAGTGCTGGTGTTTCTACACACGTATGACGATGGTGTGGTTTCACCGTGGAAGTTCGGTTGAATAAGTTTTAACAAAAAACATCAAGGGCTTCTGTGAAATTCATTGGCGCTTCATTGTCGCTGATAGCCCACTGGGTGTCCAGCAACCGTAGAGTTCGGTAAGCTGCAAGTTTTTCAGTTCAACCGATCCTGGAGGCTTCCTGCAAGTATAAAATCAGTGAGTTACTTCTGGTCGCACCACGACTGGGTACCGCTCGTCGGACAGCTCCGTCCTTTCCTGAGGTTGCCAAGCATCCAGGTCCGTGTTCTCTGTAGAACATCGACAGCCTAGTCGAAGGTACTGCCAGAAAATAGATGGGTCACTACTACTTCGTGATGGTGCTTCGTTGAACTGCTGCTGATGGGATATGGTCGTACGCTAGCAAAGGATACTACATGAGCTGAATTCAAGCTGCCTATTATATCGGAAAATCCTACCGTGTTCTATTGAATCTACCAGGACGATCTTCCCAAAATACACTACTGTGCTACGGTTCAAGCGTTGCTCCAGATGGCCTGACTGTACGTTACCAGGGGCAACGGTGGAACAATTACCGAGTCATGATACACCCTGCGCTGGTAGCCTCGTACCGGGGCGACGTTTCGGCCCTCTGGTGGATGCAGCAGCGTCACCGTATTGGTGCTTTGGGCCGGGGTCACGCCGAGCCCAGCCTGCGGCACGTGCGCGACTCGGCGGGCGCAGGGTGCGCCCATTACGCGGCCAGGGGAGGCCACGTCAGCACGCTTCGGTTCCTGGTGCTCGCGGCGGGTCTTCGGCCCCACGAGAGGGACTCCTTCGGCAGCACGGCAGCGCACGAGGCGGCGGCTGCCGGCAGGACCCGGGCGCTGCGCTGGCTGCTCGCACGCACCGCGTGTCGGGCCGACGACAGGGACGCCTACGGAGACACCGTGCTCCACGTCGCCGCAAGGTCAGTAGCCGTCGGTTTCAATGCATTTGCTTTTTTTTTTCATTCTCCGTACAGTGAGCGCGAGTCATTCGGTTTTACCAGGTTTTCTTTATCAATGATGTTAAACAACGATGACCTGCGTGAATTCACATACTAATGAGCTGTTTTAGAATAGCGTACGAAAAGATAAAGATGCCGTTTCTTTCCATAAGTTAACCAGGGCCCACGAGTGGATAGCGTAGAACGCATGCGCAGTGGCGACAAACGTGACGCAAACATTTTCGTATTCATATATCTAACACTTTTTGACTTTGACTTTGCAGTAGCCCGTATGCTCAAATTTAGGTACACGCTAAAGAACCCCAGAAGGTCAAAATTATCGGAGCCCTCCCTTACGGCGTCTCTCATAACCATATGGTGGTTTCGGGATGCTAAACGCCTACAATTATTTATTAACAATTATTTAACATCAGCTATGCGTTTAACGTTGATTTTCAATTTACGGCTTTCGGATCACTGCACAAACTAACGGTGATGTGACGCATGCGCAGGTGATAGCCGTCACACGCTATTGAAACCATGTGACCTTCGTGTGAATGCTCAAGTGGAAGAATGGTCGGTGTGCCGGTGGCCTCGTCGTTCACACTATATCCGAGAGCCTGTTCATGCTACACGCTGAAACGGGACGGTGCACAAAAAATAACAAAAAAAGCAGCACTGGTCTGCGCGTTGGTGTCGAGTGGCAAAAAAAAGGATATAAGCGGTACAAACAAAAATGATAAAGCGTGGTAAATACGCCGGAACTGGCGAAGCTACGGTGCGTGTTGTCAGGGCCGGATGTAGACCAAGGACGGATGCCGCCATTCAGTCCGACTCCGAAAAAGAGCTCAATCAGTGCGACCAAAATGAACAAAGGACAACAATAAATAGGAAAGAAGCAGGGTGGGAGAGATAAGGGGGGAGGGGCTGCGGAATGAAACCATGTGAGTACCTGAGACCGGTAAGAGGCCAAAATATACGTCCTTGTCGCTAGGCAGCGCATACCTGCGTACAATGTGCGAGGCTGCGAAATGCTAATGAATCAACCTGTAGTTAGCGCGTTCCCGAAATGGAACTGGAAACGATTTTACTTTTAGAAATATCCCACACCGCTATTGTGGTCTAGTGATTACGGCGCTCGACCTTTAACCCGAAGGTCTCGGAAATGAATACCGGCCGCTACAGTCGCATTTCGATGCATACTAAATGCTATAGAAGTCCGAGATGGTCGAAAGTTTTGGATCCCTCCGCTACGGTATCTGTCATAATCATATTTGAGACGTACAACCCCAAAAATTATTAATAAATGTACTGCGATTTGCATAATTGTGGCATATCTTCTTAGTAATATTCATCGGTTCAGCCTCGCGCAGGAACTGAGTCTGGAAACCTTTCCGAAATGTCTGTGCTGGTAGACTTGAATATTTGGGGCCCACTGTACCAGTCTGAAACAAAGGCTTACTTGCCGTATCGGCAATGACCCGAATACCAAATAAAGATCCGAGTCACCTGAGCATGCAATTTCGGCGCTGCACTTCGGTAGTCTTATCGGGGTAGTACGTAACACTGGGGAAATACAAAAGCCTTACAGGGGCATCGGTGATCGCGGGATGTGCCTTCCGTTGGTGCCAGACGCTGCCAATTTACAGCACAGCAGTCTGCAGCCTTTGAAAATACCATAGCATATCCAAGGAGGAAATGATGATGTGTGGGGAGAAGCGTCCCTCTATCCATCCATCCGTGTGTCCGTCCGTCCCTACATGCGTCCATGTATTCGATCGCGTTCGAGAATGCAGACGGCGCGCGGCTAACACTAACGAGACGTGAGCCAAGGAAGCTGAGCGCAAGCATCTTCAACGCGGCCATTGATCTGTTCGTCCATGCACCACCAACGATCCGCCACGTACGGCAACTATCCAGAACACTGAGAGAGGCACTTGTTCTCCGCACACTCAGGCAAAGCGCGCTCAGCAGCCATTCGGAGAGTAGTGGGAGAGTAACGCCATCTAGGAAATAAGACGACAAACGGCCATCCATTTCTTTTGCCTTGATTTTTTTCTCGTCTCTTCTTCTCTCGCTTATTTGTGATCAGTGACAAGATTAGACTAAGAGAAGTTTCGACCCTAAAAGAAAAAAAAGAAAGGAAAAGATAGAGAGAGATGGAAAGGTTCATTAGTTTAAACGTCGTCTTTGCACACAAAGCCTGTTTACGAATGTCTCATCGCTAGCTTGCATATCTCCTTGCTACCTTTATATTATAATAAAAAACACAACAGACAAGTTTGAGACTATGGTATCACATAGGCTGTGTGCACCAGGCTGCTTTCTGGACAAAATATTCTCTGACAAAGGAAAAAAAAAAGACCCTGTGCTGCATTCATAGGCGTACCCACAGAATGAATGAGGGCAGCCCCCCCCTCCCTCCACTAACCTTTAATTCTGCCCTGTATCTTTATTCAGTCAGACTTTTTTCATTGTCTAACATGAAGGGTTACGACCACGCTTGCTTTTTTTTCTTATAACGGCGCTATGGGATTCCTGATGCTGTACATGAAGAACATTTTAGTACTTCCCACTTATGCCCCCGAAACGACGGACCATCACAGGCAGTTGTGAGAAGCCCTTCATCTCTCCATTTTTGTTTTTGCATCTATTGCAGACCTTGTATTCTTTCGAACTTTACCGATAGAAGGGGGTGCAGGGAATACTCCGCTTATAAATATCCCTGCTTGCACGACTATGGTTACATTTCTCAGAGGCTGCGTCTTGGAATATTTGGCGACACACCCAAACTTACAGCCCCACAGATCACTCGAAGTACTACCGTTGTGTAGGGACGTTGGTATTTTCACGGAAGACAGACACTAGATATAATTGGTCAGCCCGTGGATTTGAAAATGGGCTGCAAAGAGATGATGACCACTTATAAAAACAAACGCACGAAGTAAACGACAATGAGTCAAGGAAGAGACTCCGTAAGGCCGTATAGCTTAAGCAGAAGATTAGCATCACACGTTTATTCTTTCGCTTAGCAGTTCTTTATGCAAATCGAGAGAAAAAAAATGACTGGCACGGTCGAAACTGAAGGCGCGGAGTGTATTTCCACCAAGCGGTCTTTCCGAAGCAGTTGGCGATAACGCTAATGACATCCGCTCCACATGCACTGACCACCGGACTTGCAGTGGCAGCCTAGCAGGATGTGCTCACGCACAATAGACACAAATTAAACGCGAATTAGTATACGGAGTGATTAGCGCGATTGCTCGGTTCCGTTTGCACGCCATTCTGTGTGTACTCGTTACAGGAAAAAGATTATCGACTACAAAACGTGTATTTCGGTATATGCACGAAGCTTTTTTTAAAACAAGCGGCCACGTACAGATAGCCAATTGCACTATATATGCCGGGTGGCAAGTGTTCTGATTTGGTCTATAGAGGGTGGTAAGTGTTCTGATTTCACGTTTCCTGGTATCTCCTATTTTCTTTATCTGATGCCGGCGATACGCCAATCCAGACTCGAGTACATGTACTACAAAGCGAAATAGGGTGGCACTTTACCGATACGATCACTAGTGGAAACGAGAAGCTAAAGAGTATAATCCGAATATGGTATTATCCACAACAAGCTCCAAAGAAAGCACGAAAATAGGCTAGCTCTGTGGAGGACTGAATCACAATGCAATGGCATATCTCCGAGCCGCAGATGTGACAGTGTCTCGCCCAATTATTACCTGATGTAGGTTGGTCTGCGCTGTTGCTGTAGTGAAGCATAAAAAAAAATGAAAGGGCTTTTGACATTTTCTTGTCTGTCCTGACTTGCGACATGTATTACTCTCTTTAAAGAGACCCGTGAACTCCCTTTCGATATGATTGTACTCCCGTCTGAGAGTTGTGTTACCCCAAAAAGAGAGTCAACTTGACTCTTGAATGACCCCACTTCCTACTTTTCTCACACATGGAAAATAGAAATGATAAGAAGAAACCAACAATCACGAAAAGCGTATCACATGGACTCACATCAACGGGATTCCACTGTATACTAAATTCTTCAATATAACGCCCTCTCAGAATGCAGGCTTCGTATATGATGCTAAAAGCCAGGTACGGTATATAGGATAGTAGTTAGAGCGAACCTCTACAGCGTGGCTTCTCATGGTAAGCACAGCAGAACCTAAAGGGTTCCGCGAAGCACAGATAAAATTTTCCGGCTTGCTCGTTCGCCAAGTGACCGATTTAGCGTAGCCGATGTGCGATCAATCCAAGGACCATCCATTACGCACTCGGCAAATAAATTTTTGACACAGCTTGCATTTGAATTGAATGCACGTGAATGTAGCTCGAACCGAATGCACAATGCTTGCGTGAAAGCGGGTTGTCAGATGAAGAAGGCAATGTTGCTTGTCACTTGTGAGCTTAGTATGGTTGGGACTAACAAAAGAACTTTGCTCTTTAGATCTTTTCAGTTGTGTTCCATTCTTAAGGTAAGGCTGTCAAGAGTGTACCATGTTGAGGTGAGTTTGCTTGACAAATACGTTATTGGTTTAGTCAGTTATACAACTTCGAATGCCCCAACTACTCTTGGTTTGCTTTTGACGAGTACAGGAAACAGAAGTACAGTCTGGTGATGTTCTTTTCTGCCCTGTATTTTGTCAAAATCATCGCTGGAATAGTTTAAGTAACAATGTTGAGATGAACGTTTCATAACGGCCAAGCTTTGTGTTTACGCGTTTGACACAACAAGAACTCCCGTATTGCACACATATCCACTAGACCCTTGAAAAATAATTCTTCCTGCTTCTCCCACTCTTCTTCTTGTTCTTCCGTTCTCATTTATTGATGCCCGAGTAAACTGTCTTGTTTCTGTAATGTTTCTTTGTTGCCAGAACCTCGCTCCAGATAAGGTCCTTCAGCGACCCATGTATTGAATTATGCAGAAGGAAAAAAAAAAGGACAACTCGGTACCCGCACTGGGTGGTATCGGCCCTGGACAGCAGTGTCACGTCACGCGCGGCCAATCCGTGACTGTTGTGTACTTACACTAAACGTGCGCGGCGTGCCAACGATGCGTTGTTTGAAAAGCAAGAGTTATAAGAAAGGACAAGAAAGTTGATACTCGTTTCTGAAAAGGGAAACCTTCGCCCCACTACGGTGTATAGCTGGTACGTACACATTGAAGGAAGCAGCGTATGTATGTATGCATACACTGCCGGCTTTACTGGAATCCGGTTCGGACGCGCGAGCCGTACTGTACACGTCTATCGGGATAAATAGCGCGCTGGTATTTAGGTATTCGCCGTAGGTCTCCGCACACGAAACATGATAGGAGAAGGAAAAAAAGAAAGAAAGAAAGAAAAAAAGAAAAAGAAAGAAAGAAAGAAAGAAAGAAAGAAAGAAAATAAGAACACTCATCTACGCGGCATGCTGCATAATTAGGCATCAATGTAAATTGAATTCTCGCTTAAACTCTCAACAAAACTCTCAACGTACAGCGTTGACCGAGGCTTACAAAGCTAATAATTCTCAACGTACGCCCAAGTTCGCAGCTATATTGGGTCTGCATTTCAGCTGCTGGTGGTGGTGCTGTTACTGCAAGCGGTTTTAGTCTGGCGTATACTTGTCCAGAGTTGCAGATGTCGACTGCGTATGGCTGTAGCGCGCCTCGCTTATCCGCGATCTTAAACGAACGAACAAACATACCCACCCTTCCACCGATCTTGCGGAAGGAACGGCTTATAATTTACGGTCGGGAAAAAAGCTTGAGCAAATTGTCATTTCCTTAATAGATGCAGGAAGACGCGATTGTTTTTGTCCTTAAAAGGGCAGAAGGAAAGAAAAAAAAAGATCCGGCTTTAGTCTGTGGTATACCCAAAATGAAGAGGCATAGCCTCCATTACACAAAACGACCGGGGCCCCATATTTATGCGATGTCGAGCGCTGCTTCTTAAAGCACCTACTTTGCGTACGTGCGTTTACCGTATAAGCTGCACTCTGACTCGCCCGATTTTCGGAGTTCTGCGGATGCTGGCCGTCTTTAGAACCAATAGGATGAATGAAGAGACTCGCAGAGACACGCATTTGTCCATGGTGACTTGAAGACGAATGCCACCGGGGGAGGCGATTTTTATGACCATTATTACAACTTGAGACGTCATGTGATTAGCTTCACCAAAACCATAGCCAAAAAAGCCCCCCCCTCGACATTTGGATGTAGTATAGGGTGTATTACCGAGAATAAATTATCAAAATAAATGTTTTTCAAAGCCATATGGTCGAGAATTCCGGAGCTCTCTTCTACGGCATCTCTCATAATCATATCAAGGTTTTGGGACGTAAAACCCCAGCTAATAATATTGAACCCTTGTCCTCACTTGATTTCCACGAAGTCACATGAGTTTTTGTGCCACACGCTCGGTTTTCAAGGCCAGCATCTGATGAGAAGCTTGAAGCTTCCGTCACAAAAAAGTCATGGAGCGTTTGAAAGGACACAATATTTAAATGCAAAGCAAGTTTGGGTTGGTAGGTTTTCCTGTGAGAACTCCATCATCGTTAACTTCGCACTCATAGGTTCATTGTCAGAAAATAGTATGAAGGTCAATGTCTCATCTCCGAATTTCGGGCTTAAGTTTCAGCACTTGACTGTGAGCGTGACAACACAGACTTGTCTTCATTTTTAAAATCTTTTAATCATGCCAGCTCAACAGATAATGAGAGAGAGAATCAAGCAAAGGCAGGAGGGTTCACTGGTAGCACACTCGGTATCCCATCCTGCCTTTCGGTAAAGATTAAAAGGCTATAATAGAGGGGTGAACAGAATCACAAGTGCACTTGGGGTTTTTGCTCAGATCTGGTGTTTACTAAGTATCTGTCGACTTTAGGCATTTCAGCGGTGCTTTAGTCGCCAAGTTTTCGAAAAAATCTGGTTCACTCCGAACGCTAGGCATTTTATTTTTTTTTCAAAACACAATTATAAGAATTTAAGAGGACGGTGTCAAAACCTATGATGTCAGGTCTTGTTGGGGCAACAACGTGCGAGACGAGCCTTGTTTGACAACGCCCGTCTGCTAATCCGCGGATATGTGCACCTTCTACAAAGCCGCGCCCCGACCGGCGTGTCGCAAGTGGATCGTTGCCTAACAGCACGTTGTGTTGGGCTAGTTGGTACATACTAGGCTGAAATACGTGGCGCAAGGTTGAGAAAGAGAAAAAAAGGAGACGAGACAGAAAGAGCGCCAACTCACAACTGAGTTGGGAATGAGAAAGAGCGCCAACTCACAACTGAGTTGTGAGTTGGCACTCTTTCTGTCTCGTTTTCTTTTTTCTTTTAGGGGCGAAGCTCCTTAGGGCGTGGGCTGTGCGTCCCCTGTATGTAGCCACCTCTAGTTTAGTTCTTGCAGTGTTCACTAGATGGCGGTACCGTCCCCTGTATGTAGCCACCTCTAGTTTAGTTCTTGCAGTGTTCACTAGATGACGGTACCGTCTCCTGTATGTAGCCACCTCTCGTTTAGTTCTTGTAGTGTTTACTAGATGGTGGTACTTGTAGCTGATGATGAAAAGATGCAAGATGTCGTAAACTAGAAAGCGGTACTTGTAGTTGATGAAAGACGCGAGATCTTATAAAATAGGAATGATGTAACATATGGCGCGTGTCATTGGTTGAAGGCAATCGTTCGATTTAGTGCGGCGACGTACGCTAGGGGGAGCGATGTAATAAAATCGAGTGGGCAAAATATACAGAGGATTCATGGTTTACCAGGTTTACCTCCGGAGCTTCGCCCACTCATCATCATTCACTTCGTGGATATGGCGGAATTTTTCCCAACCTTGCGCCACGTATTTCAGCCGGATCGTTGCCTCCCCGTATTTGTGTACGCTGACTACTTCGTCGAGACAGAGCCCCCTTATACAAGCTAAGAGCTGGCTGTGTGTTGGTGAGCGAACGATTGCATCCTTTGGGACATGTGGATGGTCCCTTTGTGTGTAGCGTGGCTCCTGTGAGACAGCACCAAATTATGAAGTGTCCTACTTTCGCTATGCAGCGAGCACTGCTCATCAAGGAATACGGACTTTTGGAACTTAATTCTGCGACCTGTAATGATTGTCCGTTTCCAGAAAGATGTGATTCTCGGCGGGACCCTGCAGGCCCAACAAGCCCTAATAACGTTCTTTCTGAAACGAAATCAGATTGGACCCTCGTTTATAGACATTTTTTCTAAGAGAGCGCTTAAAATTGTGTTTGCGTCTGTTCCCTTTGTTTATTTTCTTTCTTTTTTCCTAATACCTTTCTTTTCCCAATGTTTTTTTTTTTTGCGAAGCAGCAGGCGTGTTGCCCCTCTAGGTGGCATTGTCAGCCTGCTTATCCCAATAATTCCTAAATGTTTTTTGAGTTTTTTGTGTTCTCAAATAATAATAATAATAATAATAATAATAATAATATTAATAATAAAATGACGCCTTCATCTCCGGCATACTAGTCATACATCAATACTACTCATTGTGTGAGTTAGTTCACTAGGAAGGAAGTTACAGCGGAAACAGACACCCACAAGAAAGCGATCGTGATAGTCATTTGTGATTACCCACACAACACTTGTACGTACGTGTCGTTTCTCGTTTTGGGTGTCCGTTCGCGCTGGTACTCGCTACTTCCTTGCTTTAGCAGAGAAGGCGAAGCCGGGTTGGAGATCAGGGCGCCATATGGGCAGCCCGGAGATGTCTTGACAGACAGCCCCCAGACACACACCTATTAAGAATAGAGGGGAGCAGGAAGGGCTCCCCTGCTTTCATTATCATCAGAAATGGGGACTGGAAGCCCGCGTGCCCTCAGTTATATTTTGATGAGCGAGAGACTCACATAGCCATAATTACGACGAATAGAGCTCGTTCTCTTGATCTATACACTTGGTATACTTTTACTTTTCTGTGTGCTATATGTATAAAAGTTTCGAAAGGTTCTACACAACCCCGTGTTACTGAATGATAAGTTATCTCATTGTGTTGCAAATTTTACTGAGGAGGTATCTAATGCGCTGGCTTTATAGACTTTTTATGGCTTCGTTTACACGCTACAGGCATTTTTGGCATGCACCGTTGAAGCTTTTTAACCTTCTCTATTACTTAATGATCTCACTTAAGCCTAATGAAGGTCTGCAGCAGCAGTAAAGGATAGAGCCTAAGCGCTTCGCAAACTTCTTAATGAGTGTGCAGTAAATGCTGCAGATATTCCAGGAAGAAAGTCGTGGAAAGCCAAATGGAAAAAGAGCGCGAGGCTAAAGCGGCGCCACTTCTTTGACGATACGCCATATGAAAGGTTAAAGATGACCCCACATCGACACTTTTCTGGAGGGAAAAAAGAATAAAGGTTCGGCTCGAGCAAAAATGGAAAGCCACCGACGAGGAAAGCGGCAATGGACGTCTTTAAAGAAGGTCAGGGTGTCCTCCATCATGGTCCGTTTATCATCAATTCTTATTTCTCTGGCCTTTTTTTTGTTCCTATCTGCGTTCATCCAGCTGAACGTGGCCGCTCCTCTGTAGTTTGTGCAGACTGGATCCGCATTATTAATTTCGGCCATATTTGCCGGCAGTTTACCGGCTCGCACCTACAGCAGCACGGCACCCCTGCTGTTTTTTTTTTTTTTGGTGTGCGCAGATGTGTTAGATAGCGCGTGAACGTGAGCATGAAAGTTTCTGCTATTACAACGGCCGCCTCTTGCGGAGGCAAATACGAACCAGACCAATATGTCTGCGGAGACTCGTTGCTCATTTGTTACATCTCTCAGCGATCGCCCCGCACATAAGTTTTTGTTGTTGTTGTTGTTGGTGCTTTGCCTTCAGAGACAGGTTCTCGCGTCTCAGAGCCGCTACTGGTTGGGAGTGGTCCTGCTCCTTTCCCGGCCGTGGCCTCTAAGCGCTTTGTAAAAGCAAGTACAGTGCTTGTTGGGGTATGTTGAAGGTATTCAACGTACAGCGCTGAACTCAACGTCTGGGTTATGTTTAAGTAAAACACACCCTAGTCGCACCACTCGTGATTATAAGCGGTGTATTTAGTTCGCACGAATGAAATGGAATCAGCATACAGGCCAGGGTGCACTGGAGCTCACTGAGACTGGCCTTCGTTCTGCGGAGTTCAAATTTTCTGAAAATTATGATAATAACGACTATGATAATGCAAGTTTGTTTTGTTTATTTATTCACATTGTTCTTATGACTACTTAACACATCAAGGAGGGGGGTGGTTTCATAAAATATAGTATACTTAAGCGTTGCTGATTTTAGTAATGATGAGACAGTCTTTTTTTGTTTTATCTTCATGTTTCGTACCCAAGAGAATATAAACTTGTTATCGGTGATGAAAACGCCAACAGCGTCTCAGGAATGTAAAAAGAAGACAGTTTCGTGGATGATTTGACCTAAGGAGATCAAGGGAAATTGGCGTCATGAACGTCTTTAACTTTGCGATCAATGTCATTCGTCAGATTTCCCCGGACGACAAGATTTAGACGAAGTCGTTACAAAACGGCAAATTCACCCCGACAAACACTTATTCCAACTTGCATGTCTGTAGGCGTGTCTCGGTGACTATACTCTACGTCACCACCACGTTGCCACGCTCGTGTTGTCGTTGATGTTACCTTTATAACCGATGCTGTCGCTGTGACGTCAACACTTGGCCATTTTCATTGTCATTGTAGTTGATGATTTCACTGTGCCCTTCACTTTTTGTTGTTTATGGAGAATAGTTGCAATCTTGGTGAGGAAGCATGCTTGAGGATGTGAATCAGTCAAAAGGCGAAACACAGGGAAGTGGCACACACATCAAGTGTGTGTACTCTCTGCCGTTGGCTTGTTCTAATCTTCATGTATCCTTGGTTCTAGTAACGGGTCCAGCTTCCGCGGTCACGTAGCACCAAGAAGGGTTTTTCCTTTGCCCGACCTTCAGCAGTTCTTTCTTTAACGGATGGACGATACTTGTGGCCGACTATATATAAACACGTATACCTTTTAATCGGCGAAAGCGCGATCGTCAACAAACTGGCCAGAGATCATCGATGTCATCGGGAAACGACAGGGGAGTCACGGGCCCCACGTGGAACACATGCTGAGCTGTTGCATTTTAACCGAACCGTGCGGCCCAGCTTACGTGCGCACCTTCCCACGTGCATGGGCGCGTGCCAGGACAGTAGCCGAGGGCAATGCCAACTCTCTCCTGATCATACCGTTTCTCAGCAAAGAAAGTTCGGCACCATCTTAAAGCTCCTGTCGAAGAAACGTTCGGCGTACTGTCCTGGAATACGCTTTAACGCGCGTGCGTATGTAGAACACCTGTATAGGAACACTGCGGAGTACCTGCAGTCATATAGAAGGTAAAATGGGAAACATTCCAGCGCACATGCACGTATTGCAATCCTTAAACCTTCGTAGCCTTCCTTCTGTTCCTGACATGTACGCGTTCGAACTATATCGCCCAGCACGTCTTGTAGGAAGGGATTAAAATCGTGTTTCTTCGTCTTTCATCTTCCCGGATGAGAGAGATATAAGCCGAGTGGGGTACCGTTTCCTTTTTTTTATCCCTTCTTCGTCATTGCCGGGGGTGGCCGTCTTCGAGCGAAAGCTGTAGGTGTTTCCGAAAACGTGGCGATTCTCCGCTTCGATATGGGACCGGTGGTCTGCGGGGAGCCAGCTGGTCGCCGTACACACAGCTTGCGCTCGATGTCTTCCTATAGAGATAGTCGCCGTGACTCGTATATTACAAGCCATGCGGCACACGTCTCTTCTCATTTGTTCCGTCAGCGACACGGTATCCTTCCCTGCGGGGTTATTTTTCTTCTCGGTGGAAGGCTGCGAGCGTCGCACAAAAGCCGCTCCCGGGGACGTCCTTTCCAGCAGCGCGCTTTCCGGTAAGATACGAATCGTTACCGGCTTTGCGGTTTTAATGGACCCCGAGGCGTTCTCCGGCTACTCTATGGCACGTTCAGATTTGGCCAAGGTGTCTTTACTTGTTGTTGTTGCTTTTGTTGCTGTTGTCGTCGTCGTGTTAGCAACGCTTCGTTCTCCAGCACCACCAGGGCATGAGGTCTGGCGTTTGTCACGTGGTCTACAGCCTCTTCTCGTCTGGGCCTCAATTTTCTCTTCAGGTTAGTTGTACACACGTGGCCGTCAATCTAGCACCCACTCTTTGTACAAATTTGGAATACGCAGTCGAGACAATACCATTGTACAACGCGGTTTCTTCGTGGAGTATCGATTTCTGGTCAACTTTCAGCGATAAGATTGCCTATACAACACTATATCGCTAGCGAGATCAAGACAACATATAGTACGACACCAGAACTACTTAAGAAAATGGCATTGCGTGCCACTGACTGGCAGAATAAGAACTACACTCTACACCAGAATCGCGTCACTCAGGAACGCTGGTAAATGATGTGTAGATAACGCGCGACGATAATGGCTGTAGTGAATGCCAGCTTGTCAAGTGGCCAATAATGAACCTATTGCAATATAGCAGTTAAAAATTGGGTTTGGCATGGTCGATTTTATGCGCACCCACGCAACCGTGCTTGTAAGAAAATTACTGGCACTGCGTATTGATAAATGAATGGACGGTTGCAGGACCGCAATGATAGACCCCGTCTTGTAGTGCCAGCTTCGATAATGGCGTCGGAGGCAGCGTCGGATTAAAAATCGCAGGGGGAAGGGGGCTGCTGGGAAGAATTCACACCTCCAGACTCCCTATACTATTTGTAATTTCGACATGGCCCCTGTACTCCCGAGGTTCTTCTTCCTCTCAAACTTACCCTAAAACCGCCCTTGACTGCAGAGCTGACCGAGCTACTTTTCAAAACATCGCTTATGTGATGGGGATGTTGGATGTGTCAGACTTCGCAAGTGCTTGGTGTGCAGAAATTGCTTGCGATCAAAAACGACCGAGTGTTTACGCGACAAATGGATAAATCACAAACCGTTCCGTGTAGTCTATACGAATACGTAAACACGCGCGCATCTCGACATGCTCAGAAGCCTTGTCTTCTCCCACTTCTTTGTGCGTTTACGCGACTCAGGATGTCCGTGTACAATGCCGTGGTTGCGCGACACAGGTCCAACATCCCGCGCACGCGACGGTCACGTTAATGGCGCAGTAAAACGCGAGCACTCGCTGAAACAATTTTTGACACGGCGTCTCAAACGATGCGTGCACGGTCACTCACTGTTTCACACCCTCGCTCTCCCCTCAGATGTGGAGAAAGGTGAAGCCACGAGGCCAGTTTCGCGGCCCACTCTTGTTTCGTTTTGGTGCCGTTGAGCAAGTGTATACAGTCTCCTTCTCGCAAGTGCTCCCATCGCACGCGTTGTTTTTCTATCACATAGTTTTGACAAGCATTCGTTTACTATTGTGTTTTGGATACAAAAATTAGGACGACCACGCCTTCACGACTGGCTTTGTCAAAACTTGCGTATGCAATTATCAGACAAGGATTATGAAAGAAACTCACACGGACCCCTACGCATTGATCTTCGATGACTTGAAGACGAAAGCCAATTTGTCATTTTTCTTCTCAGTGAATGTGTTGATACCCGACACCCCCTCCCTCACACACACACTCACACCACCGAAAGCTTTCCGCACCAAACGTGGGTTTGCACAGCTTTCAAGATCGGAGGCATTGCGAGTCTTCGGCACCTCAGCTGGCTTTGTACAGCCTCCGTGACCAGCCCACGTTTGACCAAACGACGATGCCCCGTGATGACAAAATACCTCCGCGATATAAGACATTATGATGACATCATAAGGTGACGTCATCACGTTATCTGTTTGTGCGTCACTGCGTCACTCGTGTGGACTTCGACGGCACCGACGGTCACGTTTGGCGTGGTATCTAAGGATTTCATCCTTTAAAAAAAGTGTCCGCCTCGGTAGATCAGTGGCTATAAGGGGCGGCTCGGCTTCTGACCCGAAGGGCGTGTGTTCGATTCCGGCCGCGGCGGTAACATTTCGATGGCGGAGAAATGGTATAGAAGCCCGTCTACTGTGCCATGGCAGTGCACGTCAAAGAACGCCAGCTGGTCAAAATTTCCAGAGGGCTCTACTACGACGTCTTATAACCATACGGTGGTTTTGGGGAGTAAAACCCCCCATGTTATTATTATTCCCCCTTAGAAAGAAACAAAAAAGAAGCACTTAAAGTGCAATTTTAACTCGTACAATAGATCACGAAACAAAAAAAAAAAGGAGAATACTCCTAATATTAAGGTCACCTCGGTGGCACAGTGTTTACGGCGTTTGGCCACTCACCCAAAAGCCGCAGATTCACATCAAGCCGCGCAGGTCGAATTTCGATGGTGCGAAAGCTAGAGGCCTTGTACTCAAACTAAGCGCACGCTAAAGAATCCCGGTTGGACTTATTTACAGGAGACCGCCACTTCGGCACGTCTAATAATCGTATTGTGAGCGCAGTAACCGACTCTTCTTTACCAATTGGATGTGTCATCATCATTTGTATAATTTACTCATCTGTAGGTACTATCATCAGTGTATTCCAGTTCGAGCTCGTCTCGAATAAAGCTCTTTCTCATAAGTGGTGGAGGCGTTGGGCTTTGGCTTCCAGACCCAGATATTAATACTACAAACACTGTGGCATTGAAGAACTTTTGCAGGCTTTTCATAAGAGGAGCTGGGAATGGTAAACGGGTTCTATAGGGGCCGCTGTGGGCGTTAATAGTTTTCGAATGTGCGCCTCAAGGCGTATGGTCAAAAGAGTAAAATAAATATTAAACTGCACATCGCGAAGAAACCCCAGCAATATATGTACCTTACCACATGCTTATTCTCCATCAACGGGTGGTTCTGTAGCGCTTTCGGATTGACTTCAGTTCAGTGTTTCTTCGAATACTAACGATAGTTGCTTAAAACAAATCCCGATTGCATCTTTTTGAATATCTCTGCGCGTGTTCGTGGCCTAATATGTGCACCATGCTCATATTCGAGTGCTATGTTTTACTTCCCGGTTTTAACCATAACGTGTGCGGAGTGTGTGTTCCGTGTAATCTACACATTTTCTTCCGAGAACCACGTGCGGACTGTTCATCCCAGATCGCGTCGCGCGGCCCGGTGTAATATGTCCTGGATACGTTATTCGCATGTGTGTCAGCATTCCACATATAGCTTGCGGTGCAAAGTACCGATGCGCAAGGGATTCCATATGGACTAACCTTAATGTTTTGTCTAACTCCGTTCTTCATTTTCTGTATGCCTCGTAATACTTTTTTTGTTTTGGTTATCATTCGTTTCATTACTACGTAAAACGGGGTATGAGTTGTTGGTATAGGCGACGACTCTCGCATTTTTACTTCACTAAGAAAAAGAACAAAAAATATAAAAGAAAACTAACATCTACACTTGGTTTTTTCTAGACTTCTATATTAGCCTATAGTGCTCCTTTTTCTCTCAAAGTAGGCAAGTGTCATCTCCTTTCTGAATGTAGACTGTTTCTCGTTAAACAGACTGGGTCTAATTTGTATTATTTCACCTCTTGTATTTGCGATCGCTCCTCCACAATAATTTGAATGCCAGAGAAGAGACGATGGGTAATGCAGAGAGCCGATTCCAACATGCATCGTGAAAAATCGTTCAAGTTCTTTTCCCTTACTTCACTCCGCATTTTGTTTTTCTTTTTACGCCAAGACATCTTGTCTACACGCAGAAACAAGTTATGCGGTGCCCTGTTTGCCTTTTAACGACACCTCCAGCGTGCGGTTCCCATCTCCCCGGAATGCAATCTTGTAAACGGTTCGATCTCGAAATGGTCCTTGTTTCACATCTCGAAACGACATCCAATTGCCGAAACCTATCCTATATAGCCGGGGAAACAGGACGGCGATTACTGACGGTAAGATTTGTCTCACCCAAACTAAATAGGTGCTCTGAATTTTGGTCCATGCGCATTAAAAATAACAACGGTTTAAAAAAAAAAAGCATGCGCCCTTATTACCGAGATTTCTTGCCCATCTGTTGGGGCTTCTGTTCAGTGGGTTCGTATCTTCGATTTGGACGAAAAATTGGCGCTGACGTATGCTGAAGCTCTGCGCCTAATGTTCGCCTCTTAGCTGGGAGATACACTCTGAATATTGAGTAACCATATTGTGGGAGTGACGCAGGGAATGGCTTGATGACTAAAATTCGCTCCTAGGCTGGTTGTTTCAATTTTTTTTTAAAGAACAACAAGCCATGGCTAAGAAACACGGGCATAAAAGACAGGGTGACTGTGAGATGTCGTTGTCCAGGACTTATGCTGTCTTTCATGTTTGTGTGTTTTTTTTTGTGGTTCCCTACTTTTCAGAGAGGCAGTTTATGAACGTGATAGTGTGTTCCAAAGCTGTGGCTTGACGCAATAGCACGTGCTCTATACAGGAAACGTCTTAAGAATCTGACGGCTGACTCGTTCGAAATAACAAGAGGTACAAATTAAGCATGGGCCTCATTTGTGTTCCTCTATCCGTCTCCTTCTCTTTCTTACTCCACTTCTTAGCTATCTCTCTCCTTTCTATTATTCTCCCTTTCCCCCACCCCAAGTGTAGGGTAGCCAACGGAGCCAAGCTTGGTTAACCTCCCTGCCTTTCTTCTCTCTCTCTCTCTCTCTCTTTATATATATATATATATATATATATATATATATATATATATATATTCGTCTTCTATTATGCTTGCTCAATCGCTCGCTGGTTTGCGCACTGGGCGCTGAAAAGACTTTTCTAGCCGGTGCCATCAAGCGATTTCCCACAAAAGCATTCGCATTATGCCATGAGCTGCATCCTAGTTACAATGCCGCCGCTCTTACGGTCTATCTCAATCCTACTCATTCTTCACTTTAAGTGTGCGCGAAATTTCTCTGAAAACATCCCAACATGTTCACCAAAAGGGGACAAATAAGGAGAGAACTGAGCCTTCACGTGCAGATTCTCAGTTCACACATCAGCAGAGTGCACGCAGCATAAATATTCACACACCCAAAACGTCCACACGTAAAGGGAAGGAATCATCAAGACTTAGTCACAACAGATACTGCCAGGGACACTTGCCAATTGAAAAGGGATAGAAAAAAAAAGGGTGGGGGGGCTTAATCTTCGCCTTTCAGAGTTGTACGCAATAGCGATATTCTGTCCCCAATGAGTACATACTCCAAACACACTTAGTGCATGAAATCTTTTGAAACTTGCTATGCACCCACTACGTGGCCTTAAGGGAATAGGCGCAGTCCGACGTGTGTCTTTTGTAGTTGGTGACCGGCTTTAAATCATGAAGTCATCATGATAATCATATGTTATGAAGCCCGATGGCAATGTACATTTGTACTAGGCAGTATAACTGTCATATTTCATTTTGTATTATGAAGAATGTATACAGGACGCGTGTGCTTGTAAAGCGCGAGTTACTTTCGCTGCATTATCAAGCACATTAAGTTATTTTCACTTTATTCACAGGCAGACGCATTGCCGTGTGGTAGAACACCCACGTACCACGCAAGCTACGTGGGTCCGATCACCAGTCGGACCCAAATTTCTAAATTTTTTCTCGATGATCGGTCACACACAAGGTGATTTTTTTACTCACATCCAACGACACCGACGCCAGAATTTCTGTGGAACGAACTTTTTGGCGCTATCGCGTTAAAATTGGGCAAGCTTAATCACATTCATTGCTAACGAAGCAAAGCGCGACCTGACAAAGGAACGTTGATACCACTTTTTTTCTTTGCCACGTCGTCCCGCTGTCGTTCATGTGCTTTCATGGGGTGTCCCCATTTCCACACTTAAGTACAACAGCCATGTTCGCAGAAGCAGATGGCGAATAGACAACAAAACAAAAAAACGCGTAATTAAGCGTCCCTCCTCCCACCCAATAATTAGTAACACCAGCCATTATCTTTATCTTATTTAGCATCTTCGTGGCATTGTATGGTTCCACCAACCACGCTGATGTTCTGGTTATGGCACTTGATAACACACCCGAAGGCCACGGGATCGAATACCTGCTGCGGCGGTCACATTCGATGGAGGTGAAATGATAGAAACCCATGTGCTTAGATTTAGGGGCTCACGTTAAAAGAACCCCGGCTGGCCAAATCTTCAGGTCCCTCCACTACGCCGTATCACAGAATCATATCGTATATAGTTCTGAAACGTAACACCCCAACAATCCTTCATATCATAATTATTGGTTCTGTTACGCAGCGCCTTCCAGCCGTATGGGCGCCGTCTGTAAGTAGTCCAAGGCATATGCAATGAGCATCAGGATGCGAGCACTTCCCGCTCTGTTTCATATAGTCCTCGGTGACGCTAAGTCTATAGAGCCTTCAAGATACCCTTGTTGCGCATTGACGCACCTCCTATAACGTTATCCCTTTAGACGTACGCACATACAAGCTACTAAAGAGTCTATGTCGCACGTGTACACAACACTCGTACAATGTAGAGTGCCGGAAGGAGCGCAGGTAGGAAGGGGTCGCGGTCAGCGCTGAGAAGGCGAGAGACCCCGCTTATCGTGATCGCTTCCTCGGCGCGCAGTTAGCGCATCTAGCGCGAGGAAGCACGCGTCGGCAATCGGTTCTTCTCGCTGAACCCGTCACTTCCTGCTGCCTCTTGGCTCTGAGGGCAGCGACGCACGAGCCGAGTGCTGCGCTTGCTGACCCGCTGCGAGAGCTGTCGGCGCATTGCAGGCCACGCGTGAATGATCCTCTCGTTTACGACAGAGGGCAGAAGGTGTCGTCTCTTGCCTGCGCCGGTGTCTTCGTTTCTGCAGGAACAAGTAAACGCGGTCGTGCCAAGAAACGACGCGGCGCAGCTGGAGTTCTCCCTCGCACCATCTGGAATTGTAAAATGGCACTATTGTGGACCTTATACCGAGTACCTGAATCACCGCGGCAGTGGTCAAGTGGCACAGCCTCTCCGTCGAGCTGAACCCGATTTCAATCGATCCTCGATAATTAAGGCGGCACGCTTATACGTTTTATCGTGTCAAAGAATTTTCGAGATTTGACGAGATTTTATCTGACGGGAGATCGCGGGATGGTGGCGTCAACGCGAATGGAGAAGCTTCAATTAAGCATGAAAAGTCTGAAAAAGTCACGCGATGCTCAAATGCATTCATGTATGCCATGACGTTGAACCGAAAGGCCCATGACCTCGGTGTAACATGATGTCACGAATGAGGCTACATCGTATGAAGACGTCATGACTTCACAGATCTACGTCATGATGATGTCCTAACTTGACGTCATCTTGAAGTCCTCCCGCTTGCTTGGTCAAAGGCGCACAGATGCCGGAGGTGGCACAAAAAGCATGTGATATGCTGAAAGCTTGCGATGCCCCAGACGCCAAAGAGGAGAAAAAGATGGCTCTCGCCATCAAGTCGTCTTAGGTCAGGGGTCTCAAACATGCACACCGCTGACATTTCACTTGCGGCCCGCGGCTTGCACATGGCAGTCCTTGCTCAATATTGTTTTATGACATTATGACTGCTTGGGAAGTTACTCAATGGTGTCGCACGATTTTCTCGCCTATCGTTATCAATATCGGCTTATTTGGGTAAACTACAGAGACGTGACTGATCGTAATCATTATGTTTTTCACGAGGCACTCCATGCGGTCAACTGGTGTTGAAGCATGAACGCAAAACAGAAACTATAATTCAGTGTCAGTGACCAGATCTTCTTTACTGAATATTCCGGCACTGATGTCTTCACGGGATCCCGACGCCAAATCCCTTTCAGATATGATGGATACAGGCGATGTGAAAAATGCATTCTTTTCCAATGGCAACGTTATAGCTGACGTTTCTTCACTCCTCCTCCCTAATTCTAACATACTCACTGTCTTGGGCCTCTACGAAACTAATTTGCGTGGCTGCGTCCCGATAGTTGATGCGAGACCCTACATGTCTTAGGCGAAGGCCTAATGAACCCTTGTGTGTTTTTCTAAAGGTGAGAGAGGTAACCCTGCCTGGCGCTCGGTCATGTGGGTACTCATTAAGGGGTGCTTGGAGAAGAAAAACAAAAAAGGTGACGATATCTTTTGCGGCCCTCATTGGGTCACGCTTCAGGGTTAGGTACTCTTTACCTCGAGAAGGTGGCCTTCTCAGTCCGATATCTTCCACCACAAAGGCTTCAGAAGATAGCTCTGTGTTTCTTGCAATTCCAATAATCACTTCTATTCCTGCATACCATGATTACCGATAATGTGTGACAGGTGAAGTTTCCTGTAATAATTAGTAAAACTAAGTGTCGTGACTGTTATCCAGGGGCTTCAAGGCACATGGGTGGTACAGCCTGCCGCCCTTCACTGCAGGGCCACTAGCGGACTTGTGTAGAATTCATCCTTTTGGCTTTCTGCAACATAGTGTGTTAACTACACAACAGGTCGCAATGTCTGTGAATGCAAATTAGGGACTTGTAGTGTGTATTGCCGTGTAGTACTTCAGTGCGCACCATCCATTATTTGCCATGATTGCAAGTATATATTGATCAACAGGCGAGTATCAGCACGACGGAAAAGACGAGGAGGAGCAGATCGAAATAATAGAAGTCGAGGATGAAGCAGTAAAATAACATGATTGAAGCATGATTCGTTAACAAGCGAAGGTTGCGCGGAAATGATGTAAAGTCGTGAAGTATACAACACATGGAGTGAGACGCATGTAAGGTAGGTTTGAACCGGTTCTCAAGACACAAGGAGAAAGTGCTCATCATTGAGTTGCAGAGAATAACGCCTCTCAATGCCAGCCAGATGTAACCAACCCAGCCGTTCACCACCCTCAATCAATCAATCAATCAATCAATCAATCAATCAATCAATCAATCAATCAATCAATCAATCAATCTGATTTTTATTGACAAACCAAAGAAAAGATTCTCTCCTCTAGTACTCCCTCTAGTACTTTCTCTCCTTTGTCGTTGTAGAGTAGCCAACCAAACCTGCCTTTCCTCTCTATTTATCTCTCTCTCCTCTAGTACTTTCCTGATTGCACCCATCGCCTAGCCTTCGCGTGTGCCTTGCGGTCATTGGGGAGAGAACCTCCCATGCAGTGTCTCACGACAGAATTCATACGAATGTTTTCTTCAGTTGTGTACATATCCAAAGCCGCGCGTGGAGGCGCGCGCACCGGATCCAGGCGGCCGTGACATATTCTTGGGGCAGCGTCTTGAATTTCTTGTGTTCACAATAAAGGCGATCATGCTGGCTCTCTAAAAGATACGGTGTTTTGAGCGTGCACACCGCCCGTGGTGCTATGCTGGCAACCAATGGGGAAGCGTCACTGAAACGCGGTGCATGAGCTGCTCTGTGGCGCGGCGGGGGCATTGCTCAGAGCGTTGCTCCAAGCCACAAAGCAGTAGCACGAAAAACCAAATCTGACAGACGTGTGATATTAGAGTGGGCAACACGTCTATCGCATCCCCGAGGGAAAGCGCCAGGGCGCACGTGTCCGAGCAATATATATATATATATATATATATATATATATATATATATATATATATATATATATATATATATATATATATATATATATATATATATATATATATATGTGACGCTATGATGACTGGGCGACGTGGCCTGGCTCATACGCCATGTTTATTCTATTCTGACTTCTTCCTTCTCGGCTTCTACCAACCATCGCTACCTTCATACGTCACATGATTCCCCCTCCCCCCGAAAGAAGTTGCGTCAGACGAACAGAAATGAAAACTGAACATGCACGGCTTAGAACTGAGCACTGTCAAAAAGAGGAAATCATTCCAAGTCCGAGGAAGTTTCCGTTAACACACTATAGCTTTACAGGAGAGGACAGCAATCCGGAGTATCAAGCACAGCTCTGGAGGGCGAGGCTGGCTGTTCCGCTCTGGACAACATAAGCATGCTTTGAGCGTGAAATCAGATGGAAACACAGCCGGTATTCTTGCGATGAATGAACGTGGGGTGATGGCCTTGAAGCATTGGCTGGGTGATTTGCGCAGGTGTCGTGCTATTGGTCTTGATTGGAACCCATGCGTCGCCACCCGTTTGCGTGCTTGTTGACCGAGGCTGGTGCGGTGATTTCTGCGACCTTGCGGAATACAGGGTATGGTTTGGCGCCTTTCTCGTCGTTGTATGTCGTGTTGCCTGAGTCTTGATCTCGACTGGAGAAAGCTTACTCGACGTCCCTTGGGAAAATATCCTGGATTCGATGCTTTCTTTGTTTCGAGCGAGAAATCTTGAATATGTCGCCGGTTTGGTTTACACGTTTGTAAAGGGCTTTCCATAAACCGCGTGTGTTCTTCCGAAGATGATTCCATTCGTCGTCATCCTTGTTCGTATAGCCCTTTGAATCTCTGTTGTTCTTGGACTTGCTGGCATTGATGATGTTGCTGCGAAAAGACCTGAGGTGGCAGCCCTTTTTCACCATGACACTGACTTTCTGGGCAATTGATTGCGGTGTCGAGTGGGTAGGTAGTAGTCTCTATGCTGTGGTGCTGCATTTTGGGTAATGAAGGTAATGCTTCAGAGTTGATAGATACATCATCAGGGGCTTCTTCTTCGCTGTTTGCTGCGAGTGGTTCTTGCTCCTGAATCTGGATGATAGGTTCAGGGCTTGGCTGAGTATTCTCCGAGCTCCGCAACTCTATTCCGACCATTGTGAGCGTGCTAGATGTGAGGTGGGCGTTGTTAGCGACGAAAGAGCCAAGTGGCGGAAACCCAGGAGATAGCCCAATTGTGCTAGATGGAAAATAAGCTGATCCAATGTGTGAAGACTGATTTTCACTCTTTGAGTCGTCATGGCGTTGTTTGGTATTTTCCACAAGTGTCAGCTCGTCTACCATGAACAAGGCGTCCTTATCACACGAATAGTGACCGTTAGGAGCCTTCGAAGAGCTGCGTCGTAGAAAACCAGGTGGTGGACCATGTATGCGAGACGAAGCATGAAAGGCATCAGTAGGGTGAGCGACGTCTCGTGTCGTATGTTGGTGCCACGACTTTGGAAATGCCGACTTTCGTGCAAGAGGGAGCTCCGCTTGACGGTTGGGTTTTTCCCCATATACGCATGGCCTTCTGTAAGTAAACACACGTGCCACTTCGTCTTGAGGCACTTGTCGATTCGCGCTGTACTTTCGAATGCTTGAGGACTGCTTAGGAAATTGACGATAGTGTGCACTTGTCTCTAGATGGTTGGCAATGAGTATGTCTTGGCCATAGTCATTAAAACGGGCAATCATCTCCTCTTTGATTTTTCGCCATGACTCGTCGTTCTCGAATATGTGAATAAGGTAAAATTTAAATGCCTCACCGGTGACGTAGTCGCTGAAGTTCGTAACCATCTCCCGTTCCGACCAAGATGCAGCGGTAGCGTGGAGTTCGAACAGGTTGAACCAGTCCTGTACGGGTCCGTCGTCCGCTGATCCGGTGTACTTGGGGATATCGAGGTCAGCCGATGGTTCTGTCATGGTGCTGGTCGTTGTCCTCCTAGGCGATGATTCGGTAGTCAATGTACAGTCAGGGCGTCTTCTAGGGAACTGCGTCGATGATGAGTGACTGATGAAGGGGCAGGCAGGTCTCCATCCTGTCGACTTGTGTGACGCTATGATGACTGGGCGACGTGGCCTGGCTCATACGCCATGTTTATTCTATTCTGACTTCTTCCTTCTCGGCTTCTACCAATCATCGCTACCTTCATACGTCACATATATATATATATATATATATATATATATATATATAGTCGAAAAAAAAGGAAGACGACAAACGTACGAAACGCAGTTTTTTCTAACGTTTCGGCAGGTGGGCCTGCCTTCGTCGGAGGCAGGCCCACCTGCCGAAACGTTAGAAAAAACTGCGTTTCGTACGTTTGTCGTCTTCCTTTTTTCGACTGCATTTCCTACCGGAACCATTGGATTTATTTCTCGCCTATATATATATATATATATATATATATATATATATATATATATATATATATATATATATATATATATATATATATATATGTATATATATATATATGTATATATATATATATATATATATATATATATATATATATATATATATATATATATGAGATATAGCAGACAGTCATGCCAAGGAATGTACAGGGGAAGTTATTAAAACCAATGGAATGTAAATAAGAAGAAAGAAAAGTGGATGATTCGAAGGTCGTAGGTTCGATTCCTGCTCACAGTTGGTAATTTTTTCATCCACTTTTCTTTCTTCTTATTTACATTCCATTGGTTTTAATAACTTCCCCTGTACATTCCTTGGCATTACTGTCTGCTATATCTCATTAATATTGTGTTAAAACACGGAAAAACGAGCCCTTAGGTATACACTTCTTTCCCTTATATATATATATATATATATATATATATATATATATATATATATATATATATATATATATATAAATTGTGGACATGTTTCTCTGCATGGCGAAGGGAAATGAGTGGAGAGAGGCGCGAAAAAAAAAAGCGGAAAATGTTGAAAGAGCAATAATAAGAAATTTGGGCATCTCCACACTAGTGGAGCCAAGGCTAAAAGACGTGCCGAGCTGCGCAGCCTTCTTTGTCTCTCGACGGTTTTATCTTTCTGTCCTACGCTAAAAGTACGTATAGTGTACACGTATTTGCTTGCGTTTCTCCAAGCGAAGAAAACATACGATAGCATAAGACGGAATACGACAGCCTAGGCACCTAAAATTCTCTCCACTTGATATCATTATCAAGGAGCTCGAAGAACAAGAGGAAGAAGTCTTCTCCTTGGCGCAAGCGCTTGCTTGATGTGACGGACGGTTATGCCATACATGGCTAGCGAATACGCGAAGCGATGAGACCATATCACAGCACGGCTGCCTATGACAGCCCAGGCCCTGGAAATTGCTCCGAACTTAATAAACATCATACGCTGAGTGTTACGGCTCTAGGGTGGGAACGTGCGCTGGTAGAGTACTTAATTGTGTGCATCGTCCTTTACAAGGAGGTGATTCATTCCGCGGCATCAATGGTGAATGAGAATGACTGGCAATGTACAACTTAAATGTGTCGAGCTGCCCATATAATACAAGTGTGCGAATTCCGTAAGAGTGTCGAGCGTGCGATGATAAGCTTGCACTCTATGAACGTTGCATGCCTTCGATCAGGCAGATACCTTGAGCATTAGACTGTAATTTACGCCCTTCAGCTTGCCTCGTGCAACAAAGACTTGCGATGAAATTTCCTGTCACCAGTGTGTCAACCGAACGCCATTGGCATTGAAGATGACAGTCGTCGCCAATAACTTACCATAGTTGTTTTTTTTTTCTTGTAATAGCTCGCTTGTAGCAGTTACCCAATGAGTGTTAAGAAAAGGCCATGAAAGGCCGCTCTTCTATAGCTTTCGCTCAGACTCTACTGCTCCTTCCGCGCAGGCCTGGCGTTTTTCTCTTTTTTTTGTAATAGTTCGATGTACGTATGAGATGTTGGCTTATCTACTAAACGCTGGTTGCTCGTTTGTCCATCCAATGTTCGTTGAATATAGAAGTATGTTGGATTGAACAAAGCTATATACTTGCTCAAGGAAACCTATGCTTGTAGATTATGTGAAAGCGCATCTACTTTTATATATATATATATATATATATATATATATATATATATATATATATATATATATATATATATATATATATATATATATATATATATATATATATATATACTTCGAGAATAGTGCAGTATAGGAAACTTAGATCCTCCGAAGAAGGCTGGTCCACCAGCCGAAACTGTTAAGAATAAATAAATATTTTATTGTTTTGTTTCCTATACTGCACTATTCTCGAAGTTTATAACTTTTATTACGGTAGCCGGAAGAAACTCAGATCATCTATCTATCTATCTATCTATCTATCTATCTATCTATCTATCTATATATATATATATATATATATATATATATCTGCACTTTCGAGGGCCAAGTACGTACGTTTATGCGGAAACAAACCGGTGATGCCGCAGAGCGGTCGGTCCTTTATAGCATCAGCGTTAGTGTACAAAGAGCGCGGAAGTGAATTGTAAAATATAAAGCGGGAGGAGAAGCGTCGTTCGATCGCCTTAGGCGATATAAGTATAGGGAAGGGAGGGGCTTGGCTGCGCCATCGAGAACGATTTTCTCCGCGTAAAAACGGAGTAAATTAACCGTTGTCGAAAGAAAACGGAACGTCAGAGCGCCACGCGCCGGTCATTTGAGTGCCTTCCGCGTTCATTAAGGCTTCGTCTGCTTCTCCAATGGGCGACATGCGTCGTCTGCTTCGGGGAAAGATGGCGGAGACATTTTTACTCGGCTAGTTGTTGCGCATTTGACGCGGAGTTGACCGCGACGCTCTGTCTGTTCTACAGTCTTTGGATATCGACTTAAATTAGAAGCATGAGCCTGCAGGCTGAGTACAAAAGTTTATGGAAATAAGAAAAACTCCTACTCCGGCCAAGGGCGGGGTGGCTATAGCGACCGTGCCGCAGGTATCTATGCCACAGGCAAATCACTGTGCATGCATGTGTTTACATATGGTGGGCCTCAGATGAGATCCTATTAACTGACTCGGCACTAAGTTGGACTTACCGTCGTGGCTTGACTGGGGAACACATTTGCTCCTTGTGTTTTGTGCGTCTTCACAGTAGGAATTAACAGAAGCCTTCCCGTACGCTCTAAACAATGAGATAAAGGGGGATGGGGGAAGGTAGCTTATACTATTGCATGTCCGAGTGTTTCTTTTATATCCCCCCCCCCACCCCTCCTACTCTGCTGGCGTTTCTGTATGGTTGACAAACAGTGGGTGATTTGGTCGGTTGCGTTATGATACCTCAACCAATGAATGGAACTGAGCCGCTCTTTAATGGCGCTTGTACTTGGCTTGTGGACAAGCGAGCGCCAATCAGACGTTTAGAGAAACCGTGGTGCTGATTCTCGCGGACGTGAAATGGACGCGATTACGTCACGGGATCATTGGAGACGTAACCGTGCATTACCTTTGCTGGATAACTGTGATTTACGTCGCTTACGATGGAGCGTTTTTTTTTTCATTCGTGGTAATAGCGAGCCTGTTAAGTAATAGTGTCGTTCAGTATGCCACAACGTGCACGTTCAAATGAATAGATCGCGAACCTGTTCGCCGATTATTTCGTACGAATATAAAGCCGAACAATATAGATTAGTGCGATTACGTAAACTATACCCGAAACACGTAACTGAGGACTTGTGAGTGCGAAGCGCTCTCTGTTCTAGACATGGACAATTAGTTTAAACCCATTTTAAAGCAACGCCAACGTATATTTCAGTGGCCGGCAAGAGCGCTTAAGAACACAGTCTTGTATTTGCGACGGACCATTGAAGTTCTATTGGTATTTATGTGTTTTTTGTTGTTTTTTAATTTTTAACACTCACGTTTGGCTGAAGCAACTGTTATGAGCCTCTTCTCATGACAAGAAAAAAAAAAGTCGAATTCTCGTGTCCCATTTCTAAATATTACTCCTTCCTCATATAAACCCGCCCCGTGAACCGTAGCCGTTGTGCCATAATAATTCAGAGAGAGGGGGAGGTCAGAATATCATACTCCGTAAGCCAGTTTGACCTAGCTGTAACATTATTGTTTAAAGTGAAGGATTAAGGCCACGTGTTTTTTTTTCCACGAATGACGGCAGAAAATGTATTGTGCGGCGTTTGAAAAACTGTTTACTTTCTCCCTTTACCCCTGAAAGACGGGGACGAAAGGCGGACCGTTGTGCCAAACACGCCATCGTTTCAGTATTGCATTTCCACTGCGGAGCTTTGAACAGCAAAGATACTTAGCAAGCCGTTTCTTGTCCGACAAACTGAAAAACGATCATCATAAGTGGTTGTATGTCACAGAAACTTGGTAAAACCGGATCACTGAAACTGAAGGAAGCAGCAAGCCCAACAACAAATTACTGCAAAGTGACGACGGCAATTCGAGGACACCGAGTACATACAGTTTCCTCAGATTAACTAGAGGAGTCTCTGGCGCTGCGATCGTTCAGCGACCATGACATTAATGGCTAGTATACGGATTTACCTTAGCCTTCGTACTTGCGGGTGGCGAATCGAACTTGTGGCTTCGTTTATTCGTTTCGAAGGAAAGAACAAACCCTTTGGAACTTCGTGGCCCGATTGGAAATGGTAAGCCTAAAATATCAAGGCGGTGAAGCGCCACTGCTGAACATTTGCCGATTGTTGCTTCGTGACAAAGCAGCTTCAAGCCACGCGAAGCCAAAAGGAGCCACAAGTATGAAAATTAGACAAATCCGTGTACAACCCATAATTCCCATGCTCGCTAAAGCGGCGTGCGTTGCAGCTCTCATAGACACTAGCGCCAGAGTTCCCTCTGGTGTATATTTAGAAAACTCTATGCCTGAGTACGTACATCGAGAGAATACTATAGCGAACGGAAAAGACAACGGCGGCTACGAGAAGACTCCCAAGCAACGTATACGCCTATACACCACCGACGGAGCTGCGGACGCTTGGTGTCTGTCTGTCGAGTTTGGCCATCTGGGTCTGTACGTGACTGCGGCTTATCTCGAAACTCTCTGCCCTGAGGATCACCGTTAAAACAACATGGCATAACCTATCTAAGAATATATAGCAACAGCAGCAACCTATGTTATGTTGTAACACAAGCCTCGCTTTCTTCGTCTGAAAAATATTTGCAGTAGCTCGTTAGCACCGTTGAATATACTTCTTTTTTATTATTCCTTCCAATTTATTGCATAATCTTGTTCAATTTCATAAATTTTCTTCTTGAATTTCTATTCTTTTTGTGTTTATTAAGCTCGTTTTTGTACTCTTGCATTTTACAGTTACTATGTGCTGTTTGATTTCATTGTGTTCTTGTTCATTTTCTTTTGCCCTATTGTTTTATCTCTATGCATTGTATTTTTCACTTCATGTATTTTATTTGAAAACTATTGTGCCATTTAAAAAATATTTTGTATCAATGTATCACACTTGCTATAGTCTCTGCTTGAGGTTGCAGCTTCAATAAATAAAAATAGAAACATAGAAACAACCTGCATCACTTAGCTAAGGGCTGTAAACAACCTAGACCCAACGAGATTAGACTTCTTCAGAATCGTCTAGTTTCGCAGTTGCGTGGGGGAGCACTAGAAGCGGGTTTGTCACGTGTTATTTTTTGGTATTTCGCGGGCATTCGTAATAAGCAGAAAAACAGTAATACTTAACATATATAAAGCTGAAAATTATCTATCCGGACGTTTTGCAAACCGATCTACAACTTTCTCAATGAAATTTTTATTCATCTTTGTTTCTTCAAAAGTTAGTTAAGTGAGCAGGTCTAATTAAGCAATATTTGAAAACGAAAAAAAAATTGGGTGACTAACTCCAGGCAACGTTGAGCAACATGCATTTGGTCGCGTCGTAATTGCGTGTGCCGGCATATTTTTAAACTCTGATGGCTAAAGTTACCTGGACCACCCTGTATAGTATAGCACCAAGCACTTTAACTCGTTACCGACAGTCGGGCAGATTGGGGTGGTAAAACTTGCCCCTACCTGTGATGGAGAGCCCTGGGCATGCCTATGGTCAATGTGTCGCGTTCAACTCATCCATATCGTGTCGTCATGACCGCCCCTGTGAACTTTGCTGTCGTCGCTGCCGTTGTCACCGTCATATGACATCACCACTCTTCTCTTCGCATCATCGCTTGTTACTTGTCAACAATAATGTGTCTAATAAAGTAAACGAGCCGTTAGATTTACACTTTTGCCTTCATTACCACCGCGGCCGGGCGTCTCAAATTTTTTCGAATTTTCTTCTCGAAATACGAAAAGTCGAATTTTGCAGTGATGCGTGTCGCTTGTTGAACTTGCTTTCCTTGCGCTGATTTTATAAAAGGAATTCGCAACGTCAACGTCCCAGTTCAGGTATTCGTGCAATTTTTGTAAGCAATATTTAAAAAAAAAACACCTCCACTCTAGAAATTTTGCAACATGAGCATCCATCCCAGTTCAGGTAATCGGGGAATTCTTGTAAGCAATATTTAAAGAAAAAAAACACACCTCAGCGCTACAAATCGACCGCATTCGTCTTTGTGACATTTGCACTGTGCCGTAAAAGGGGCGAACCTTATCGGTTGATACGATTAGGTTGACATCGGATGCGGTAGATATATTGAGAAATTCTTTGAGAAAGAGAACATTTGTTTTTGCGTGCATCACAGACATCTTACTTACACTACAGCACAAATGGCAATGCCATGGATACTAAGCCTGCTTGCAGCACTATTTCCCAACACAAAACACACAAACCGAGTATGGTCCGCATTGTTGTCTGTGTATATATAATTGTTATGCTTGCTTTTTTTTCTTGTTTTTGTTAGCATAACACCGCAAGCACACTCATATTGCATGAGCAGCTAGCCGGTTACAATCTTCGAATGAACGTAAGCCCCGCCCACAACCATCGCTGACCCAGCGAGAGACAAGTAGCGTGGATACCCTATCCAATCACATAGGTTAATTTTCGTGACGTCAAACAAAGGTTGGTGATTTTTTCATACGGACTCATATTCGTGTCACAAGTCTTTGATCTAAAAACACGAACTTTCTGTCATATATTAGGAAAGGTACTAATATTAGTGCTCAAGCAGTCCAAATATATAATACCTTTCGCAGAGACTACGGACTTTTTAGCTTGCGTAGTACTTATATTAGCTGCGGGAAAGTATTGATTGATTTGTGGGGTTTAACGTCCCAAAACCACGCTATGATTATGAGAGACGCCGTAGTGGAGGGCTCCGGAAATTTTGACCACCTGGGGTTCTTTAACGTGCACCCAAATCTGAGCACACGGGCCTACAACATTCCCGCCTCCATCGGAAATGCAACCGCCGCAGCCGGGATTCGATCCCGCGACCTGCGGGTCAGCAGCCGAGTACCTTAGCCACTAGACCACCCCGGTGGGGCAGCTGCGGGAAAGTACTTAAGTTTAGAACGAAAATCACCTAGCACGACTTTCTTGAACAGGTGAATGGCATCTGAGCGCTCAGTTCTACAGACATGATTTATATTTATTCTTACTTTGTAAGCGAATGTAGCATACCTGCCACAACACTTCTAACAGTGCCTCATTGAGTTTCATATGGTGTGCCCGTGTGAACGCGCTACTTCGAAGGAGAGCAATGGGTGATGCCGATGTATGACGTCTTCTATGACGCAAGCAGTGGCCAGGGACGGCCACAGAGCGCCAACATTACGCAAGAAGTCTTCCATTTATAAACTCGGGGGGTGCGCAACAAACAACACGCTGGAACTTCGTAAAGCAGAAAGGGAATACGGGTTGGCGGCGTGGCTAATCTCGAATCGTGATGCACTTGACCGCCGCCAATGAAGTCACGCATAACGCCGGCGCGTGCGTGCTTCCGAAAGCAGCCACGAAATGAAAGCCGCGCCACAGCGTCCTCGAACTTTCACCTCCCGCCGCTTGGGGTCGTGAGCTTGTGGCGCTGTGCGCGCGTATGTGTGTGTATAATGTGTATACATAGAACGTGTCCGCACTTCGCACTATGTGTTATGTGGCGTCGTATCGTTGCGTCACGAACAGGAAAAAGGAAGGGTGCGTACGCATATGCTGTTGCTGCGCGTGAGATTGTACCAGTGTTTTTCAACGTGAGGCCGTGGCAATGACGAATGCCGCATTTCGCCCCACGGCCCCACCTTTATAAGTAGCACGGCAGTACACGCTCTCGATAATATGGCACCGGTGCATAAGATATATAACCGCAATGTACATATATAGTGGGGGGGGGGGGAGTGTAAGTGGAAGGACGAAGAGGTTAGCCAGTTCTTAGACCGGCTGGCTACCCTGTGCTGGGGAAAAGGGTGAGGGGAATAAAATATGATAAAAAGAATTGTTGCGAAAGAGAGAGAGAGAGAGAAATTACAAAAAAATTACGACAGAGGAAAGGCATCATCAAAGAGTATAAGACACTAAAGTCTGTCTCTTAGGCAAGTTATCCGCAAAAGCGCAGCAAAGCTTTCAAAGCCTTCTGGGCTGAGGATGGGCTCGGCCAATGACCCACAATCCTTTGTTCCGACAAAGGCCGATCATCCAGTCTATCCAGAGCTGCAGTCAGTTCTTGTCTTGGCGCGTTGAAATGGGTGCACTCACATAGAAGGTGCGTGATGGTTTATTTGCAGCTGCAGTAATCGCATGTAGAAGAGCTGGGCACTCAAATGAGATAGGAGTATGAGTTCGTGAAGGCCACTCCAAGCCACAGGCGGAATAGAAGAGTCTCCTCAGCTCGAGAGATCACTGAGGGAAGACGAAGCTTCCGATCGGGATCCAAGTTATTCAGGTGCGCGTTTGTGAATTCTGTTCAGTTCCACTGTACCAGTGTAAGGTCACGTGCAAGCGAACGAAGTCTTGTAGCTGCGTCAGTTCTTAAGAACGGTATGACTGTGTATTGGGTACCATCGTGTGCAGATCTAGCGGCCTCATCTGCACGGTCATTGCCATATATACCGCAATGACCTGGTATTCGCTGATACACTATGCTGTGTTGTTTCTCGATTGCTTGGTTCAGCTACTAACTGTTCTTTAGGTCTATGGCGAAAGGGTGACATAAAACATTGAGAAGGCTGCCTTCAAGTCCGATAAGATAGACCAAGTTCGAAAAGGTTCTTCAACTATATAAACTCCAGAGCTGCACGTATGGCGGCGAGTTCTGCAGCTGTCGACGACGTCAAATGCGATGTCATGATTTTAATTGTGATGTGCCTCACGGGAATAACCACCGCCCCTGCTGTACTTACTGAAGACACTAAGCCATCCGTGTAAACGGGAAGACGTCCGTTGTGCTTCTCTTGCAGGAAGAGTAATGTGGCCTGTTTCAGCGCTAGATGCGACGACTTTTTCTTATTTTGGATGCCAGGAATTCTAAAATGGCCTTTGAGAGGGTGTGGGCACCACAATGGTATGGGCGGCCATGCTGCATGCGTGAAGTGCAATGGAAGCACAGCACAATGCAGAGCTACAGCTGCGCTGAGAAGTGAGTGGGGCCTAGAAGTTAGAAGTGAGGCGAGGTGATGAGATGGAAGCCGAGAGAAATGTCTTATGTGCATTCTCAAAGCGTCTACGCGAATGTATGCGTTGACTGGATAATCACGCGCAGTGATGACTGTCGCTGCTGTAGACGCACATCTCGGGAGACAAAGGCATATTCGCAGTGTTTGGGCATGGATCGACTGGAGGACGCGCAAGTTTGTTCTTCGGATCCCGCAAAGCACGGGTAAGTTGTATCGCATATAACCGAGGAACAAAATAGTGTGGAGTTGAATTGGTCGTACCGATGCACCCACGTTTTTCCAGCAAGAAACCTCAGCACGTGGGGGATCATGGTGAGTTTAGTTTTCATGTGGGCGATGTGAGGGCTCCAGGAGAGGTGGAGATCAACTATGACTCCGAGTAATCGGTGGGTCTTCACGTAGTTGATAGTGTGTCCGTTGATTTTAATAACATATGGACTCATTGCCTTTTACGTGAATGCTATAAGCGAGAACCTCTCTGATGACAGCTCTAGTCCCCGTTCTTCCAGGTACTTTGTCGCTTGTGTTGCTGCTCTCTGAAACCGGGCACGCAAATGAAGGCTTGTTATGCCTGACACGCAGATGCAGATGCCATCTGCATATATTGGTAGATGGACTGATTCTGGAAGTGCGTCAACCAGGCCGAGGAGCGCTAGATTGGATGGCATGGAATGTTTGAGGAGGTCCCGCAGTCACTTCTGTTTCGGCAAGCAGAGAGTGGCACAAAATGCAGCATGAGAAAAAGACCTGTCTCAAGTCCTGTCGAAACGTCGAAGAGTGTAAATAATACTGTGTTGGTTAGTATTTTATAGTATTTATTTTTTTAATGAGGAGTGATGATATTTTATTTTTGTTTTATCTCTCTCTCTACATACTTCTGAGATTTTCCTAATTTCATTCCAATAATTTCACATATTTCCGTAAGATTACAGAACTAACGTCCGGAAATTCTTACGGAAGCAGCTGGACAATACACGGATTCCGTCAGAAAGGCGTGTGAAATTATGAGAATGGAATACGATATGTTTAAGTAGGGCTTCGAAGTTCATAAGCATTAGTTGTCCTTGTGACATCTGCAATCATTGTTTTTGCACAAATAAATTCAGGGATTTCGACGTGCCACAAAAGCACAATACACAATCATGTGACACGTGGCAAGTAGAGACTCGATCTCGATTAACTTTCGACCATCTGGCATTCTTTAACGCGGATTTAAATCTGAATACAAGGGTGTTATCGCCTTTTTCCTTTACATGTTACCCCCGTGGTCGGGGGAACCGAACCTGCAACCTAGAGTCGCTATCAACGCGACACCTCCACCACCTCTATTAGCTACCATGGTTGCTGGCAAATGCATAGCCAGAAACATTTCTCTAGGAGGAGGGGGGGGGGGGTACATACATAACCATACGTTATGTATGTTCATGTGCGTGCTTATATCTGTGCATGTATGTATACGCAAGCGAAATTGAAAAACTACGGGATACGCCACTGGTGGCTGACAGTCAGAAGGAAGGGCATATCGATGGTTCTCACTAAAGTGGCTAGATTTTTTCCCTGTTCTTTCGTAACGGAAAAATCTTGGGAGCGAGAAAGTGAGGGACTTTAGTTCTCACGTGTCCAAACTGGCTTGTAGCACAGCGCGAAAGACACTGGTACAAAACGTATTGGACGAACACAGGTTGTTGAAAGTTAGCGATTGTGCTCGTCCAGCACTTCTTATTTGTTCTTGTGTGTTTCCGCGCTATGATACAGGCCACATTATGACTAACTAACGTGCCCATATTTCTACCCTTGTCTGCTCGGATGTGCACACGCATATTACCGACCAGAAAGAAATTTTGCCTATAGAACACGCGTTTTGTTCGATCAGTGCCCTTTCGATGAAGATCGCTTTAAGCTGGTTGGTTAACAAACTGCCAACTAAATGCACCACAGCTTAGAGTCGGACCTGCGATCGGAGTTAAGCGTGTGCCCGCTTTACATAACGTAACGTGCGCCTAACGAGGGATCCCTAAATTTACTTCGCTGCGCGACTCAATGCTTACCACGCGTTTTAAAGCGTCAGTGAGCTGGAACCACCGAATCCCCGAAAACGGGGCAACGTCAGAAAGGCGGGCTTTATCATGTCAAGGACCTCAACAAGCGGGCAATTAGCGCGAGGTCGCCCACTCAGTGTCTTAATGATTGTCTTTGCACAAAGGAGTGGTGCCAATTTAAACTTAGTTTTAAATTGCTTCTTTTGTTTGTCACACTGCGAGAGTTCTCGTGACTACATAAGCTCTCACGCATTTCACATTGGACGCCAAGTTTGCACGCCCAACGACAGCTTGATGACATTGTTCGCGAGAAACAACACTACTGCGAAAAAACCTTATTCGTCCCGCGCTTCTCTTCAAATCCTAATCTTGAGGCAGGTCTTTTTCTCGTGCTGCCTTTTGTGCCACTCCCTGCTTGCCGAACATACGTAAACAATACTGACAAATCGACCAGTGTCACACATACCAATGTACAATCTTGGCGTCTTTCCAAAAATCAGGAGTATGATTCCTGCAGCCTCCCATCAAAACAAATATGCTGTACCGTATAACTGAGACAACAAACTTCTTGATTGGCATCGTTACAATTAAGATCCCGTATAACTAGGACATGCAAAGCGTTATACTTGCAGTAACTCGCCATTGTTTCCTAGTTAGACGACTCTATATCTATACGTCGTGAAGCCATCGTTTTCTCGTTCCAAAGCTTCATCTTCATTTCGACGTTTCGGCGATGGCGCGACATATATCATGCCGCGCCTTTGCGGGCCATTACGAGAACGCTTCACTGCGCACTAGACCGGATTCTTCTGTACGAATTACAATTTTCGCGAATCTCCATGGCATGCACTGCATTCGTTTACCAGGTGGTTTTGATTCGCACCTCTCCTCATTTTTGTTTGTTATGGCGCGTTTTTACGCTCGACTGCTTCGAAGCGCAGCCGGCCGTCGACAATTGTCCCGGCCCGCGTATCGCCTCCAATAATCTCGATCTCATCTCGACCGCTTGTTCGTGTGCATACCAACTCCAATGGGAACACGTGTTCGCTGTATACTTGCAAGCGCGAGTTGTTCCACTAACAGCTTCTCGGTTTCGTGAAATCGAAATAAAATAGGACTATATACGTCGGCTCGTTCAATGCACCAGAGAAAAAACCTCGATTAGGCGGGGAAAAAAAAACATGCAGCCGTTTATTAATCGGCGCGCGCACGATCAATCACAATTTCCCGGCCGTGGCGTGCGCTTTTGTGTCGCACGCATCACGAGAAACAACGCGACAGCAAAACAATCGTCGTTGCAGTTCGTCCGGTTTCACTCGGGGACGGCGCGACTTTCCGAGAAATAAAAAAGGAGGGAGAAGATTAAAAAAGAAAAAAAAAAGCGAGAGCGCGCGCTTTTGATTTCGCGCTATGGAAAGGCGTGTTTTCCCGCGCAATCTGCGCCTCGTTCTATAGCATTCGCGCGCAGCATTCGTAAGTGCGGCTGCGCTCTGCCGCGTCAGATAAGAAACTGTACCGCGTCTTCCCGTAGCGTATGTTATATCCCCGTCACCTTTCTTTTTTTCTTTTTGCTCTGGTCTTTCTAGAGTTTGTGAATCTCGCATTTTTCCTCGAATCGCGCGTACGCGAGAGTGGTGGTGGTGGTGGCACGGTTTGGAGACCAATTTTCTCGTTCAGTCGGGCACTCGGTTCGTTAGCCCAAGGGCCTCTTTCTTCTACTACTACTACGTTCTTCCTTAAATGGAAGCTGAATCACTTTTCTAAAAAAAGATGACTTAGGAGCGTGTAAGTAAGTACAGTTTGGTCCCGTATTGAATTATAAAAGCGATGTGACAGTTGTGAAAAGCGAACGCCAATAGCGCATTTTGGTAAAAAAAAAAATAACTGGCTGTGGCCTCCGGGCTTTTTGAGACGCTGAGCGAACACGGTGACGTCATTCTCGGCATGCCACGTCATCTGCAACAGCAGCACTGCTGAAGAGTGGCCTCTTCGATTAGTTCCGGCAACGGCACGTCACGGGTTAGTCACGGGGACGTGGTTGAAGATAAGATAGAACACTTGCTCCGGGCCGGCGGAAAAGAAGATGACGTATATTTCCACGCCCAAACTTTCTGTGCGCTCTCGGGGGCGGAGCAAGACAAGCTTTTATTTCGCCTGTTCTAAGGCTCCTGCCGCTACAACCACGAAAACAATTGTGACATGGTCAACAATAATGTCGGTCCTTCCTAAACACGAAGTTTGATTGAAGTCTAAAATCTCTTTAGCTTTCGTTTAAGCGGACCCAGAAAAAAAAAGAGGAAGAAAAGGACGAGCAAGTATTAAGCGCAACGAAACAATCCTGACAGCGGCCAACTGAAGCAGGAGCTTTTCCTCCCAGGCTGGACAGCAGTGCTGCAGCTCTAAATATGTGAATGAGAGAGGGATAGATGGTTTTTAGGAAGCCCTCTAATAGGCCGAAATGTGTGTACCCTCTCTCTCTTTCTCCCTCTCTTTCTCTTCTGTAAAACAGGCTGTCCAGAAAGGGGCGCTAATGAGACCCGTGTGATTTCTACTTCACGGCGAGCTACGTCCGGCGAGCTACGGTGAGCTACGTCCGAGGCGCTCGATGAGAGATGAAGGAAAGAGATCATTTGTGGACAAGTCCCCGAGAAAAAAAAAACAAAAAAACACACGTTTGTTGCTCCCGGCACACATATTGGAATAAAGAGTGCGGCGGAGACAGAGACGAAAAAACCTAACATGCCATAAAATAAAATCGCTCGTTCGAGATGGTTGGAGAGAAGGACGCAACTGTCGTTGAAACGTCCCCATTAAGACCGCTGTGACACGATGGACACTCGTGCTGTATAGGCCTATTCCCAATATGCGGACAGCAAGTAGGTGCCGTGGACATGCTGATGCGCTTATAGCGACGTCTCGGCGCGTATAGGCTCCGCCCAGCCCAAAGCTCGCTACCGCCCTTTATGATCACGTGACAACTGTCACAGCAGTTGCAAAGCTGCCTCCGAGATCTTAGGTAGCTGCTGTGCCAGTTGTCATGCGACCGTATAGAGGGCGGCTAGCTTCGTGCTGCGCGGAACCTGCGCACCGCGACGTCGCTATAGAGCCTTAGTATTTCGATGGCGCCTACCCCTGTCATACACGTGCAATAAGTCTATACGCCGAGCTTAGATAGGTGTACTTAAAGGCAACATGTGCTGCAGTCGTCATTTTTCTATGTAGTGACTCGCATGCATATATGTGCACACACATACATACACACACACACAGCACTACACACACACACACACACACACACACACATACATATATATATATATAAATATATATATATATATATATACTATATAATATATATATATATATATATATATATATATATATATATATATATATATATATATATATATATATATCGGATCGGATCTTTTTCGCTTCGAATTTCCTTCCTTAATGTGACTGTTTTACGCTTGTCTTTACTGCAGATCGTTTCGTTCAAGCAGTAGCGATGAGCCTGCTGAATTGTTCCGCAGCTGTTCCCAAGTTTAGCCAGCTTTAGCATTGCAAGCTATTTATTTTAACACTGTGTTTACCGCCACTTGAACAACTTTGTATGACTCTACACTGTCGCGAGGCACTCCAGGAGGTGTTTGTTTTTATAACTAAGCTATATGAATGAAATGACACAGTGCAGAAGATTACGGAGTGGATTTTTGTACAGGTAAGGGCTCCAGGTTTTTTGGTGTTCTGTTTCCGTTACACCGTCACTGTATAGTTAGTCACCATGAAAACAAGACTTATTTTGTATGCCGTATAGAATGGGACCCACCACGGTGGTCTAATGCTTATGGCGATCGACGGCCCGACCAGTCCCGGGGTCGAATGTAGGCCGCGTCATACGCATGTCAAAGGAAGCGAAGTGCTTGAGGCACGTGGACGTACCTATATTTAGGGGCGTGTTAAAAAACCCCAAATCATCAAAATTTCAGGAGACCTTCATTACCGCGTCCTTCACAATTACATCGTAGTTTTGTGGCGTAGTCTAAACAATTAAAACAATCCATCTAGGATTGAACACACCTAACGAACATATGGAAATGTACACTGCCCTATGACCAGTTTGATAATGGGATTTCTGGTGTCTTGCGTGCCACAAGATACGATATTGAAGATGAGCTAATGACTATTGTATCTCGTTGCGGGCAAGTCATCTGCAACTGGACATCTGGATGGAAGTAGGACGATGTAAAACAGCGCAATCTGGTGGCGTCTGCATTGGTACGCTTTTTGCAGCACACGTTGACGAGTCCGCAATAAGGATCACATGAGTGACATGGCAAGTTGGGCGAGTCGGTAAGTTAACATGTTTGGGCAAGCGTGCTGCACAATACACCCTATGAGGATAATGACAATGTTATTGTCTGCATAAGCGTCGTCAGGGAGATTCAATGGGGTATGCACTTGCCCCTCCCCTTCCCCCAAGTCACAACAGCAATTGCCCCTACGCGAGCCACAAGAGCGCTCCATCCCCCTGCCCCACCACGATGCAACACTGTTTTTTACTCCCGAGACAAAACCCTGCCAACGCCTGTCGTTGTATGCCGTATTTGTACGCACACTGAATGTGCGCATAAAGCAAGCAGCAGCACAGCAAAGAAGATTATCCATGTTTTCCTACGAGTTTGCAACTGCGTGATGGAAGCTCAACACGGATTTGATTCTCTTGAACTTGTCTTCTTTTAGACAAAAGCTGTGGTCGAGGTTGGGGAGGAGAAGGAAAGTCAGTTTCTGAAAGTGTCCTATATAAAGCAAATCATATTTGAGCCCGGCCGCGTCGCTGACCTTATTCTATTTTCCAAATTACTCCTCGACGCAACGAGCTGGAACTGACGCTTAGCAACGGTGCATTATTGATTCGCTTGTCTGATCGGGGCAGCTTGATAGACGAAGCTCGCTCCGGCCCCGCCAGCAGTGCACCAGCAGCGCCGCTTGTGCACTTACCTTACTGTCTCTGTAGAAAAAACAAACAAACAAGACAGACCCACTCCTCGTTCAGCCACTGTGAGCGAGGCTTCAAGGCTTTCGACAAGTCCCTTAACACGTTTTCATCAAGCCGTACACTTTATCGAGTGTAATCTCAACTCAGTGAATACGAAAACTACCAACTTGCGCTGTGCTCTGCCCCCAGACGGTGCTCTCTGGCCGTCATTTTTGTTCACCTGTCAAAAGCAACACAGTTCAGCTCAGCGGTTTAAAAAAACACGTCTTTCACGCGCATCTCACACACTTAGCCTATATCTAGTTAGAGAAATATATCGAGCGAAATCTTAGCGCGGGTACTCACAATTTGTTCGAGGCTCCACCACCAGGTGGCGCTGCGTGCCCTTCCTACGAGCGCTTGTAAGGAACGCCAGCGCAGCGAGGCGGGTAAATGACCCAACGCGTATCGCACACGCCAAGCATCTATCCAGTTATGCATACTATATCGAGCGAAATTTAAGCGCAGCGTAGGAATACGCTGCGTGTTTGGGGCGATTGCATCGTTGTTTTGCGTGTATCGCGGCATTACGCAACCAAGAGCGGCGAACGTGTCAGCCCGCCGCAATCAGGCGCGATTTTGGGAGCGCCTCTATTGTTTTTACGAGAACTCTGTTGGACACGGACAAAGTACACACACACGCTCGCCTAACTATGTTGGAAGTTCGCTACCTTCGACTGCGCTCAGCGGAGGATTGAAACTAGCCTACAAGATGAAAGGCAGAAATTAATAACGAAAAGGGGACGATAAAGAGGCCGACAAGCGCACCTCTGGATGTAGGCTGGATCCAGTTTGAAAGGAGTGAGGCTGACCGACCGACCGACGATGCGATCGACAGAGAAGCAGCGCGCCACAAGACGACGAAGACGCCCCCTTTACACACGGCGAATGTTGGTCCGCTGATTTCGTGTTTCGGCCGGTGGCTCTCTCGGTGCGCTCACCCCAAGATTAGTAAGAGAAGCGCATAATAGAAAGCAAAAAGAAAGATACGTTCGGTCCGGCACTCCCACTACTTTCGTTTCTCTTTGTCTGCCACCAAAACAAAAACAAAACAAAAAACGCGAGGCGTAAGCGTTTTGCACGGACGAACGAAAAGCGGCGGCAAGGTGTTCCCCTTGTTCGTTGCTTTTATTTTTCTTTAGCCTTGCTGGACTGTGCACTTAGCGCTTCTTACTTAAAGCCTCTTCACTCACTGGTTTGCCAGAGAAGATGAAAGCAACTGCTCCCGGCTGTCGTAGGGAGGAGTACGTGAGATCAACAGCAGGGAGATGCCTGTCAATTTTCGACTACTACAATCGCCACTGCATTCTTCGTTTTCTGGTTGTCTTCTCTTCACTTGTAGCTTTCTTTAAAGAGGTTTTTCCTGTGTTCTTCGTCGGTACGGTACACCATTGTTCTTCGCCGGCTGTTGTACCCCAAAACTTGTTTTGTCTCTTTCTTTCTAGGTTTAAAACAGAAGCGTCTGTAAACATGAAAAGACGAACGGTGGCCGGCCAGAAAGTGGTTCCTCTAGTACATTTGGATAAAAGCTGTAGCCGCTAGTCCAGGTGTCGCTTCTTGCGTAGCCCATACCTTTAAGGTATGCCATGCTCTACAGGGGAGGCTATTGTTGCGACTTAAAACGCGCACCCGTTGACTGCCCGCCACTGCGCGCACCTTATATATACTGCATCCGAAAAAGCCGCCTTGCCGTTTCCCAGAGAATTTTTCTTTCACATTCTGAATTTCGTTCTCAACAAGGTTCTGAGCGAGAGAGAGTTGAAAACAGTTATCATTGTGATATAATGGGCTAATCACGCGTCATGATCTTGTTCTTGAAGATGGCTACTTGATACCCTGGTGTTCGTATTTTACTATAGTGCTTCTTCAATGTATTACATACATGTACATGGAAGTGTTTAAATTTTTTGTAATATATGTCTGTGCGAAGAACGACATCGAAGAACTCGCATCGAATAACTCTTGCATCACATAGTTGTGAAAAGAGGAAAAATACGCTTTCCCTTCTGCATTTGTCTGAGAAGACTAGATGGGCAAAGCTATCTTCTTTTCCTCCTTAGACGATGCACTGATCCTTCCAACACTCCTCCTCCAGAAGGCTTCTGCACTCAACGTCATTTTGCACTGCCTCCAAGATGGGAGTCACTGGAAGATTTCGTCACGTACACGTGGCTCTGCAGTGCCTCCAGGATCGGTGGCTCACCTTTAACCGGTGGCATATCACGTGACGACACGTTATGTGGCATCCTGTTGACGTCACCACGTGAAGCCACGAAGTTAGGGGACTGTTGCGTCATTTCTAAATCATGCGGTGATGTCTTCATATCATAAATTCTTGCATCACCGGTCTTACGCCGATAGTCATTTTTCACCTTTGGTGAGGCATAAAATACTTTGTCCTTAAAGAGACCGTCCACAAAACACATCAGCCTATTTCGAGTCACTTGTTGCAATAAACTATCTTCAATGGATATATTGAATAGCTGCGGTGTATGCGCTAGATATCCTATATACTCCAATTATGTCTGTCCTACGCAAAGAGAGACAGGCTGATGTCTCAGAGTAAGACATGTTGTACGAGTTGGTTAACACGAAAGGGGTACATAACAGCGCAAGCTTGTTCTTGGGAACATAATAGCGTAAGCTGCTCACCGCTACTTCTTTTCTCGAATCTGTATTTTCCCAAGTTTGCGCTAGTATGCACCCTTTGATGTCTCAGACTTTCCAGTTCTATTTTTCCTAACGTTAACCATTTCCGTTCAGACTGGTTCGCTCTTGCTCCCATTTGGCGATACTCCCTCGACCTCGCCGTTGCAGTAATTTTATGAAACGTCACTTGTGTGGTTACACCCGCTTAATGGTTTTGACAACTCAATCGAATATCGCTGCACTCGGGCGATTTCACGCTCCGAATGGGGCAAATGAATTCTGCGAAAACCCACAATGGAGAGGAAGAGTCACGAAATGGAAATAAGATTGTAGTCCGTCCATGTGTTGACCCTTCCTATGACTCGTAGCCTTTCGAAGAAAAAAACTTGTCAAACCCAGTGTCTCCGTTCTTTCGACAGCTTGGTCAACAAGGTTTATCTGCAAGATTGATCTGTAAGCTTCACAAAATCAGGAAAAGAAAAGCTAATTGCATCAGAGTTTCAGGCTAACTTAAGAGCGAGCAACCAAAAAATAAAAACAAAACAAAGCGTACAGTCAATCACGAAACAATGCACACGTTTCTAAGTAGCTACCAAATACCACAAAAATAGTTTGAAAAGTGTACAGCATTAAGTGTACGAAAAACATAAGTACGAAGGAAGCAAAAAAAAGAAACGTTCACAAGTGACATGCTAATTGTTTGAAGTTTGAAGTTTATTGAAGGGTAAGCATACATATAAATGAACAGATAAGCGGAGTTCATGAAGAGGATAAAAATAAGCAAGCAGCAACATACGATGACATCTTACATGATGACTGTGCGACGTTTTCTTTTACGTGAAGTTTTCTAAAAGGAAATGACTAAACTACACAGAATTATATTAATGAGAACCAACAGAGGATGATGTTAGGAGAATTATGTGTTGTTAAAAGCAATTGGGTTGTAAATGTGAGGAAATAAATGTGAGCGAAAAGATGAGTTCTCATGGTCGGCCGGATCCCAACCTGCGGCCCTTCGATTCCGAAGAGTCGCAGGCTAGGATCCTGCCGGTGAGAAGTAATCTCGCTCAGCGGGAATACAGTGTTCCTCTTTTTCAACCATGCAGGATCAGTTCGCGAATAAGGTACACACCAGGGAGCCCTTCGCCTAATTCTATAATGTGATTATGTGGTTTTCCAAACGTTACACAGTTTAAGAGTACAATCACGGTTTCATTGCAAGCTTTCCTAGTATTTTGTAATGAGATCAAATCGGCGTATTTATTCAGTCAGATACGATTGTATGTAGCCATGACATTGACTAACTGTAACCGTCTATTTTCCTACTTATTCCTATTAAAGCGTTGTCGTGTTCTAGAAAAGTTTTGTATAAATGATAATTCAATTCACCAGTGTTTGATATAACCAGTTCTGACAGTAAAGGCACTATCTCTGCAATAATATTACTATTAATCACGTTCTAAAGCTGCTGCTTCATATAGATTCACGCTCGCCTTTTATAGCTAGAATTCACCCGATTTTTCCGTGACTTCCAGAAGAGAAGCGTACGCGAAAACCAAACCTTCTGAATGGTCACGCCACGTGATAACACGTACGTAAGAAAGATTCACGATCTTTTCATTATCGGATTGCGGGCACGCGCATTTGAAGCGAGATTACTTGCGTTTGTCTGTTTGTTTGCATAAGCCATAGCGCCTTATATATACTCGGCACAGTGCGATCATTGTTCGTTGCCTACTACGTGCACAGGAGCTCCATGACCTGCGCGAGAAACCTAGCGAAGCAGTAAACAAGCATCACGGACGCTGTCGTGCAAGCGCGGTCCATGATTATGACGTCAAGCACTCTTCATTCAGATTATCAGAAACGATGCGCTATACGCATTCATAACCTCAAAAACCGCACCGCCAATCTTGACGGAGCGAGCAGCGAATCGTGGGGCCGCTGTGCGCTGTAGGCGACGGTAGCAGGTGCGTGTGTGTATATCTAGACGAGGCGAAATCTTCCTCGTGCATCGCACTTACACGAGCCACCGACAGACACGCAAGACGATGCGCCACCTACGAAACGAAAGTGCAACGGGCGCCGCAGCCTGCATGCCTGTGTCTGCCTCCGTTCGCGTAATGGGCCGAACGCACGCCAGACGAATTGTACCGTGTCTGGGCAGGCTCTTGCTCTCTCGCTCTTTACAGCCAAGCCCCAATTATGATAGCTGGTGAGGACCCCCTTCATACGATCCTCTATACGCCGGACCCCCCACCCTGTATTCACCACCTCGCACAACCCCAAAAACATCCACCATGGCGGGAACGGTTCAGTTGGTTTGTTGGGCCCCGTCGAGCCGTGGTGCAACGCTTCTTGCCAGTTTCAGCCAATAGAGGGCGCGAGCTTGCGTTATCTATTTTCCGTTTGATTTCTTTTTGCATTAGTTTTTGTCACATCTTTATGCATTTTTTTCGTCTAGTTAGTATGTGATTGGCCTAGGCGCAAGAATGTACCCGGCCTTTGCAAAGTGTCTTATTCTGTGTCACCAACACCAACACTATACGCCACCACCACCACCGCCGACAGTATCATGACTTCTATCATCATCATCACCATCATCATCATCATCATCATCATCATCATCATCATCCTCGTCGTTGTCGTCGTCATGTTCGGTTTGGGTGCTGAACCACGGGTGCTTGATGAAGCCCCTCACAGTGGTCGTTTCCATTCTGGCGTCGTGGCAGCAGCAGTGAGAACATTTCGCACACGGTGTAGCCCTGGATGCCACTGCCACACAAGGCGAGTAAGCACCCACACGCTCTATAATTTCACCAGCTGGCGCTTGTCGGTACTTGCGGAATGAGCATTCTGTATCGCGGCGGCGAACGCTTCTGCAGCCCGGCTGCGGCACATGCAAGGGAGAAAAAAACATTCGCGTGCGTAACAGCCAAACGGGGTGGCATCGTTTTCGCGCTTGTTACGTGTGCGTGGCTGAAGTTCGCGCCCGCGCATCTTCGCAGATAAAACCGTGGCGGCGGACCGATCCTCCGCCTGCTTCTGCTGCGGCGAAGGTCGCGTTGCGTTTTTTTTGGGCGCTGGTGTGTTATAAGCGTGCGATGTTTCCATTCTCACCGCTTGGAGTCGTTGTGAAGGCGCGTATAGGATACGCTACGCGGGCGTGCGTGAACGGCTGCTATTAGCGGACGCGCCTGTCTTTATTTTCGGCAGTGAAACCTCGGGATGATTGTGGTGCGGAGAAAGTACGGCGATGCATGTAGAGCGCGAGACGGCTGCAAACGGAGCGAATCTTGGCGTGCTCGTGAATCGAGCAGCCGTTGCGTGGGATGACGACCGTATAGTCTCGTTCAGTGCGTGCCATACCTGGGTGCGGAGCGCCCTTATTGAATTACATATACGCTCCGTGTCCAAACCCGAGCGGTTCGCTTTAATGCCCCCCCCCCCCCTTAAACGCGCGCGTCACGTCAATTTGTACGCGCTAAGACTGTACGAGTTCGTCTGTACCATGTCATCAGCTAGTGGCCATGACTACACTGTGTGCATGGGTGTAGTCTGTATGGCATCATATTTTCGGTGTTGCATGTCCCAATTGGCTCGCGAAAGTACCGTGTCTTAAAGTAAATACCCGCAAGGAGCCGTGTTGATTCGCAGGGTCAACGACACCAAGTATATCTGGAGCTACGATAGAAACCGTATTGGATCCATTCGGGTTCGTTCAGACCACATTTTGAACACCTTGTATCGATTGGGTGTTATATTGAATGCGTGCCGAAAATACAGTGAATTACTGTTGTTCTATGGGAAACAGGCAGCTGTAAACAAGAAAGGAACCCTGGACCTCATGCCGAGCACCAGGTCTCCCTCCCTCCCTCTCTCCCTCCCCTCCCTCCCTCCCTCCCTCCCTCCCTCACTCTCTCACTTCCTATGATCTGGTTTGTGTCTTACGTGTCACCTTTCCTGTCACCCGATCAAGCATGATGTATACAGAAACGCAACTCAGATGGTCTGCTCTCTGTCCATCCAGACTTGGAAACTGGAGCTCCTTAAAAGGCAATAACGTTTTCCTCGCTCCACTTGAACAGCGCCTATATAACGGAGCTGCCGGTACGCTTCAGTACTTCAACCCTTTAACGCCTTTCGAACGAGTCGCTCCCGCTTCGGCTTTCGTGTCCTCAGACGCTATACCGTTTCTGGATCGCTCGCCCGCGTTTCGTTCGCGTGTCGCTGTTTTCTTCTACTTTCTTACAACTCATCTGTAACATCTGTATACTCTCCTCGAACGGTGCATTCGCTTTCTTCTTGCTTTTGAAAAAAAAAATATACATGTCAGGCATTGTGAAGGAAGGAAAAAAACGGCACAGATGTCGATTTCCACTCCCACCCCTGTTATTTCTGCTACCTCCACACGCGCAAGACGAAACGACGACTGCGCCTCGAGTTCCTCGGGCGAGCAGTTCATGTGCTCGTTCGCTTACACAGCTTCGAGTGTCGAGTGAGTCCTAGACTCGGCCGACCGTGTCAAATAGAACATCGCAGGTGGAGGACGACAGCGCTGTCTGCGACAACGGTGCGGGTGCGTGCAACGGCCTGCAAGACGACTTCTGAAGTCCGAGCTGACTTGCTGGGTGGCGCGTGATACGGGACGATTCGCGAATGGGGGCTATATGCGCGCCATCCTCAAGCTAACCGTACCGCGGACTCGGAGCAGAATGTGTCCATTCGACGCTTTCAAGCGTACAGCAGGCCTGCGTGCACAACAAACACGCGAGTGAAAAAAGATCTTTCCATCAGATTGAGGGAGAGAGACGGATGGAGAGTAACAGAGACGTTATGTATACGAGCAACGTGAAGTGCGACGCTTGCGGTCTGGGCACAGCAAAAATAACAGCGTAATGTGCGATGATGATCCATTTATTATTACGCATTCACAGCGGGCTAAGTGTCCAATCGAGGGGCGGGAGGTGTACGTAAATAAGTGCTAAGTGGGACGGTAAACGCAACCTCAAGTAAAATCTTCAATGAACCTACATCCGTGGAAGCAACTACCAGTGATTTACCGTTGTCATCATCAGTATCAAGTAAATAAACTATACTACAACTTATACCACAACTACCGTCACAATATTTTTTTTTTTTTGTCTGGTATTTTTCTTGACGTAAAAATGCGGACACGAGCCGACCAATTTGCATCACCTCTGGGAACACTTGAGCTAGAGGTAAACAGCTTCACAACAAAAACAAATATGGTGGTGCCCAGTCGGACGCATTGTTCCCTCTCAAAGTGCAATAATTATCTCGCACCCATTTAACTCAATCAGCATATTCTGGTTACTTCATTTCTCATGCGCTTACTGCGCGTCGAAAACTCCTACACTACTTTACCACTTTGCAGATTTACTACATTCTTCTTTCTTTCTTTCTTTCTTTCTTTCTTTCTTTCTTTCTTTCTTTCTTTCTTTCTTTCTTTCTTTCTTTCCTTCTTTCTTTCTTTCTCTCTTTCTTTTTTCTTTCTTTCTCACGTGCCGTATGCGCCTTGATGACTCTAGAGACGCCTGTTGCAGACAGGACATAGCGCTGTAAAACGAGAGACGCAGAAAGATGGCAGAGAGCCGGGACAGCCCATTTGAGACATATAGCCTGTGTAGCTCGCTGTGTGTGTTCTGCATCCTGCTGTCTTCAGCGTCATTTTCGCGCTGACCCAGCTGTGCCACTGTTGAACGGTTCAGCGTTAATCACCTGCGTGCCAGTCCAAAACGTATCGCAGTAGCGTCACAAGAAATAACAAAAGAAGGAAAAGAGACAAAAAAATGAACGGGATAATTACGAGAAGGAAGACGAACATTTCTTTTTCTTTCTATCTATCTCTCACATTCGTGGAACCGACGACGCGAACGGAGACACACGTTGTGTGGACGTTTCGGTAAAAAAAGACATGAAAATGAAGATAAGCTGCCGAAATACGCTGTTGACCGGGCCACCGGGTGCATGGCTCCGGGTAGGCGACGAAAAACGAGCGATTTATGGTGCGCCGTCGGACGGAAAACAACAGAATGTGGAGTGACGAAAAAAAGAGTGGGAAGCGAGTAGGGCGAATCTATTTGGGGTCTGGGGCAAGGCGACTTCATTTCTTCTGCATGTAAACAGCCGATAATGGAGGAAGAAAGAGGAGGAACAAAATTTATGCTTTAGAAGGCTTGATGATATGTGGGGTTTAACGTCCCAAAACCACCATATGATTATGAGAGACGCCGTAGTGGAGGGCTCGGGAAATTTCGACCACCTGGGGTTCTTTAACGTGCACCCAAACCTGAGCACACGGGCCTGCAACATTTCCGCCCCCATCGGAAATGCAGCCGCCGCAGCCGGGATTCGAACCCGCGACCTGCGGGTCAGCAGCCGAGCTTTAGAAGGCTATCGGCTTGGCTTTGTTGGCATCGCTTCATCGCATGCAGGGAACAGCGCGGTCAAACGGCACAAGAAAGACTGACCGGACTTCGCGTTCCGTCAACAAGAGCGTGAGTAGAATATGCAGATACAAGGCGCATGCTGGAATCCACATGGATCAATGACTTGCTCTGGTGGTTTATCCTTGCGCACTTCGTCGCTCTCAATTCAATATACCACCAATCACGATTTCATACAGGCCGATCGACAATCGGCTTTATTCACACTACCAATCAGATGATAAAGAAATGCGCGGAGTATAGAAGCGAGCCGTATATATAGCCTTCATGAGATTACGAGAAGGCATCTGACTTGGTCGAGAAATCAGTAGACACTACGTAATCAAACCATAGACGAACCATATATAAAGATGCTGAAGTGTATCTACACAAGCTCCTCATCCGTCATAATCATCCCTAAAGAAAACGACAGAATTACAATTAAAAAAAAAAGCCAGGGAGACGAGATTTTCTCAATGCTAATCTCTGCGTGCTTGCAGGAGGCTTTTAGAGCCCCGGATTGCGAAGACTTAGGGATTTTAAATAATGAAGAGTGCCGAATTAGTACTTAAGAGACAGGAAAAGAGTAGAGTGGGTCAGGGAACGAACGGGGGTTAAGGATATCATTGTTGGAATAAAGAAAAGGAAATTATCATGGGTCGGACACTATGTAGCGCGTAAGCAGAATAACAGTGTAACTAACTGGGTTCCCAAGAGAAGGCAAACGCTCGAGAGGGAGACAGCAAACTGAGGGGGCAGATGAGATTGAGAAGTTTGCAGCTATAACGCGGCAGCAGAAACGACCAGATTGGCGAAACATGGGGCAGGCCCTGGAGTGAGCGTAGTTAGACTGACGGTGATGACTACGTCATTCTCAAGGTATGTGGGGAAATACGAATACTGTACTTGACGAATGGGCGAAATGTCAGACGCCCGTGCGGGTGACACGCAGATAGGCGAGCGCATGGGAGAGGGACGGGGGGAGGGGTGGATAGAAAGTTTGCTCCATGATGTTGCTGCCCCATGACCTGTCCCATCATGGCCTAAAAAGGAGGGTTATGACCACACAGGCTTTTGGTGATAATGGTAGCCGAAGACCTTTATTCTTGCATTGGAAGGTCTGCTTACTTCCCATATACACTCCCAGAAAGCGGGGGACCAATTCCAGGCCCCTGAGAGAAGCATGTTATCGCTTCCCACTTTAACATTGTTTTTTTCTATCGTGAAGCATGTGTCCATAAGACTTGATCGACAGGGAATGTGTGCGGCCAGCTGCAGTGCAACTCCTCTTATGCAGAACCCAACGCACATCGATGCGCTCATTGACATGTGAGACAAGTCCTGACTTGTCACATATAGAACTCTTTTTATTAAAGACACAGTTCAATTCTTTTTCAAAGTCGTACTTCGGAGAGCCGTATCCGGCTCTCCGAAGGGTACAGTATCACCATCTTCAAAAAGAGAGTTAACCCGTATCTTTATTTTGAGTTAGTGTGGGAGAAGTCGAGGCTTACAGGAATGTCTAACAGACACCCTCTCTCTTTTGTTTTTTTCTTAGAGTGCGTTCGCGTTCTTCTCGCTTCTCAATAATGACCCTCTCACCTCGTGCACGCAATACTCATCCCCCTATAGCCACGCTGCAGCTATAGTCGCGGTGGCGCTTCCTCTTGGCCTGCATCTGCGTCATCGAGTCGTGACGCCGCTTCAAGGCCGCGGCAATCGGCTCTGCGCACCTCCGCCTGTATGCACTCGAGAGTGATGCTCGTTACGGCATTCCGTTACACGGTCGGTGCTTGGCCGCCGAGATTGACACAATTATCAAACTGAACAGCGGCGAGATCGTCCGAGAGATGCTCTGCTTCTCCACGCTCGGCAAAGATGATTTTTTTTCCTCATGCACAGGCACGCCGCGCCTATTCTACGGATGCGGAGTGCTGCGTAGTAGCTACTTTTCATCTATGCGTTCACGCTCTCCGAGGTTTTTGCATGTTGGTTAATTTCTTTTATCATCGATGCTGACCGACTGCTAGCAAACTTTTCCTATAGGCACGGTTGATGCGTGCAATCCCTGGGAAATCCCAGACGGCAGCAGCCAGCGTTTCCGCACCGTTTCACTGTCTTTGTCATGTTTTTTGGTGGACTTGTATATATGTACTTGCTGATGAAGTGACATAGAGAAAGTTTCAGGTTTCTGAAGTGTTCATCGGTTATTCGCTGCAAAGGTCTGGTCCCTTCGACGAAGCTGGCACTGGTTGCCATGATGGCTCAGACAACGATATGTTGCTCTGGCGAACACGAAAGTGCGGGTTTGAATGCTCACCACAGTGATTGCGCTTCCTTGTGGAAGAAAAAAGAATAGAGAAAAGAAAAGAAATAAAATTTATACGCGAGCTAAGAAACACGGGTTATCCTAATTAAGCCGGAGTCCCTGGCCACTACAGCGTTTCTCATTATGTTTACTGGGGCAATACTGTGTACACGAATGACAAGAAAGGGGCACTCATGGGCCTCATAGTGAAATCGCGGTTTCTGCTCGTAAAATCTCATAAAATAAATAAATGACGTTGACCGCAGCCAGAGACAGCCATTGTTCTAAGAATTCTAATCACTTGCAAATCGTTCGTAATGTTCACGTAAATAGTTTTCTTCGTTTGATTTTATATGCAAGCACTTTTACGAAAGTACGACCAACACAAGACTGATGAGTTCCTTTCCGTTGTTTTACATGCACAAAATCACGATACACTTATAAGGCACGCTGTAAACCGCAGACTCTGGATGACTCTTGAAGATACGGGTCTCTTTATGACTACACAGGTGTTCCAGTGTATTTCAGCGCCACCAAAATGCATCGAACCCGCGTCCCCACTAGGCACGAGGACGCGGCAATCAAACCCTCATCCTCGTGCCTAGCAGCGCAACAACTTAGACACTAAGCTATAAGGACGAGTAGTCGTACTAGCTTCTAACAATTGCGATTACAGTAACACTGAAGGGGCCCCGCCGCGGTGGTCTAGTGGCTAATGTACTCGGCTGCTGACCCGCAGGTCGCGGGATCAAATCCCGGCTGCAGCGGCTGCAGCGGCTGCATTTCCGATGGAGGCGGAAATGTTGTAGGCCCGTGTGCTCAGATTTGGGTGCACGTCAAAGAAGCCCAGGTGGTCGAAATTTCCGGAGCCCTCCACTACGGCGTCTCTCATAATCATATGGCGGTTTTGGGACGTTAAACCCCACATATCAATCAATCAGCACTGACGGGCTAGTTGGCAGGCCTTTTATACAAACCTGGAAGCTTTTTGAGAGCATGTTCGATGTGAGGGTGCCTCGTATACCGAATTTTATGTCACAAGACGTACAGCTGTGTGCAAATTCCTGTAACTTAATATACTCTGTTTGGCTCGCCCATGTTCCACTAGGTAACGCCGTCTATAGGGATGGAATCGCACGTAACACAGAGCTCAGCTTGACGAAGATGTCGCGGCGGCGATTTGCGAAGAGTGTCTGTCGTTCACGAGTCACCGCCCGCGCTGGGTTGATCCGCACTTCGCTTTAAATTTTCAAAGCATTCTCACGTGCTCCCCTTCGTCCCAGCGAACCTTTTCGGAATCGTGATCGGCCAACCAAGAGGCCACTATCGAAAAATATACGAAAGAAAGAAAGTGTCGCATTCGCATATTCTGGCGACCTTTAACTCGAAAAACTCAACCATCCCGTCTCGGCTGGTCTGGCTGAAAAAAAAAGCAAACAAAAAAAAAGACAGAGTGAGTTCTCGCCTCAAGCTCTCCCCTTTTGTAGCTACACGCGCCTTGGCTGTACTCTATTTCTTTTTTTTTCGATGTCTCTTTTTCACTTCGTTCGCGCCATTTTCCCGTTCAAACTCTCTATAGGGTCAATGTCAGTTCAGCCGCGAGAGTCGAGCGCATCGCCACGAGCTTTTGCCTGCAGCAGGCCCCGCCAGAGCTGCGGAATATAAGAAAAGCGCAGTTGTACCCACACTGCGGCATAACGGGGTACCACTGCTCCTCACCCTTCTTTTTCACCTTCCACGAGGCCATTCACTTTGACCGTTGATGGAGCTTTGATGGTTGCTTGCAACGGCGAACCGAAATCCGCGCCTCACCGCTCGCCGTTTCTTTCTTTCTTGGCGCCATCCACACCTCCTTTCTTCGAGCCGTTATTTCGTCTCCATTTCGCGCCTTTTTCGTTCTCAAGCGAGCAAAAAATATATATATAAATATATTGAATCGCACGTGATCCGACGCACTCAGCCGCAATGCGAGAAAAAAAAAAACTACTTTTCTTTTCGGGCCTCGTTGAACTTGAGGCCGCCGTTATTATTATTACATTCATCGTCTTCTTTTTACTTCTTTTTTTGTGGTTTTACCTTTGTTTACTTCGTTGACGTGCGTTTCCTTCTCTTTCGGCACGTGTTGTGCACATACGAAAAGGTCGGCATGGTTTCGGGCCCTTCGTGAGGACCAAGAGTGTTTGCTTTAAAAAGTCGTGACTCGGCGCCAAGTTTTCACCGCGCGCAGGAACGTTTTAATAAAAGTAAAAAAAAAACAATGAAGGAGAGGCCATCGCAGAAGTCGGGTCGCGAGGCAGCGCAGGAGAAAACCGGACGAGAACGTGAGAGCGAAATGCGTTCGCGTCTTTGTTTTTCATTCATTGATTCAGTTGACTCAATTCAATTCAGCTTGTATCCTACTACAAAGAAGCACCCATTCGATTAAGAGAATTTTATTTCCGGATATATCTTACACAGCTTATGTGCACACAGAAAAATGGACGATGGTGATCAATGCGTACGTACAATCCAAGCTGTTATATACAGCGAAAAAAACTTATTGTGTATGCAGTGACGTACAATGCAAAAATTGCGCAACAAAGACAGTGCATTCATGACATCGAGATGATTAAACTTAAATAAACAGTAAGGCTATATGAACAAACAAGAGGGGGGGGGGGGGTTCATTCACAGTGTAGGGTGATGTTTTGCATTCACCTGTGAGGACAGTTTGCTCTCGCGCTCAAGAACAATATTGCGCAAAAAGGACATGTTTCTAAAGAAGAAAAGGAAAATACACACTGTAATGTGACAGTGGTACAAGCTCTAGCCCACCTCCTCAATAGGGGAGGAAAAGCATGGACACTCTGTTGTTCTTTACAATAATGAATCCGGTAGACCAGCGTAGGAGGAAAGCATCCTCTCCCATCATGACTAGTTCTGCGTTGAGATTCATAAGCGTTACGTTTCTTAGCCGACGTAGCAGAGAAAACATGGCTCTCTGAGGGCGTCCCCTCAGGTGAGCCAGTCCCCTCCACTTCCATAAGACGAAGGCTCCTATAGTCATTAAGAGTTCGACGAAGTTATCCCTGTGGCTAGACTTCCACTGCATGCTTATTTGGAACATCCTGGTAACCATGCGCCAAAAGGTGCGCGCTGCTATACATTCATGGAAGACATGGGCCTTTCAATTTAGGGGCGAAACTAGCTCTTTAAAGTGGCACCCGTTCGTCCCTCGTAGTAGTGCGTAACATGTCTTACGCTTTGACCTGCTAAGTGGTGCCGGTGGGAGATTTCTCCTGTGCGATGTTGAACAATAAGAAACTTGCAGCGTGCGCGTTAACTAAAAGCCAAATTCTCCTGTCTCTCATTCCCCATTAGCAGCCATTATCATGCACATTGAGCACTATCTGACAAGAAAGGGTTGCTACGTTATACTCGCTGGGCGTAACCTCCTTGGTTTTAGAAAGGTTTAGAGAGCGTTGGGCCGCAGTGCCATGAATACAGTGAACTAGTATATATCATGAACTCGAGGTGGTTAAAGGTGGGAAGTAGACACGAAGCGCAAGCCGTAAGAAAGTGTGCGTGTGCCACCTCTCGTTTAGTCCTTGGAATGTCCGTTGGATGGCGGTGCTTCTATATGCGGAATATATCATGAAAAGATGCGAGATAGTGGTACTCAGAGTGTTGACTAGATGGACGAATGGACACACAGACAGATGCATGGACGGACGCACGGATGGCTGCACAAACGAATGGACGCATGGGCGGATGTAGGGGCGGATGTATGGACGGACGCAGGGGCGGATGGATGGATGAACGCAAGGATGGACGCACGAACAGACGCACACACGGACTGGCGGATGGACGCACGGATGGTCACACAGACGGACGCATGGACGGACGGAAGCAATAATGAATGGACGGACGGATGCTTCGCCCCACTCTCCATCATTCACCCCATGGATATGCTGCCATTTGTTTTTTGTAGGAAAGTAGGTTGCGTATCAAGCTGGCTATCCTAACATCATGAAATTGATATCTAATCATCCAACAAAACAAAGCGAAAAGAGATAATCGAAAGCATAATGTACACATATAATTGGCTATGTAGAGATAATTGGCAGTCTTAGAATAGGGAACTCAAAGCTTTGCTTCAGCGTTTGTGGCAGCTGCGCATGCGTACATCGTATACGGTATCGTCTTGCGTACCCACGTTTACTTTCGAAAATCTCCCCGCCGCAGTGGTGTAAGGTACTCGGCTGATGACCCACAGGTCGCGGGATCGAATCCTGGCTGCATTTCCGATGGAGGCGGAAATGCTGTAGGCCCGTGTGCTCGGATTTGGGTGCACGTTAATGAACCCCAGGTGGTCGAAATTTCCGGAGCCTTCTGCAACGGCGTCTCTCATAATCACATGGTGGTTTTGGGACGTTAAACCCCACATATCAATCAATTACTTTTGAAAATTGCTTATCGCACCAAGCGAACGCTAATGCTATAAATGTTATTCTGAAGCTGCACATTGTTGTCCTTGCGGGCGTACAGAACATATTCAAACAGGTCATCGCCGGCAGAATGAAAAATATTTTTAATGCACATTCAGGCAGTATGGCCATGGGCTATATCCGTTAAAATCGCTTCAGTGTCAGCAGAGAAGTTATTTCCAGACACTTCAATGGCTTTCTGTCCACTAAGAAACTTGAAGCATGCATTCATCACATCAAACTGGTGCTCACCATTAAACTGTTCCTTCTAAGCACTACGAATTCGCGAACGACTCCTGTTGACTCTTCGAGCATATTAACACCCTGAAAATCTATTTAGTGCAACTTAATTAAATAGATCTAAGCGGTCCTCTGCGACCCGAAAATCGCTATCTGAACATTTCTTACAATGGCAACAAGGCAACAACGTTTTCTCGTAGCTTTCACATTGGTCAACATCAATTTTTATTCCGTCTCATCGGCAACCTGCATGACATGATCCAATCATACAGCCTTACGAGGCGTAGTAACAAAATTATCGACGCTTTTTATTTAACAGTTTATTTACATGGAGCCAGAGTTATACGGTGCACCTAATTTTTCTATACTTCATATACCTCCTTATCGACGCGCTTCGCCCAATGGTCGACGAGCTTACGTATGCTTTCCAAATAAAAGGTTTTCGGTTGGTTGTGAAGCCACTTTTGCACCGCATTTCACACGTCTTTATCTGAGGCAAATCAGCGGCCACGCAAAGCATCTTTGAGTATAGCCCAGACAAGCGAAAGTCGCATGGAGCTATAGGTCTGAAATGTAGGGAGGCGTTCCAACTACTCAAATTTGGTCTTGCTCGTGGTTCAATAGTGTGACGAGCCGCGAGTGGCCCTGCATTGCCACGCAACAACAATCCTTTCTTCGACAAGAAACTTCGGCATTTGTGGCGTATTTCTTGTTCAGTTTGTTGGAAATTGCGAATGATTGATCCTCAAAAACGTCACAGAATGTCCACGGAGTGAATGATGATGGGTGAGGCGAAGCATCCGTCAGTCCGTCTGTGCTTTCGTGCATCCGTCCGTGCGACTGTTCATCTGTGCGTCCGTCCGTGCGTCTAGCGTCTGCCTGCCTGCCTGCCTGCCTGCCTGCCTGCCTGCCTGTCTGTCTGTCCGTCCGTCCGTCTGTCTGTCTGTCTGTCTGTCTGTCTGTCTGTCTGTCTGTCTGTCTGTCTGTCTGTCTGTCTGTCTGTCTGTCTGTCTGTCTGTCTGTCTGTCTGTCTGTCTAGCGAACACTCCAAGGACCGCCATCTCGCATCTTTTCATCATATATTCATCATATACAAGTACCGCCTGGCAGCGGGCATTCCGAGGACTAAAACGAGAGGTGGCTACCTACTACTACTGCTACTACATACATACATACATACATACATACATACATACATACATACATACATACATACATACATACATACATACATACATACATACATACATACATACATACATACATACATACATACATACATACATACATACATACATACATACATACATACATACATACATACATACATACATCGGGGACGCAAGACCCGTGGCATAAGGAGCTTCGCCCATAAAACGCAGTCATACGTAATAGAGTACTTCTCCATATTGCGAGGACAGCCTGCGATGAGTGTCTGAACCCTTTTACACCCTCCAACCAGAACAAACGGATCACTGCTGGTTGCTCCTCCCTGCTGCCAACTTCTAATGGAGCAACTAAGATGTATCAGCAACAGACAGAAGAAAAATAGGAGAATTCAAGTCAAACTTTCACGGCATTACCGAAATAGTATAACAAATAAATGTGCCAGCACGGAAGCCGATCTGCACAATATCAGAACGTTTATAACGAAAGTGTAGATAATATCGAACTTGCCCTCGTAGTTTCAGGACACTTGTGTTGAAAGCATGGCTCTTATTGTTCTCTATTGTTATTGATATTGGCTTATTTGGTAGTTAATTTCAGCATTAAGGTTTCCCGGAAGTACCTGGCGCAAACTATTTCCTGGTCGTGCGGAACTGGGATACTGTCACGTATCTGTAATATTTATCAACACGGCCTCATAAAGTGTGAGGCCCATGGGACGGCTTTACGCTCTCCCATAGTAGAGTACCTAGTACTCAAGATTGTTACGCACTTTTTCTAAACAGCCATATTGCACACGGATTCATAAGAAAGTAGTGTAAGACGTCTCTCAGATCGGGACGGTTCACTGCTCTCCCATAGGTGAGTACGAAGTACTCAAAATCATGCAGCACTTTTAGATGCGGAGCATCTAATACTCGAGGCTTGTAGTGCGGCGCCGTCCGCAAGCTTCCTCCTCCTTCTTCCACCATCTGTGCATCCCTTCCTCCTCTACACACCGCGTGCGCTTCACTCCTCCACCATCTGTGCACCCTTCCTCCTCTACACACCGCGTTCGACATCTACAACTCTCCCGATTCTCCAGTGGACGCGCATGCGCCGTCGCGCTTCGAGAACATTCAACAGCTGACAGTGCATGCGCCGTCGCGCTGTATATATACTCAAGGTCGGCGCTCGCTCGCTCAGTTGCCGCTCGTCGGTTGGTTTGTCGCGGTGAAATGGTCGCGGTGAAATGAATTCCCCAAGGTCGCGGTGAAATGAATTCCAACGAATCCACAAACACAATGATCGACGTCCCTTCGACCAGCGCCGCCCTTTCGCATACGTGTGTACGTGTTCACTCATTTAACACCCCCTCCTACAACCACGTTATCCAATTTAGCCATCGACCTAAGTAAGTCGCAATTTAACACCCCATTTCACAACCACGTTAACCAATTTAGCCATCGACCCAAGTAAGTCGCACTTTAACACCCCGTTAACCAATTATATGCTCCGCATCCTCCTCAGTGTTCCCCCGAGGGAAGCTGCGGGCAATTTTTTTTCTGAACACGTTGAAGAATTACCGTTCCAGGAATACTCTCCCATAGTGCAGTGCCAAGTTCTCTAAATCGTTCGTAAAATTTTCAAAACACACTATGTCGTCTTGCTCAGTGTGAGGTCTACGGGATGGCTTTATGCTGTTTCACAGAGGTATACCAAGTACTCTAAATTGTTAACCACTTTTTAAATGCCAACGCGTCTCTTAGTCGGGCTATGTCAGGCATCCGGTGTTGTCCGCGGCGTCCACGCTGGCAGGTGTTCTCTCTTCGCTATCACTCCCTCTCTCATAGCAACAGCAGCAAGGGCGCGCGCTTATCTTCGCCCCTCGCAAGCGGAGCATGGGGTGCGAGAGAATGTAGGAGAGGGTATGTGTAGTGCTTCGCCGTTCCATCTCTCACCGTTTGCTCTCTCTCCTCCCTGTGCCCCACTGTCTCGTCTACTCGCTCCTCATTATCGACCGTTCGCTGGCTGGGTGCCTCTCAAGGCGCTGGCAGAAGTCAGTGAAGGCGAATGTCAGACGGCAGTGGTACCCTCTTGCGCAAGAAATGCATTTTCATTTACTCACGATTCCCTTCGGGTATCTACTCTCCGAAGTGCCGCTACTCACTTATTGGCTGCTGCGCGTGCTTTGCGAACGATTGCCTCTCTCAGTCTCCTGAATAGTCGCCATACGTGGCGGATTGTTGGTGGGCCATGGACGAAGCAGAGTGGTGGGTGCGTTGAAGACGCTTGCGCTCGGCTTCCTTGGCTCTCATCTCGTCGGTCTTAGCCGCGCGCAGTCTGCATTCCAGAACGCGAATGAACGCATGCATGGACGGACGGACACATGGATGATTGAATGGATGGACGCTTCAGTGCACTGATCATCATTCACTCTGTGGATGTGCTGTGATTTTTTTTCTCGCCTAGCAATGCCAATGAGCGCCTGATAACCAACGCTCGCTCCCGCCTCTCTCTCTGCGAGGCATTCCTCCCCTAATCTCCGCAGCGTTTATACATTCATTGCATGTGCGCGCCTACTTCTCTCTTCCTTTCTCCTACACTCCCTTCTCTCGCCTCGCAACGCCGACGCAGGCAGTGTCTGCTAGCGAATTTCTATATTAAAAAACCGGACTGCTCGCGCTGCACAAACGTTCGCTGGCCACAACGTATATGTAGGCACTAGATCTTGACCTCCAAGCTAGTGCCAGTGTGACAATCCTCCTGTGCATTCACAGCGTGCGCGTTAACTAAAAGCAGACTGTGGGTCTCTGTGTACAATCGGAGTCGTCTGTCTCTCATTATCCATTATCAACAATCGGCATGTTCCAGTAGAAAACACTGGTCCATCACTACGTGCTTTGCGGTTTCCTTAGTTTTTGTACTGCGCAACACCGTGATGAGCGCCAGTGTCGACGTCGCGGCCAATGTAAGCGTTGGCGTCCACTACTTCGCCTCTACACATGGTTTTATTTAGCGGGAGATGGGGTAATTTTTTCTAAACATACATCTAGCCTTTCTAAAAGCGAAGCTCCTTAGGCTCGCACAGGGCCTGTTGTCGCACAAGTCGTCGGTTCCCGTCGGACCAAAACCAAAGCGTTACACACACACACACACACACACACACACAAACACACACACACACACACACACACACACACACACACACGCGCGCGCACGCACACGCACACGCACGCATACGCACACGCACACGCACACACACACACGCACACACACACGCACACACACACACACACACATATATATATATATATATATATATATATATATATATATATATATATATATATATATATATATATATAAGAACCACTCATAAACTACCACGTAAAGTTTTCAATATGGCATATTGCTTGCCATTGTTTCTTCGACGTTTAATATTGTCTGTGTCCCATAAAAATCACCTGCTTCTTACATGACATCACGAATCTGTGAAATGTCGTGGTGTTCATTACAGCACATGCATATAAACAGGGCATTCACGCGCTGAACAATACCTACAGCTTTTTGGGGTAGTCGGAGAGTATCTTCTTCTAAATATATTCAAGTAGAGTAGCCACTGGTCATATTATCAGCGGCTACTTAAGCTGGCGAAATGAAACAATAGGAGTATAATGAAATATTTTCACTTGCAGCATCATAGTTTGTGCGCGCACACATCTCTGAGCTCGTCTTTGTTAAGAAAGAGGGAGAAAGCTGCAAAAACAATTCAAGTCGAATGAAAACCTACTAGCCCAACTCTCAATTAAGCCGACATAGTGCTAAAAACCATAGTCTCACCTTCCCCTTGGTCCATTGGGTCAAGTTAAGGGGCAAGCTTAAAAGCTGAGCTTCCGAGTCCACCGCTGTATTCGTCGCCACTTTGCAAGCTGCCACTATCGCTCCTAGTTACCATAAGCTGATCAGGTTTATCAGAGACTAAAGCAGACCCTTTTTTCGCTCTTCCAGATAACACTAGAACATTAAAGAAGATTTGTAGCATTCATCAGCTCACAGCAGCTTCGACAAAGCAGCGGTAATAATATTCATTTTCGATGAAAGAAAATAATTGTTCTGAAGCAGTAAATGATTTGACCAGTCCATAAAAAGTTTGCTCGTTTTTATCCGTTACTGCATCGGCCAGTCACAGCAAAACGAAAGCGTTTACAAGTTATGCAATGTTGTTGGGCCCCTCTTCAGCGCTGGCTTGCTCTGCAATGCTACAGCACAAGGCGCGAAAGCGCCGCATAGGCGGCCCACACTGCAAGAGCCTACAAGGAAAATCGTCACAGCAAAAATGCTGGAAAACTTTCACTATATTGTAATATTCCCTCGTAATAAGATACTTGAGTGATTACAGTGGTGAAGAAAAACTTCACCTTAATTGTTGCTTTCCCCAGCGTGCAGCCAACAGTGACCACTGTCGAAAGTGGGGCGGGGGGGGGGGGGGCTCGCGCCTTTTTTGCCCCACCCCCCGGCTGGTCCGCCTATGTAGCATGCATATATGCTTTAAATAGACTGTACTCTGCCCGTGCGTATGTCCATCCGTCCACGCATCCATCTGCCTGTTGGTGTCACGAATAACGTAAAAACATGGCAGAAAAGAAATGCGTGATCTCTCCATCATATATCGATTGGCGAAACACGAAAGCAAAACATGTCCTTACAGACGCAGTTTAATGTTTACTGCGAATTGATATGAAAGCTTTCTTAATCTTTATTGGCATTGAGCAACTATGTCACCGCTTAACGTGAATGCATCCATGTTGACCCTTATACCCCTGTCACACGGCATCGGTAACGTCATTCACTGTGCATGATATTAAACGTTTATGTCATTTTTGTTGCTGCCCCACGGGCATAGTGAATGGCATTCACCCGTTGAATGTGTTCACCGAGCTTATGGAAGCGCGGCATGTGTAATCTCGTTAAGAGGCACTTGACAAGAGCTTACAAAATTGACACGTTAAATCAAGTGTAAACGTTGTTCAGATGTTTAATAAAGAATGTTGTTAACTTTTCAATAACCGTCTAGCTGCAACGCGATAAGGACAGCAATTTTTGCAGCTATATTTTTTTTCCCAGACTCCAACTTGATGCTATGGCACCTCCTGACGGCCATGTTTACAAGCGCTCGCTGTTGTTTTGGTGCAGCGTTGTCGCGTTAGACTCGCTAGTAGCAAAATGCACACTCAAGTGTGGGACACCAATTTACGAAGACCACTTTCAAACCAACCAGTCTTTCATGGGAAGCACTGCAGTTCTGTCAGTCGCCAAGGAAGTCGAAGCTCAAAGAGCATGCTAACGTAAACGAGTCCGTGAGTGGGCGCAGCTTCAAATACCTCGTCGTCTGTGATATTTTTTTCAATGGCAAGCTTGAGGAGCTTCTTCGCAGCAGCTGGAGAGTAATTAACGTCCGTTTCCACTATCATCATTTATCGCTATCACAAATTCATGAATGCTGTGAAGGTTCCAAATATTGCTGAGTGCAACTTGTGAGCGCCTTTAAGCTGGTCTTGTTATAGATGTCTACGAGGATTGCTTCCTACTGATGCTGTTTTATCGCGCCAAAATACATTTCAAGCCAGCGGGACATTGCTACGTAAGTTGCATACGCAATTTGTAAGTTCTTGGTGTCATAGTAAACCTGCGGATAAACATGGCATCAATTGCGGATGTCATTTCACATAGCCGTCTGGACCCGTAACGCAAAATTGCATCGACATTCGTTATGAATGTCACTTGCTGCGAATGAAATTACACGTGCCGTTTGACAGGGGTATTAAGTCGTACACATCCATCCCGACGAACAACGTCCATCATTATTAGCAAACAAACCTTTGTGGTCATAGATGCTTGTGGTAGCTACAGTAAACGGCTAGAGCAGAACTAGAGAAAGCGACGTGACAGCCAGAAGAGTGCGATTGAGGCTAAAATCGCCTACTCGTGGCATGTTGTTCATCACTGCCCGACCAGAAGGAAATGCAACGTCCGTTGTGTCCTCCCTTTCACCAGCTGAAATTATTCGCGGGGCGAGCGTAAGTAAGGGACGCGGAGTTAAAGCCAGGTGAAGCCGGTGGGTGTCGCAGAGCTCTTTTGCTATGGATAGATGCTATGCCGACGCTTGGGCTAAAGTCGCCCCGGGGGGGGGGGGGGGGGGGTGTTGCGTTAAGGCGTTGACAGAATAGCATTTCTCTTCGGAAACGCGCCGAATGGGAAGGGCAATTATAAACCATGCGGTGGAAACTGATCGCGGATATGGCGCGCATGGTACATTAGAGAGTTTCAGTACTGCGAAATGGTGCCACGTACGCATCACGCAAGCGCCTTGCGTTACGTGGTGTCGTTTGCCACTAATCGGCTTTTAGTACGCCGTAGTACCTGCGTACGTAACGAGCGTGAAGCGTGTTGCGCCATCTGGTAGATCAAAATAGAAGCACGTGTTGTTGACAGCCAATGTGAGCCAATCCAAGTGTTATAGCCAGATTATGGCCATGTCTTAAGCCACAGAGCCGGTCGGTGCTTGCCTTCGATGCCGCCATTTTGCAAAACCAAGTCTCGCGCTGTCGCGAACTTGTTCGAGAGCGGCGCGATCACCTCATACGTACGTACGTAGCGGCTGCGTACGTAATGCGATACGTGCGCATTGCGGTCTGCGCATGTGGACTACGCAGAACGTGGCGTCCTTACGTACGCAACGCCGCCACGTGCGCAGCGTACGCAGTACTAAAACTCTCTATTACTGCACTTTGCCAATAACGCTGCGAGAAAACAGTGGTAGACATAAAAGGCGTATTTTCGTGGCCGTGGCGAAGTGTATTGCGTGCTCGGCAACAAAGAAAAAAAGTATAGCATGCCCAGCGTTTGTTATCGCGTACCCCGAGGTGTTAATGGACGTATGCATGCCGGAGGTAGTGGCCAGATACTGCACCAGGGTGGTCAATCCTTCTCTGGTGAGGGAGTGCGTTACCAGCTGTGGGCACCGATGAGGCCACACCCGAGGCCTCTTAATGCTATTCCATCATCAGGCGGATAATTTTTTTAAATCCAGTTGGGAACTGCGTGGTGCCGGTACTCGAAACCACGGACCTCTTGCACGTGAGGCTGATACTCAAGCCACTAAGCCGTCGCTGCATCGCTGTAGCGCGTAGGCAGGATAACCGCTAGCCGTTAAGAATAACTGACTGGATTCCCAGAGAAGGCAAGTGGGTTAGGGGGAGATGGAAAATTAGATGGGCAGATGAGATTATGAAGTTTGTGGGTATAAAATGGCAGCAGCAAGCACAGGACAGGGTTCACTGGCGGAACATGTAAGAGGCATTTGTCCTGAAGTGGACCTAGTCAGGCTAATGACGATGATGACACGGAGGTGATGGGTTAGAGTTCCGTTGACAAAACTCTTCTTATTTTTGCCTTCTGGTGGTACATATATTTTCCACGTCATTTCTATCGTAAATACGCCACTGAAGTTTTGGTAGACCCCGGCATAAACCACTGGCGTCCTAAAAGAGTGTTCCACACTCGCCATCATGGCTACTGGCGGCAGTGACTGACGCTTCCACGTATAAATGCACACATATACCCCATATAGTGGACACGCGGTAGCCGCCGTGGTAGCTCAGTTGGTAGAGCATCGGACGCGTCATTCGAAGGTCGCAGGTTCGGTCCCTGCTCACGGCAAGTTGTCTTTTCGTCCACTTTTCTTTCTTCGCATTGCACGTTACATTTGCCACAAATAATGTCCACAGTACTTTTCTTGGCGGTGTTGTCAGCCCATTGACTGACAACTTTTCTGTCTCTTTCTCTTCTCTTTCTTCTCTCTCATTTTTTTGCTCCCCTTCACATTCCTCAGATGTAGGGTAGCAAACGGGGCATGTGCGTTGTTAACCTCCCTGCCTTCTTTCTTGTTGTTCTTGTCCTTCCTTCCTTCCCGTTGTCTGTCTGTTCTCATTCATATAGTTACTGAAAAAGAAAAAAAAATGAACCCTTAAAACTTCCTCTTCGTTCCTTCAATGAAGGAGGTGGATAGGAAGAGAAGCGAAGGTGAGTTGGGGGAAACAATTAATGAGAGAGGGTAATATAAAAAGAAAAAATAAGATGATTGGAAATGAAAAAAATAAAGCTGATGAAAAAAAGGAATCTGCGTTCGTCAGGCGGTGCCGCTTGCTCTCTAACTCCGCTGTTAATTCGTATTACGCAGGCGTCGAAGTGGCTATAATATTATTTAGCTCTATGTGGTACATTAGCACTATCCCTCAACAGGAAGGTATATAACAGCTGTATCTTGCCGGTACTTAGCTACGGAGCAGAAACCTGGAGACTTACAAAGGGGGTTCAGCTTAAATTGAGGACGACGCAGCGAGCAATGAAAAAGAAAATGGTAGGTGTAACCTTAAGAGATAAGAAGAGAGCAGAGTGGATTAGGGAACAAACTTGGGTTAAGGATATCGCAGTTGAAATCAAGAAGAATAAATGGACATGGGCCGGGCATGTACGAAGACAGGATAACCGCTGGTCATCAAGGGTAACCAACTGCATTCCTAGAGAAGGCAAGCGCGGGTTAGGGGGAGACAGAAGGTTAGGTGGGCAGATGAGATTAAGAAGCTTACGGGTTTGCGGTTTATTAAGCAGCAAGCACAGGACCTAGTTGACTGGTGGAACATGGGAGAGGCTTTTGTCCTGCTCTGGACGTAGTCAGGCTGATGATGATTATTATGATGATGATGTCTCTATATCATAGGCGTTATACGTCCCACTGGCTGGTGTCCGAAAGCACTAAAGACAGCCATCGCACCAGTTGAAGGTCATGCCGTGGGACATACATTGCGGCAGATTATATCGAAGAAAACAAAGTGCGTTGAATGATATTCACCTCACTCACAAGACAGGCACGTAGTACTATCGATGTAGCAGAGTTAGTTCATCCTTAGCGTGACTGTGCCTGCAGTGTCGCAATCACATTGCCCTTACTGGCTCGTTATCCTAGTTGTCCTATTTATACAGAAGACACAAGCGGGACTTTTGAAGCTCTATCATGTATAGCATTCCCCCTCGGTGAATCAGTGGCTAGGTGGCCCTGCTGCTCAGCCGAAGGTCACGGGTTCGATACAGGCTGTGACAGCCGCATTTTTTTAATGGAGGCGAGAATGCTTGAGGCCCGTGCACTGTGCCATGTCAGTGCACGTCAGAGAACACCAGATGGTCAAAATTTTGTGGAGCCCACTTATACGGTGTCGTGATTCCGAGACGTAAACCCGCACATAGTATCAATACCATGTGTAGCGATACACAATGACAGACATAAATTTATTTTGGTGGGCGGCACGACCTTCATCTGAAGTAGTGGACGGGCAGGCAAGTGTGGTCGAGTGTTATTTTGTGCTCTCTCTGTGTAGAATGGCAGCAACAAAATAAATTCAGTAGGGGCACATGATCGGTATGCCAGCCCCCGGCTATACGCCGCCGGCGCTACAGTATGCATGCTGAAAAAGGCGCAGAAAATTTGGCACACTGGGTATCATCGCATAAAACGTCTACCATATGCAACTATGTTGTTGCGAAGCGCAGAACAGCAGAGTAGACAAAGCGATTGCACGGTTTCCTACGTGATGCCTATATGGCAACCACAGGGTCCAGAGGTCGGATGTCCTGCTCATCTCTTCGGGCCACTTGTGACCCACCTTGCCTTGTTTTCTGCACATTTTTCTTTTAACCAGACACTCAGTCCCGACGCGTCGCGCGCTACCTGCGCGTGGGTCCGTCTCCACGATACGGATAGGTAGTGTCGCTAACGGTTCACCGCTCCATTAAGTCGCAGTCCAGGACAGGCGTCAGAAAGAGAATGATAAAGAAGAGCTCCAGGAACATAATAAAGAAGGGGGAGTCAAGACTAAGAGAACCCCTAGCAGTACCACGGCATATGCATAGTGGTGGGGGAGGTCTGCTGATATATGGGTCACGGGAGACATTGGCCCCTTAAATTAGGTTTTTTTTACGCCATTTCCCGCGCCGCGCGGACGGACACGCTAGGCTAGCGTGCGGCGCTGCCTGCTGTACAACCGCCACCACGTTGTTGCAGAGAAGCGAGGTGAGGGTAGACCGTACGTCGTTCTCGTCATCGGTGTGTGGGGGGGGAGGCAGATGCGAAGGACCAAGCGGCGCCCAGCAGAAGGCGTGCCGCCAGCTAGCTTCGAATGTCACGTGACCGGGAAGGTTCTTCCACCAGTGGGCTAGCGGGCACACAGCGCCGCGTAGCCAGACCGGAACGCAGTCCAGCAGCTGGCATTACCTCCCTTCCCCCGCATCCCGTCCGACGGCTCTTGCCGCTCCGCTGCAGACGAACCGAGCGCAGCATCGCCGGCGCGTTTTCAGTCATTCGACGCCGAAACGACCGAGAGGCCGGTTCTGTCGACGTCCGCGCTCTCGGGTGCGCCCGCTGAGATTCATCCGTCAACGAGAGAGACTTCCCCAGAAGACCGGTGTCGTGCGGTACGGCTAGATCAGAACAGCGTGCGTTGTAGGGTTTGCTGATCCTCCGACGCACGAGCGTGCTCTACCGAAGCACAGTTTTGTCGCCTGCTCGCACAGTCAACCGGTGCGTTGTCTGACACAGCTGTTGTCATCGGTGACCACCTGAAGAAGACCTTGGCCCAGTGAACTTGGACCACCCATTCGTCACTCTCAGAAATTAATTTGTTCCAATTTGTTCTTTTAGACGTGGCGGTGCGACGATCTACGGTGATGCAGTGTGCTCTTTAAAGTGGTTAACTGGCTCCGATTTGGGTTACGAGACAGTGCTGCGATCGGGATTAGAACGGTGCGCGCAATTTCTGGGTGTGTCCTCTTTTTGTGTGTGGTTGCGTTCTTTGGCGGACGGAGGGACGAACGGCTTGACCGAGGATTTTCGTTTTGCTTCACACCGGCTTCAAGCAACGTTGAGAATCTCCGACGATGACGGGACGGTTCGTCTACGGGCGACCGCTACACTGAAAGGTAGGTGATTGTCTCCTTTCTGCGAGCTTTAGCGGCCCATTCACCCGCAAACGGTTCGCGTTTTTTTTTTCAACTTCCTTTTCGGGTCGCTGTGTATATAGTATCGTGGGCATGACTCCTTTGTCTTCTCGCTGCATACGTCACGTACTTAGATCGCCCGTGATGGTTCGCTTTGTGTGCGAGCGTGGGTCGGTTAAAAAAAAGTGAGACATCAATGTCGCGGTTCATCAGACTGCGCACCGGCGTTCTTTCGGGGCAATAGTTGAGATGTTTAGCTTCGGAAACGAACACTGTTGCGAACCCACGTTTGTTTAAAACGCGTTTCGCTCATCGCTGGCGACGTCTGTGGAACAATAGGTGTGGAAATAGTGTTTCGTTTTTCTCATAGTCTATGCTGAACACTAAGACCTGTTACAACCTAAGAAAGAAAGTGAACTTTACGCGCAGCTATATGTGGTTCCGTCCAATCAGGTTTGCTTCATTTCCGTGACATCGAGCACTTCACTCGCCGTTCGGATATTGGTGTCCATACACGGATACGTATTCGCGTAGCTAGTTGTCATTCGAAGTCTTTGAAGTTCTCTGTTTTTTCGTCAAATATTCTGGCATCATTTTTGAACCAAAAGCGAAAGAGTGTCATGCAAAGAAAGGCAGAGAGGTTAACTATAGACGCACGTCCGGTTTGTTACCCTGCATCGGGAGAGAGGGATGAATGTGGCTATAAGAGAGACATAAGTAGAGAGACTTCGTATATTTAGGTGGGAACGACGAGTCTTTGTTACCGGAATGTGTAGCACTTAGATTAGTACGTACAGATGAAGTACTTAGTGTTTGAAAGGAGACGAGCTTGCACGATTGACAGGCTCGCAGCAGTTCTGTAAACGGACAATGTGTGCTGCTTTTTTTTCGTAGGTTGTAACCGACTTCTGTGTCACAGATTTGACGTAAAATCTTGTGTGGCAGATTTCTGTGCACGTTAAAGAACCCCTGGTGGTCGAAATTTCCGTAGCCCTCCACTACGGCGTCTCTCATAATCATATGGTGGTTTTGGTACGTTAAACTCCACATATCAATCAATCGATCAATCTCGTGTGGTATCCCAGTAGACATTGCGCCCCCCCCCCTACGCATTGGGTCACTCCTACATACAATCGCAATCATTCTTGACGTGTTCCTTGATTGACGAATTGCAGCAATGCGCGAACTAAAACCAATGTAGCGTGGTTCGCGTCTTCAAGGTATTACTAAATCTCACTATAAGACTAAAAATGTCACACGGTTATGATGGCACGGCCGTGGATATTGACTTTTTTTCATTTAGCTTGTCTACTATTTTGTGAAATAATGAAATACAATAGTATGAAGTATATCATCCGTCTTTCGCAGTGCGAGAAAATATTCAGTCGCTCTCAGTTTCCATCAAAACCCGAAGGATAGCTGCTTCAGGATTTTTAACTATAGCACCATCATTATTTGATCGGCGCAATTCTGTAGGCATTTTCGTGCATCTTATCGTGTGATGGGCGTCACCTGGTGTAAAATGAATTCATACTTGAGTAGCGACGTTACAGCTTCACTGCTGTGTTCACAAGTCGTACAAAGAGGGTCCTAAATCCCCATGTCAATCAACTTAAACTAACCGACCCGATTGATTAAATGCAAGGGTTCGCTAGGAGTCTTTCAGTTACTGTAGCGATAAGAGTAGCCACCGTGTAGCATATATTTTTCACGAATTCATAAGTGTGTATGTCCACTCATTTGTGACAAGCGAGCCCAGTTAAGCTCGGACGTTTCACATATCGTTTTTTATTTTATAGCATTGCTTGATCTGCTGATATAAAGCAGCCAGTTATGTTAAGGCGGGCTTGTTCAGCCGGTGGTGTAGATCGAGGCATGATCCTTGCAAACAGCGAATCTACACGAAGACAGTTCCACCTGCAAGCTCACTTTTCTTTTAAGCAGATCACTAATTTTACCCGACGTGTTGATTCAAGTAGAGTGTCTTAGTTAAATCGAAGCAGCAATATGAATTCTAGTTCATAAATGATAGTTTCCTTGCCGTTAAAGAGTGGTACTTTAATTTAATATACCGTTGTGTATGTCGGGCGTAATTTCTACTTTATATAGTTGACGCTCCCATTTTGAAACTATAAGTTTATGTTGCACGAGAATTCAATCTATTTGAATATTCAATGCTCCGAAAATCTCTCATGGGTGTTTTTAACAGTTTCCGCATCTCTCAGTTAGTCCCCTGTATGTGGACCTCAAGGGACACTAAACGTTTAGACTTTTAGCATACTTTGATCATTTTCGAAATGTTGCTCTTTCTTTCACTCATGTTGCCGGTAAAGTTATTTCTGTCAAAAAAAGAATAGGCAATCCGCCAAACGTTCATACTAAGCTTATGCGCTGCAACCTGAACGAGTCGTTTGCATAGCCGCTTGCTGAACGTCAGCATCAATGCTACATTAAGATGCCAGTACTTTTCACAAGATTTCTCGAAACTGCGATGTTCTTGGGGTAGGAAAACGTTCAAACAACTTTCTAGCTAAAGCTCTTAATCTTCTCTCGAAGCCTGCAGTCTCTTTACTAACTGAGGAACAATGAACGATACACCCTTTTGTAGACGTGTGCAAGATTCATCACCTTGAACGCTGTACTTCATTCTCACGTCCCACATTTTCTTCGTCTTTATCGTAAGAACATCAGTATTTGCTGTTTCAAGGGAGTATTTTTCGGGTTAGTCATACCTTAATTATTGTTTCTCTAAAGTGTCCTTTTTAGTACAAGTACCGTGACCAAGACTGACTGTGAGATGAGTCTTCCTGACCGTTTGGGCAACGACTTCAAACGAGCACATCGCACCGCAGATCACTATACGTGGCGTTATGAATCTCTTCATGAAAAGGTCGCCCACGCGCCGAGGCGGTTCTTTCTCTCTCTCTCTCTCTTTCTTTCTTTCTTTCTTTCTTTCTTTCTTTCTTTCTTTCTGTCTTTCTTGCTTTCTTTCTGTCTTTCTTTTTTGTCAAACGGGGCAGCGTCGTGGTGTCCTTACGACACAGTAGCGCGGGGCGTTATAATACGCTCAGCCGACGGCTGGTCGTTACTGCGGTCTCGTATTACCGTACGTTCCCACGATCCATACGCACAGAAGCCGTTCTTTTTCTCTGCCAGGTGACGCCGCGTGAATAGGCGTCCCGCCAAGATGCTTCTGTTTATTCTTTGCGTATACCACTCCTTTAGACGTATCTCTCACCAGCTCATTAGCACGTCTTCTGGACCTTTCTTTTTTTTTTCTGGCGCACGGAGAAGTGGGCAGGCTGGGGAAACGAAATACTTAAGGCGTGACTCTGGTGGACTACACAGCTAAAGTCAAGTAGCAGCATATGTGTGTTTAAGTGTGACATCAACACTGCCTTTGTAAAAGGGATAATTGACAGCCACGAGATTGGGACATCAAGTGACAAGGCGACCCATACGAATTCCTTAGAATCCGTCCCCCCACCCCCCTTTGCGGGTTCCCGCAGAGCTCATTTGTAATAATACTGCCAACACATTTTAGGCTTCCAGCTACCAAAGTCACGATGGGGCACGTCGTATTGTTAGAGACTGGAGTTGTTTAAGGTGCACCTGTAATTAAATGCATTAGTGGAAGTTTTGTTTTTTAGTTTTGCCACCATGGCACTGAGGCCTTCATGACTAAGAATTGAACCCACAACCTGGATATTAGCAGCTCCAAAGGGAAAAAATGCCAAACCGCGACTGCAGATCAAAATTCTTGGATAAAAGATACAAATCTTAGATAAAAGAAGCAAGTTCATCAGAACAGCCGGCACACGAATAAAAGCCGGAGAAGGTACAACGAATCCATGTGCATCGCAGGAATTTATACGAGTGCGCATTCCTTGATAATGATCTTCTTCGCAATTTGAGTATCAAGCCGCGTTGAGTGGCGTCATCTTTGCGCATATGCGTATATGATCGAGTAATAAACACAATGACGTGGAATATGAGGGCGTTGGCGCGTCCTTGTGCAGAGTGTCACACTAACCCCCGTATTCAGAAACGCTCCTCGACTCGAATTCCATCCTTCACTTGACTGAGTTGAACACTGCGCCACTGCTCGACTGAAATTGACGCTGCACTTCTCAAGAATTGCTGCAGAATATTGCCGATATGCAGTGACTTGGTCTGCCAAAAGACGGCGCTCCCATCGACTTGTCCAAGTCGAGGAGAGCCCTTGAGTGAAGGAGTGTTTGTGAATACGGGGGTGAGGTTCGTGACATGAACGCGCAAGTTTCCAGCCATGCACACATATTTGTCGAACTGGGTGTTTCCTATAACAGAACAAGCTTTTATTCTAGAAGACAAAGAGTATGATTCGGTGTAAAATATTTTCTTCGCATGTTGTAAAAAGTAGAAAACAGTGTACACGGAGATGTATCAGCACCTCGTCGTTTCTTCTTCCGTCTTCGTCTGTACATAAATTTGCGCTGTTTTTACATCGAGCATCAGCCACCAACTAGCCCAGCTTTCGCTTCTAGATGTGGAAAACGAAACACAAGAGCAATACGATGAAAACTACGTGTACAAATTGGAGGTATTATTGTTATATCTGTCTACATGATCAAGCGAGGCTTTTAGGATTTCTGCTCCATTGAAATGTGACGGTGGATCGCGCACGAATCGAACCCGAGCTCAAACCCGTGACCTTCGATTCAGCATTCGCACACAGTAACCACTGTACCACCGAGGCGGGCTTTGATTGGTTCAACATTTCACGTCGAGCAGGATGTTTGACGCGTATTATAATTAGGCGTGCGACAAGGACTCCGTTATGACGTACCTCGAAAGAACCTTTTACGAAAACTCCCATAGTAGAGTACCAAGTATACTATAAATCATTAACAACTTTTTCTAAACACACCAATTCAGCTAATCTGTCGTGGTATACTTCGTCTATCGTCATGTTATTGAGCTGCTGTTTATTGCACCCAGGCTTCACGCCTATGAACAAGTTCATTTGCCCATCGTTTATGTTTCCGGCGAGAATAAGAAAACCTTGCAAATACTATTGGTTGAGAGCATACCCCTGATTTGTCTTGGAATTAAAAAAAAAACTCTATTTCGTTTGTTTTTTGCGCAACAAAATTAGGAGGTTGCTTTTTCAAGCATATCGGTTCTCTGTGTATACAGCGTGACGTGGAATTTTTTGCGAGGCGCTCTGCTCGATATATCTCGTCTCGGACGGTGCGCAGAGAATCGTAGACTACAGGCAATGAGATGGTACTTGACGGCATCTAATTCACTAAAACAAAGGGCCCCGTTTATTCTTTGTGTTCTTGTTCTTATATATCAGTTTTGCCTATGTCTGTTCATGGGCCTGTTTGCTTGTTTATTTGTTTTCAAGTTTGTATAGCTACTTGCGTATGTATTCCTTCTTTGGCGAGTGAAACACTCTAGTCGTAAACGCCTGCACGTGCTTTACGTTGGAGCCAAACTTACTCCCCACATTCGCTAAGCATGCATCGTTGTTTTAGCTCCAGGGTTGTTGTCACGGAGGTCTTGACGATAATGTCAGCCGAGTAATGCTGATATTGGATCCCAAGTACACTTCCCACCTTCAAGCATCAAGGGTCGCGGACCAAAGGGAGACCGCTGTTAGAAACACGCGGTCGGTAAATTTTGAAGTTTAAATTCATTGCGAAGTTGTTTTCTTTCGGACTGTGTGAGCGTGGGGTAAGGAGGAGCGAGAAATAAGGCTAAACGTGCATCCCCCCGACCCTCGTAATTGAGAGCCAAGTTCATACCTAAGACGCTAGGGACGCAAGACAGCATGTACCAAGCTCAGCTAAGTGACAACAGCCTTTTCTACTGGTTCCTTCTGTCCGAGTCTGCACTTAGCCGGATGTCTTGCTCACCGAGATATACAAAAGTGGACTGCCCGCGTTGCGCTTCACCGTTCATCGCTCTTTGAGACTTTTGCGGAACATTCCAGCGCATCTCTGCGCGAAGATGCGCTGGAAGAGAACCTTCATTTCGTGTTCCCATTGAAAATGCACGCCCACAAAAGGTTCTCCCCTCTTTTTTCAAAGCCGTGGCGGCAGCCATCGGCTATGAACGTGCACGATCGCAGTAAACGCCCTTTTTTTTTGTTCTTGTTTAATCGTGGGCGCGTGGCGAATCGCCCGTTGCGACTGCGTTTAGTTCCGCGTCATTTGGCAGGGTTATGCGTAAGCGACAGGCCTAACGCAGGCTAGACAGGTTCCTCTAAATGGTCCCCAAGGGGTGCTTCTTTCCTCGTCATCGACGTGTAGACGAAGCCCGATTCGATGGCTCAAACCGTGCACGAAAATTGACTCTAATAAAAAAAAGCTAAGTGCGGCAGGAAGCAATGGAACGCGATCGCGTGCCTTTATTTCCAGGAAAGTGAGCCACAGACGGAGCTGGCATTATATTTCGAAATAGCTATGTGCTTCCAAGACGGGCAGACCTACCTCAATGCACACAACATCAACGGGCGAAACGTTCTACAACGTAACCGCAGCCAAGGGCGCACAGAAGACTAGCAGAACGTGTTCGGAGACGCAGAACGGGATACAGCCTGGTTTCCACGCTTATCAAGAAAACGCAGACTTGCGCACCGGCGAAAGAAAGAATATGTGAAGGAATGGCAACGTATTGTGCGGTATTCGTGGCCGCCATGCTTTCGACGGATCAGGAATCGATCATGTCGCGTTGCACTTGCTACCTTTCCTGCGAATCATTTGGTGTAGCCAGTAGTGCGGGAGAGGGGGTAAGTTCTACGAACATTTTCAATTTTACATGTATATATTATGCATGCGCTCGTACAAACGTACGCAGGGAGGTACACGAAGGTTTTATGAACCTTTCCCCCCCGCTCCCCCCCGTGCCAATCCACACCCCGTGGAAAAAATTGATCGCTTCGCCTCCGCTATAAATGTATTCGAATATAAACTGCGTGCATGTACACGTGTTATAGATTTAGTTTTTTATGTGCGATCTGATTTTGTAAATATCAATGTTTGACATATCTGACAAAACAATAAGGTAAATTGATCGATCATTTATTTGTGTATCAAAATGAGAACAATGCTCGCTATAGAATTCCTTTCCGTGAAACCAGAATGGGGCTTGCTACGTATTTTCATGTTTATATGACGCACCTGTTGATCATTCACATTTAGTATATGCAATGCAGGAAAAACTGCAAGTAGCACGTACACTAATGCGCACGTGTGCACGCACCCAAGAAGGTTTCACACACACACACACACACACACACACACACACACACACACACACACACACACACACACACACACACGCACGCACACGCACACGCACACACACACACAGAGAGAGAGAGAGAGAGAGAGAAAGCCTAAAATATGAGCTGCCTGAGTGAAGTGAAGGCGCGCTTCCTGCTACGTCACATCTCACGACCACGTCCCTAACTCCTCAAGTTGAAGCGCCGATCAACTACTGCGGGCAAGCAAAGTCGTCCTCCGCCTTGTTTGCGTTCGCAATGGGTACACGTATCTGTCTATTCCCGAACACAGCGATCCGTCATCGTCGGTCTCTCTATTATTGCCTCCTCTCTAGCCTTCTTTTGTGCAACGGACAAACCCGGGAGAGCGATGCTTTGAATAACGACTACACCTTCTCAGCGCTCCCGTTTCACACATGTCAAGTCGTTGCGCCGCCGCCGCCGCGGTAATCTGTTTGCAGCGGTATAACGTCCCTGCAGCAGCACTCCCATAGCCGCCATGATGATACAGTTGTCGTGGTTCTCGGCTGCGCCGACCCAAGGGTGGGGGTTTTACGGCCCCAAAGCACGATATGATTAGTAGGGGTGCAGTAGTGGAGTGCTCCGGCAATTTCGACCACCTGCAGGGTTTCTTTAACGAGCGCCCAAGAACACGGACCTGAACAATTTTTTCGCCGTCATCGATAATGCGGGCAGCCGCAGCGGTGGCATTTTGATGGAGGAGAAACGCTTCAGAGGTCCGTGTACGGTGCCATGTCAGTGCCCGCTAAATAACACCAGAGGGTCGAAGTTTTCGGAGCCCTCCACTGTAGCTTGCCTCATAATCATATCGTAGTTCTTGGCCGTTAAAAGTTAAAGGGCCATTCAACGGGCTCCGGAACGCGCAGGAAAACCTCGCGCATCTTTCGTACGCTTGACCAACCTTCTTCCACACGCAGCGTTGACTAAATTACTCTTTATTGATACCTGGTTTAGACCAATCGATGAGCTGCGTGCTACGTCATGTCGCCGATCGCCGAGTTGGCGTCACTGCGCGTTGAAGGAGGTTGGCCACGTGCAGGAAAAATGCACGAGCTTATCGTGCGCGTTTCGGAGCCCGTTGACTGACCCTTTAATAAAGTGGTGTTTATCCGTGTACTGAGGCCAGGGTGCTCGTGATCCCATCCCGCGTAATGTTGCCGGGCACATACAATCAAGTTCTCACTCATTCGCTCACATTGACAGAGCCAGTCGACAGAAATTCATAATAAAAGAGGGTATAAGTATGAAAGTACGGACGCAATATAGAAGGCAGCACAAAACTGAGTTTGTACCCGTGTTTGTGCTGTCCTGACATCTTGCTTGTGTCCGTGTTAGCACGCCTAATTACAGCCGTCTTTCGTGGTTAATTGCTACTGACCCCCCCCCCCCCCCTCGTGTTCGATCTATCCGCTGGTGTGTGTAAAGGCGCCCCAAGCTGGTCAACAACCGTGCGACGGTAGTTGGCTGTTCATACACCACGCGTTGGTGGCGTAACGCTACGCAAGGCCCGCGTTGTCCCGACTGAGTAGGCTGCCGGTCGCCTTTGGTGCAACGTGCCCTTCTGTTCACCGCTATTGTTTTTTTTTCTTTCTCGCCGTCGACCAGCGTTCCTACAGGGGATGCCGATGGGCAACTATATGGGCAGCAGCGAAAATGCGACTCGTACAGGGCGGCAAAGATGAGAAGAAATCGCGAGCACGCTCGGGAGCGAGGGGCAGAGGCGTGGGACTGGGTTGTCGGCGCTGTCCGTTCCAAAAGTAGGTCTTGCTTGCTGAGCGATGAGCACGACAAGGAAGGTGGCTGCCACAGAACGAGGAGGAGAACGAAGATGAGGAGGGGAGACCAACGAGGAAGGAAGAGGGGCACGGAGAAAGGCTCGCACAGAAGCGGCGGTAGCGCTGTATACTGCTGTACTTACGGCTAAAACACGCCGGAGTTCGCAGTGACGTGAACGTGCGAGCTTTTCAAAGAAAGAGAGTGTTGCGGATTCAGAACTGTCACTTGTATGCAGACATCACCGCCCCGTTGAACACTTTGTTGCTCTGTGCCGTTGTACCTTAATGGTACGATTTTTCTGAGTGAACGCGGTATATGGTATAGAAGGATTTGGGGTCCGCGTTCTATATTTCGCGTGGTGCTTTTTGCCAGCAAGCGAAAATCAGCGCGAAAATTGCAGGAACGCCCATACACCACCACTCGCAGCAATTGTTCTTCGATTCATCTTGTCTTTTTTTTTTATCGCCACGTGTTAGAAAAGCAATTTTCGTACATGCCTTCTCAGCGTTTGGCGTCTTGGTAAGTGTGGGTCTGCTTCTTTGAGCAAGCGCTCTTGGAGCGAAAGTTGCATGAGGTTGACGCCATGGGTATTTATCTATACCTGTATTTTCTGTTTTTCAGTGCATTAGTGCAGAAAATATGTAGCGTGGGTTTTGTTCAAATGCAGCGTGGCCAAATCCAGCCTCCGTAGTCAGGGAGGCAGCATTTAATGAGAGAGTACTGACTCTGAACTGTTGGATGAAAGGCCAGTGTGTTTGCAGAGATAGAGAGAGCGAGAGATGTAGAAAGACAGTGGGCCTTTGCTTAGCCTGTTCGTTATGTGAGGCCGGGTTACTTTGGCCTAAACAAGGTGTCCAGTAGGGCAAGCCTTTACTGGAGACCTCATGGGCTCGCTTGAGGATCCAGTCTTGTACGTTCACGTCCGAACTGCGAACCAAGGTGTCCCAGTCGTCTTGAGTACTCGTAGCACATGCAGATCTCTCATCGCTCTGTGGGCATTTGAGAGAAAGCTGCATCGGTGTAACATGTGGAGTATAAACGAGGCTATTGTCCCAATAAAATGGAGAAGAGACTGGTCATTGTTAGGAAAGTCTTCGTCTCGTCCTTATAGCATGAGTCACCAACATAAACCACCAGCAACTTGCTACGTTCATCGCTCTGCTAAAGGAAAATAAAAATGGCGCTATCTTCAGTAGGCCTCAAAGAAGCATCACTTTGCGATACGTGAAAGGGAGCTGGGTGTGAGAGTGTATGAAGTGATATGAATGCGATTTGAACCGAGGAGCACTGGTCACCAGCTCATCTGCAATCATCATAGGCTGACCGAGAAAGATCGCCATAACGCACATAGCCTATTTCGAAAATATTATCTCGTCTATCTATTTTGTTCAAGCTAATCTTGCAATGACTGATCTGTGGAGCTGCTGTTAAAAAAAATAAAAACTCGACACCACAGATCGGGGAAAAAAAAGGGAGCTCACTTTGACTTACCCAAGAAATATATTTTGTTTTAAGGGATCACTCGCATTCAGACAAGCCAAAATTTTTCTTGAACAGTGTCAGCCTGACTTGAGTGATGACGTTACTGTAGGGCGTCATTATGACGTCACAAATTGTCAAAATATTTGGCGTCTTTATGATATCCCTATGGCATCGCATACCGTGGCGTAACATGATAACGTCTCACATGACATGAATGTTCTCATAGAGTTTCCTATAGAAACACTAAAGAGAACTTTGTCACTAGTTTCTATGGGAGATGCAATGCAGGATGCTTCGGCGAGCAAGGAAATGGTGGGTAGTACACATATTTGTCTAATCTTCGTACTTCCGGCTCCGGTTGGCTTGGTGTGGCTTGAAGCTTCTTTGTAACGAAACAAAAATCAGCAAATGTTCAGTAGTTTACAGTTCACCGCCTTAACCTTTTAGGCTGACCGATTCAAATCTGGTCACGAGGTTCAAAACGGTTCGTTCTTTCATTCGAAACAAAACAAAAACACAGCAATAAAAAGTCAGAAGTGCGTTTGAATTCCACAAGCAGAATACTAGGCAAATCCATGTACTATACCCATCATTCTCATGGTCGCTGAACGATAGCAGTGCCAGAGTGCCATTGTCATCTAGTTAACTTTATGAAACTCTATCATCGTTCTGTCAATTTAAGTCGATCACGGAGGCAGTGCAGAACCAGATGAGGTGCAGACAGTTTGCAATACCTTCGATCTTGGAGGCAATGTATAAATATGTTAGGTGCCGGAGGCTTTCCGGTGGTGGGCGAAAGAGAATCAGTACATCGACTGAGAAGAAAAAAAAAAGGTAACTTGATAACTTTTGTCTTCGAATGGTCTTAAGCGAATGCGTCTGGTGCCATGCGAATTTTTTTTTACCCAAGTCCGTATAAAAGCCAGTATGCAAGTAGCTTCAGAAAAACCCGATCAGTGACAGTGATGTTCCGTACTACGCCAAAGAACTCTCATTCATAGACATGAAAATTCCCTATTTCGAGTCTTTTTCTGCAGGCATTGACGGGATTCCCAGCACATTTCCCTACATAACAGTTCTATGATTTCTGCCCCCATCCACGCACACACATACTATAATTTACACGTGCCTCACATATTGGCGACGTTGGAATCATTACTATTCCCTTTACTGCTGCACAACAAAAGTGTGACTTCATTTTTTATATACTGCTAGTACACTGCACATTGTGGGCTTCAAGTCTAACGCCAGTAGTGAACAATAAGTCACTCCGCGTAAATATGAAAAACAAATCTGGAAGGACATGTGCTTGTGTGCTGCAAGCGCCAGAACCGATTACAGCAGATGAAGGCGCATTGTGACCGCTAATTATCGGTCGTTTTATTAGTATTTAACCATTCCCGACATTCTCTGCAATATAACCAAGATCCCCCTTTTCCCTCTGGCTCGAAATGACGGCCGAGAATTCCGAGAAAATGGATAAATTCTCTGCATGGAACATTAATGAATTCAGTGACACATTCTTTCAGACCATGTTAATTTGTTTTCTGAAGGGCGCCTACAGTTAGGGCACGTTGCTGACTGAAAGATTTTTCACCCATCAGCGGAGAGTGTGGAGCACACAACAGGTAATCCGCTACGTTATGTCACCCGAGGTGAGTGCTGGTAGCGTCATACGTGACGCATGACTGCAGAGAGCACGACGAGCCAAAACTAAAATGCCGATTTGAATGAAGTAAGGTTGGGAGTACTTGTACTTTGTCACGGAAGACTAGTTGAGCGGTATGATGTGTTTAGAAAAAAAATTATTTGGAATACTATAGGAGAGCTGAAAGCCGTCCCTTGGGCCCCATACTTGATGAAACTAATGAATGTTATTAAGAAAAGAGTGGTTAACAATTTAAGGTGCCAAGCACTCTACTACGGGAGAGCTGAAAGCCGTCCCAGCCGTCCCGTGGGCCTTGCACTTGATGAAGCTGCATGGACAAAAAATTATCCGTTTTCTTAGAAACGTGTGTTTAGAAAAAGTGGCTCAACGATTTAGAGTACTTGGTACTCTACTAATAGTGTTTAGGAAAATATGTTTAACGATTTCGAGTACTTCGTACTAAACTAATCGTGTGTTGAGAAAATGTTTTCAACGATTTAGAATACGAGGTGCTCTACTATGGGAGAGCATGAAACCGTCCGTGTACTACAAAGCAGAAGTTACAGCAACCCAATGGAGAAATTGCAGCAACCCATTGGCCTTTGTGATATTGAACCTTCAAAGAAGGCTTAGGAGACTCACTCAAGCTCTAACAAACCTTTCTTACGTGTTTCGCAAAACGAGAACTGCGTGCGCTTATTTTTGTCCAGCTTGAATACTGCCGTATTTCTTTTAAATGAAATAATACCCACAAAATGTAACGACTCTATAGTATCCAATCGTGTATTCGTTCACCATAGATGAATAAGTCATACGACAAAAAGGCCCAGTATACTTGCTTCCGTTCTCCTTTATGGATTACATTCGTCGTACGTTGTCGCGACCGGCAATTACAACACTGTAAAAATGTAACGCGCTCTTACTCAACGTGAAAGTTGTTGGCAGTGCAGAGCGGGGATCCGCGCGCTCTTCGGCGACACCAGCGTCCACGCGAAAGCGCGAGCTGGCATTCCAAACATGCCGACCATTATATATACTCGCGGACAACTTTTCTTGGCAACGAATAGAAAGCTAAAGGAGTGGAGCTTCTGCACACGACTACGTGAAGTAGTCCGGTATGTCATTCATTCGTTCTGTACCGCTATGGTGGCATAGGTACCGCTGTGGAAAGCGACGGCCGTATATGCGACTGACGCTTCATATGGACACAGACGCCGCTTGGCGAATCGGGGTACACGTAACAGACGCGGCTTGCTCACTCGTGAAAAAAAAAATCACGTAGTGACAACGAATAAATTAAAACGAACACGAATATCTTGGCGGTGTGAGCTGCGGCCACAGGCGAAAAATGGAGGCAATATTTTTCACATCTCACGTCTGAAATAAGGACGCTATTGTCGGACTATACGTTCGTTAGCAGTAGGATACGCAAGATTTGCCATGGCGGCAAAGAAAACCTTCATTTGTGATGTAGTGGTGCCCTTGCTTCTCATTCTTTCATATCTTCTGACACTCACTTCCCTTTGCAGCCGCGCTAAACTATATTAAACATTCGTATGCTATACCACAGCCGGAGGGGAGAGGCACACGATGAAAACAAGTTATGCCCTAGCTATAGCCATCTTTATTCCGCCTAAGAACGATTTGCATAGATTCTCCAATCAATTACATTCACTCATTTTCGTCGCGAGAAGTGGTCTTTAGCTGTACAAGTAGGCTAATATTACCATATCCGCATACCTTTGTCTTGCCAGTTTTAGGTATAAAACCTAAACGTTCCTGCAAGATTTATGAGTGATCCCGACATTAATGAAACCAGTAGTAATAACAGAGTCTGGTAATGCTAAGACAAAATATTTTAGTGTCTGGTTTGGTTCAATAGAGTTGAAAGTTTGGCTGGTTGGCAGCTGGTCACCGTACCGCACAGGGAAGCAACGCATTTTTAACGAGGAGAAAGCGGACAAATAAGGCACGCTTTTCGAGTGTCGTGTCTGTCTCTTACCCTTCTGTCCTCTTCAAAAGTGCGATATACAGTGTAATGTCTCTTTGGGTGCCATGGAATCGGGAGCCCGCACTTGGTCACGTCGTCCTAAGCGCATGCATTGGTACATTTTGTGAATTCTTGCTAGGTTAGGTTAGATGAGGCAGCCTGAACATTCAAAGAAACGTGGACGATCAGCTATATGGTTTGCGTCGTCTTCGTTACGAAAGAGAACAACTACTGCATACCACTCCCAACACTACCGCAGTTTACCAACCAAAACACGTTTCAACTTCAGCAGCTGTAAACTCACTGCTTTGCAATTTCTGTAAGCAGGGCTAGCCTGCAACGGTATAAATTATGACACTATATGCTGTATGCCATACTCTCTCTCGCCCTAAGAATCTTAAGTCACTACTCCAGAAACAACTTTCATCCAAGATTTCTCGACGTGACGCTACAATGCTGTGCCGGCCGTGGACGGGTGTAGCGTTTACTAAGTCATTCAGCCATCGCATTGGCATGGCGGATTCATCCATGTGTGAAAGCTGCAACTGTATACATAGAGACTATTGAACATCTCTTGTGCCACTGTGCCCAATTCGATGAAGATCGCCGGACTCTCCAGTGTGCATTGAATAGACTCGATGACCGGCCATTTAATGAAGCAGAGATCTTGGGAGCCTGGTCGCGCAGCACATCAGAACAGAAAGCCACACGAGCCCTCCTGAGATACTTGTCAGCAACTTCGTCGAGGGACCGCCTGTGAAACTTGGCATTGTGTGTGTGATGTGACATGTGCCTATCTTTCTCTCTCTCTTCTACTCCCTTCTCCCCCTCCCTATGTGTAGGGTAGCAAACTGGACGCATAGTCTAGTTAACCTCCCTACCTTTCCTACATTCCTTCTCTCTCTCTCTCTCTCTCTCTCTCTGTACTTTCTCACTTGCCTTCGAGAACACATGGTTCCGTATGTGTATCACAGCGTGAAGTACAACAGGTAGGAGGATGTACAGCTTGTATCGGAAGACACGAGGAATCCGCGCGTGGTCGGTACGGACACAAAGTCTTTCCTGTCCAGCGTACGTGCACGCCATGCGTGTGTGGATCTGTGGGCTTCGCAATGATCGATATGGAGCACCGCTTGCCGAGCGCGCATTCGACGACGCCATCGTATATATACCTCGTATAACGAACGGTTCACGGATGTTGCTCAACAAGTGAATGAGCTGACTTTCCCCTTCGCGCCACTCGGGTCGAGAGAAAACCGTAAGACACTTTTGGAACACCGCTCGCCCACGTGTGTATACGCTCACGCCACACAGTTGAAGCGTGTGTCGGATCCGAGATTATGGTGGGGATGCTTTTTGATCGAGATATATTTTGTTTGTTCTTCTTGTTGTTTACGAATCCTTTCTACTTGCGTGGCAACGGTATACATCTTACAGTTGAAAACAGAAGCCAAAGAAACGAATGCGGAAAGATTGAGAGTCTCAGAAGCCCGTTTGATTCCACCCCACCGTGTACTTGTACGCTGGACAAGTGTCTGAAAGGGAAGGAAATGTATTGCGATGATCGAAAGACTTTGTCCTGTTACCGACACAGTAGCCGATGGGGATGTGAGTTTTGGCAGCTTAATTTGATGCATGGAAGGGCGTAGCTGGCTGCTTTAAGCCATATAGGAAAATTTTAGCTTGCTGCCTAAAGCAGCGTCTGGGTGTGCACTGCTTCGAAGCAAACTAAAAAAAAAGATCTACTATGAAAAGTAAGACTGGTAGCGGGAAAGCCGGCATCTCAGATTATTGAGTACTTTGAGTCGCGTTGAGTGCTCAAGGTCAATATTCAATAAAACATTGCAGAGCAACGTGAAGCGAATCTTATTCTATCGTTTTTCGGTCCTTATTCGGTTCTTGCATATGTAACCAAACATAAATTTCGGGACTGCTCACGAGTCACACTTCTCCAGTGTCGACGAGGTGTCCGCGCTTGACTCGCTACGCAGCACGAGTTCTACATGCGGTACGTATTAGAATATGCGTTAACGCCAAGCACTTTTTGCACAGGCATGTGTGCATAGCATGGAACTGAGTAGTATTGAAAACTGGGCAAACTGGTAATGATTCATATAGCTGGTCGAGGTAAACAGTGCCAAAAACGAAGACAGAGTAAAGGAAGGACACAAGACGAGCGCTGACTTTCAACTGAGAAATTTCATGTTAAAAAAACATCAAACTTGCACGTTTACTGGCGCATTCTTTTGCAAGGTAAGAAAACTAAAAAAAAAAGAAAATAAAGCACCATTGCACAGACACGAGGAAGCGTGTCCCAACAACGTTAGCGGTAATAATCTAAAAGTGATATTTCGTTGTCAGAGAGAGCAATTGACGGTTCAATGACGCAGTTTTGTCCTGCCTTTTGAATTCTGTGGGCTTCGAATAATTCCCTTGTAAGTTGGTCGTGGTGGTGGAAAAGAACCGCCGTTCTCGAAAATTCCCTCCGGGGTATTGTGCCCTTGACACACTTGGCCATGCAGTGCCTGTGCACTGTAGATATTTCGAGAACGAGTTTTTTTTTTTTTTTACGCCTGCGCGACCAGCTGACAAGGAAAATATTCGAAGACCACGGAATTCAAAAGGCAGGGCGAAACTGCGACAGTGAACCATCAATCCCTCTCCATGATAACGATATATCATTTTTAGATTAATATCACTAACGTTGTTAGGACAAGATGTCTCCTGTCTACACAGAAGTGTTTCTTTTTGTTTTGTTTTTAGTTTCAATTCTTTATAGTTTTTTTTGTTTTGCGAGAGCATGCGCAAATAAATGTACGAGATTGGTGTTTCTGCATTAAATTTCTCAGCTTAATGTCAGCACTCGTCTTGTCTCCTTCCCTTACTCTGTCTTCGTTTTTTGTGCTGTTTACCTCGACCAGCTATGAAAGCTCAGGACACCCGACATTTTCTGTACTATATGAGACGGCCTACGAGGCGTCGCGTTATGTTCTGTACCTGCCGCGATGGACAGAGATGTCGCATTACAATCAGTGATAAACGGACAAGTTTTTCAATAATCACCAATCCTTTCTCAGTCTCTCTCTCTCTCTAGCTGTCTTTTTTTATGCAATCTCCACTTCCAGTGTACAGATTGCATTGTATTGCGCTCAATACGCTCAACCACTACATTGTATATTGCAGCACTACGCTCAACCTGGACATCCATCTTTAGTGTATATACTTTCGAATGCAAATGTTGAAATGAGGGGAAGCCGCGCTGTGATAGATGTGAGAGAAGCATCGTTTTCTCCTTCACTGCTCACTATTTGCAGTGTACGCATCACGCAGTTCGCGACAGTCGCGACACACATTTACGCTTTCAATTCAGGAAGCCAGTGTCGCCGGTGTTGTTATTCTTAACTCTCGACAGCAAGGTGGCGCGGATCCAAAGACGCGGGTCTCGCCTTCTGTTGAGAATCAATTACAGCGAAAAAATAGGAAGATTTGGAGAGGGCGAGGGAGGGTTATCGGTTGCGTACAGGGAAACTTGGTTCGTTCCATTCTTTCCTACAGGGTGTGGGTGTGTTCTCAGGCGACGCCGTGCAGTCGCACGTGTAGCCCGATCGCTATTAAGGACTGCGTGTGTCGTCCTTTTCTTGCGTTCCATACGCTGAGAATTGATCACTAAAACACAGACTAAAAGAATTCTGTCACTTTCATTTCGTTCCCTGCTGTAATATCTGCTGGAATATCTGTTCTCATTCCATCCTGGCCGTGATCACGGATTTTCTCACCCTCGAATCGCCCAATTCCCTGCTCCCTTTTCTTCGCACGCAAACCGACACTCGTTTTCGGCGTGAATTGGGCTACCTCGACGCGTTTCCACAAGCCGGATGCGCTTCGAAATAGACTCGATCAGCTCATCAGCCAACCAGCTTCATGTAATTCACGACAGCTATGCTCGTTGCTACAGCAGACAGGCGCATTCTGTGGAGGAAGCAGTATGAAGAGGCTTAGAAGGCGTCTGAACCGTGGGCAATATACATACATGTATGCTGTGAAAACAAAAAGAAAAAAAAAAGGAGCCCCTCGCTTCATGAAGCCCCAGAGTTGATTGAAATCATCACCTGCAGTACGGCACTTTCTTAATTTCGTTCTTATCCTTGTTCACGGCAGCGTTCTCTTCAATCTTTAGTTTCCTCATTTTTTTTTCTTTCTTCCCTGCTTCATGCTAGCTAATTGACGTACCTCTGTGGCTTTCCTTCAAAGCCTGAGATTGTTTTCCCACAGAATCTGGGGCACCTGTTTACCCACAGGCATTGAAATTTTGCGTGAGTACTAGACGACCAAATTATACGCGTACTCAAAGTCTGGGTGTACCTGTATATGCAGTGTGTTCTTGAAAAGCTGGAGCGGGGGTTAAAAAAAGTATGTTGATGAATCACTTGCCGTGAAACACATTGTGTTTTACTGTGGTGTTGAACCCGTTATGTTATGGTCTTCTGAATTTCACCCACCTTTGGAAAGATACGGCTGGACATGCCACGTGAGTATACCGGCTTTCTAATTTCTCGTACAGCGTTTGTTCATCGTACGGAAGGTGGATTGATCATCAGGTTTCGCGTCTTTCAGGGATAGCTTCAGTGTCGAGATGAAGCAAGTGAAATTAATTGCGCTGGTTAACCTCATTCGATGCTTGGCTGAGCAGCGGTTCCCTGTGTTTCACTGAGGTACGTCAGTAGTTCTTTTTGTTGTTTTTCGCTGCTTGAACGTAACATCGCTTTCTATGCGTGGGGCTTCTACATTGGAGAAACGGTGTGCCTCATCTCTGGGTAGTTGCGTGTAAGCTTCAAGGTGATTGAATGCTGCCGTAGGCGTTCGCAGGGTACTCCATTAGGAAGGGCAAAGTCCTGCGTCTGTTCTTGCGATATATCTCAAGAATAGACACAGAGTGGGGGGGGGGGGCACAGTACCCTGGCAAAGCGAAAAAGAAAGTTCCATTCGAGGTTGCACACGCACGCACACACACGCGCATGCGTACATCACACGCAACAATATAACAAACAGACCAGTCGCGCCATTTTTTCAGAAAGGTAGCACAAATCCGGCGACATCCTTTCCGACAGAAGACAGCTAGGATTGCTTAAGTCTTTTAAAGACGACAGTCTTCCTTGGGGACCTTCGAAGCAAAAACTTTGGTCTGTCTGTCTGTCTGTCTGTCTGTCTGTCTGTCTGTCTGTCTGTCTGTCTGTCTGTCTGTCTGTCTGTCTGTACATTTGTCTGTTTGTTCACCGTAACCGGGTACTCTGAACAGCACCAGCCGATACGCTGAACGGCCGGCCTTATCCACAGCACCCACCAATGTTGCTCAAGCATCAGCGTTCATACGTGTGCGATTGTCCATTAAAAAGCAATTATTGCGCATATCTGGTGCACCATAACAACACATGTATATTCTGCATGTTCGTCTTTTACTAGAAAATGCATGCATAAGTAATTCTAAGGACCGTAGCGCTTATCACGCTGGGCTGACTATGCAACGTTTGCACGAATAAGCGAGTGTTGCCAACGCTTTGCTAAGCACGTGGTGGCACCTGCCCGTCGCCTTGCGTTCTACACCTTATCACCTCTGAGACGGGCACGCACACCCGTCTCAGAGGCACGTGTTTTGTGTTCCAAAAAAAAAAACTGCCAGATGGCTGTCATGTCTCACGTGTGGCGTGACTTGATGCGCTCGTTCGCCTCCGCTGCACGCTCGAGGCACTCTAACGAAGCGCCTCCGGAATACCATTCACCGATTTTATTGCGCAGAACATCAAATAAACGTCTTAATCACTCTATCCACACGCGAGACGTCTTTCGACGACATTTGCGGATTACATGCAGATACGGGGCCATTTTTTTTTCTTCTGTTCCCCTAAAGTCATTTAACATCTGTATGGGCAGCTGGAGGAAGAAACAGTAGCGTTGTTAGAACGTCGGTATGAAAAGAGAGAGAGAATGTTGAAAAGTTGGAACACCTTCACGGTTCAGCGTTCACACCGAACTCTACAAGGAGGTTTCTTGCAGTCGGCTCGATAAACGGTAGCACAAGTCAGCGGGGGGCGTGGAGGGTATAGAGGACGGGGCCGGCGAAGTCGAGAATGGGCTGCTCAGCGGGGCGTAAAGGAAATCATATGCGGGTCCGCACTGCTTTTTTTTCTGACTAGCGGATGGGATTCTTTAGAAGTCCACTTGAACAGCACCGTTATACACTCCGTCTCCTCTCTTTCTGGAGACCTTGCAAGGCCGTTCACAGCTCTCGTTGTACGAGAAGGAGGCGAAGTGATCGCCGACGACAGGCAGACCGCGACGGCTTGACACACTTCGCACACAACTCCGCGGTATGCGAGGACGACAGAAAGAGCCCAGAGACCTCCTACGTACGTCCAACTTGCCCCGGCCCATCTCCCGAAGAGTTAACGTTATTTAGTGTCTTTTACTCTGTGGAAGTAGTTTATTGACTTATTTTAATTCACACAATTTAGACTGCTCATTAAATTTATCGGGGTTCGGACCACCTTCTCGTAATATACGCATCGTGTGTGGTTTCCTCTGTGATATTTTCATTTTTCTGTTTTGTTTTGGTGTCACTATCGCTAATTGTTTTAAAATTATCCAGGGACTCGCTTTTTTTCTGCCAACTGATTTAGAGTGTTCTCACGGGCGTGTTGATTCCAGAAAATGACCCTCTTGTGAATAAATTTACGCTTACCTATGATACCTCAAACATCACCGCCCATATAGGACAGCAGTGACAGCGACCAAAAAGGTCATGTCTGAGTCAGCAATGACTGTTGTGAGCATCTACATTGTCCTGCATGCCCAAGTGGCCGCACAGTCACTTGAATGTGGAAGTTATGCTATGACTTGACTGTCTCTAATACACGTAAAAAGATATCCGGTTCGCCTTATCAAGCACACTGCGAAACGGTGAGCTCGAGAAATAGCGGCGCATCACAAAGTGATAGGCCTTCCACCTTGAATCTCATTTAGTGCATTCATTTTTATTTTTTATTAGCAATTGTTGTTGGAGAGCAGGGTATTTGATGTAACCACAAAAAATGACCTTTCACCTAAGGGAAAACTGTCAACGGTCGTTTAAAGTTTGTTGCGTTTCTTTTAGAATAATAAGATTTTTTTTTTCGCTGGGCCCGATTCAGCGAAATGGTCACCACTTTCTTCAGCTTCATCATTAAGCTTTTTTATGCAGGTCTTAACAGAGGGACAGAGAGAGAGAGAGAGAGAACGGGTGAGGGCATAAGCCTTATTAAACGGATGACCATTCGGTCTTTCTGGAGATGGAGAAATTAGGGTGACCCGCTGCACCAGACGCGCACTGTTGAGACCTCGATTTCAAAGCTCAACGCTGCAGTAATGGACTTTATCGTTGCCCCTTTTTAAACAGATCAACGTTTCTGTCTGCTACACTTGGTACGTCTGATAGTAATGGTCTGATCAACGGTGGTGCCCATATTTGATAGCGATCGGTAACTTCGTGTTAGCTGCACATTACAAAGCTGACGCCATGATCTGCGCATCTCAGCAACTATATAGTGAGTCCATCGTCAAGGTGTTATTGTTCCTGAAACTTAAATGACATGCGACTATTCCTGTAACTTGTACAGTTCGTACATTGTATGTGTGGCACGGGATCCGAATGGCATATGCGGCAAAATCGACGACTGGCGCACTTGGTAGGCTTACACGTCAGTCCTCGGACAGTTAAGATAATAATAAGAGACTCGTTCGAATAATTGTCTCACTCCTCTTGCGTCCCGTCTTTTGTATCGCCTAATAAGCTTACGATAGGGATAGTCCGGACACGCTCATCTATAACCTGCGGCCACGCGGGCAGCTATGGCTGCCGGCCCTTACAAAGAAGTCCACGGGAGTACGTAGCAATACTTTACGCGATCGAAGCGTAGCAGCACAAAAAAAAAAAAAGCTCGCCCCGGCGCCGTTCCTGGGCGTCTTGGGTCGCTGATCGCCTGGGGCCGTCGTCGGCCAAGCGAGCAAAACGCCCAGGGGCGCCCGGCGTACCCGCTGCTGCACGCCACGGCCCGTGGCAAAGTGGTCTTCGGCATTGGCCGTACCCGCACACGCACCTTCCAAAGGACTGCCGGTAGTCCTATAGTCACTGGCGAGGATCTCATGGCTATCTGTGTACGGAATCGCTGCCTCTGCACGGCCGTTTGTATACGTTCAAAGGCGGCATTACCGGCTACCGTTCACATGCCCTTGCACAGAGCGAATACGTTAGAGGCTTCGCCTATGTAAACTAGCACACTTTACTGCAGACGGGATCAGCTTTTCCCGGTCTCCACTGTTTATGGCTGATCGTTTTGCTCGTGTTCTTCCGGTTTCGTTTTGTTTTCCTCGCGTGGTGTTTGCCTCGCCTTCGAAGGACACGCTCCCTGTAAGCGGCGTTTAACTTTAGGCACGACGAAGAGAGGGCTTGTTTGTTTCTTGAGTTATCGAAGCAAGGTTGGAAATAGATTTCGTGAATCAGCGCTGCTTACTTACGAAAAGGGCAACCGCAAGTGAGGGCAACTCGCTTGCCTCTCCGTTTTGCTTTAGGCGGAACGGTGCGGCTTTTGTGTGTGAAACAAGTTACTCGCGAAGGAGTGAAAAGACCGTGGCGTGGTCGGGGGTTGATTGTCTTGTAAAGGTTCGTTTTGTTCCGCATTCTCATCACGCGTCACGCCTGGGTGGCCGATGGCAACGATATGGGTGGGTTTTCGCTGGTTTTCCTTGCGTCGAAACGTTAACCAACCTCCATGACTTTACGTGCTTTTCACATTGCAATGATAACTGTGTCGTGCAAGAAACCACAGCGGTGGTTGTGGTTGCGTGAGTCACGTTTAATATAACAACGGGGACCTTAAGAACGCAGCGGCAAGTAAATTGGCTCGTTCGAAAATATTGTAATAATGAGTGTTGGTGCTTTGTACGTCTTAAAACTATAGGCGTGACTATGGCAGACGCCGTAGGGGAGGGCTGCGAAAAATTCGGTCATGTGGGGTTCTTTAACGTGAAGCTAAATGTAAACACGTGGACCTCTGGTATGTCAGTTCCATTGAAATTGGGCCACCGCCCACGGCTGGTATTTGATCTCGCGAGTAGAGTACAATACCCGTTATGCCATTGAGAATGGGAATAGTCAGAAGTTATGGAGATACTGATAAATATGGAAAATGTGAACATGGTGCAAGAAGAACTAAAGCATTGTTTGGTGCCTCAGTGTAATTGACTCGCTAATATTTCGAACGTTGGGCATGTAAAAAGTGGAAGATACTTGATTCATCGACCCCAATGACGAAGTAATTTCTTGCTGAGAATTTACCTTACTATCAAAAAAATTTGTTAAATCTGTGTAAAAGGCCGAACAATAAGTCCAATCGCGCGGCGCTCAAGAAATGTGATTGGCCTTTACCGAAAATAACTAAAAGGACAGAAAGGCGTCATTGTTATTCTCTAATATGTCTCCCATTAGGAATCATTAGCACATGCATAGTGATGTAACTTATACAAGTCGGAACATCTCTTCTGGTTGGTCAGTGCCGTTTAGGCTTCCTTATGAAAGTTACTTCACACGAATCCTTGTGCATTTAGTAACAGCTGTGACTGCTCTATTTTATGCTCTTTCGGTGCAACTGTAGTGTTTCATCTGTAGTGTTTACCATATCAGCCCACATTGATTACTTAAAAATAAATAAAATGGGAGTGAGGGTCCTCTGACTGCTTTTGCCGAGCATATGCCTTCTACGTGTACAACTTTCATTCTAAATGACAAGGTGTGTAAACGAACAGAATTAAAAAAGAGGCAAAGGCTTGTCTTTGTGTTTGCAATCCCCGTCTTTTGTACTGAATCCTTATCAACTAGCTCAGCTGACTGTTACTGCATAACTCTCTTCGAGGAGTCGCGTTGACTCTCTTTTGGAAAGTTGTGGAACACACGATCTCCAAAAAAGAGTCAGTGTGACTCTTTGGGGAGAGCATTATGAATGAGATTTATATTCGCCGCAAAAAGAGAATGTCTAGTTAGGCAAGTTGGTACTGATTCATAAGTGTACTGCGCAAACAAAGAAAAAAAAAACTGACGGAAACATGAAGTAAAGTAAAAGGACAGACAAGCGCAGTCTGTCTTTTTTTCTACTAAATGTTTCCGTCTGTTTGTTTTTTTTTTTGCGCAGTACACTTACGGATCAGTACCAGCTTGCCCAACTGCGCTTGTCTGTCCTTTTTCTCAACTTCGTGTTTACATCTGTTTTTTTTTTTTGCGCAGTACACTTATGGGCGAAAAGAGAGTCAGAGGGTTTTCTTTTTTATTTGTGTACTTGGAGTTATTCCATAACCCCTGAACATTGCATTTGGTGCCCGTGTGGTCTTTCTATGCCTTACGTAATCAACCATTACAGGCACTTCTGTGTTGTTATGTCGACTAATATATGTCGAATTATCCAGCTGATCAAAAGGTTTAGCTGAATAAAGAGAAGCAGTGATTGGGAAATTTCTTCTAGGATCTCTTTTTTACATAGTGAGTAAGATATCAAGCTTCTTCGTATCCTGGGAAACCATGTACCAATGCGGAACAACTCCAACACAAATATCGGAACGAATTCGAAGTCAACTTCAAGGTTTTATTCGAAAACCAGGTCGGAAAGCCATTTCGAGAAAACTTTCGAAGGACTAATACGAAATAGAGCGGACTGCTATACAGCTCAAAATACGGTCAAAAATTCGTCACAAGGCCATACCGTTCCGCCTCAATGTACGGCGCCGAACAATAAACCACTTTTGTCAGTGTATCGATCCGTATCGACCTTCATCACTCGTCGAAAATATCGACAGATCAGTGGTGGCCATTTAAAGGAGAGCGAGCGTGATAGCTTGTACAAATGGTTTCTCGAGGGCAGCGACGTACGACAGTGACACGTACGGTCCCTCAAGTATTCGCCTAAGAGGAGAAGAAGGCGACAGCCATCGCCTTCCTTGTCCTCTCAGTCCACTGCATCATATGGCAAGTTGTACAGTTTCTAATGCTTGCGCACCCACGAGGTCAAAGGTCATCTCTTTACGACGTACGGCCGCCCAGGTGGGAAGCATAGAGTTTCTTAATATACGCTAGAGGGAACTCTGGTGCTAGTGTCTATGGAAGCTGCAACGCACGGCGCTTCAGCGAGCATGGGATTGATGGGTAGTACACACATTTGTCTAAACTTCGCACTTCTGGCCTGATTTTGGCTCCGTGTGTGTTCGTGTGGCTTGGCGCTGTTTTCTCACGAAACAAAAATCTGCAAAGGTTCAGCGATTGTGCTTCACCACCTCATTATTTTAGACTTACCTTTCCAAATTGGGTCACGAAGTTCAAAAGGTCTGAATCTTTATTTCAAAACAAAACCGAAACACAGCGATGAACGAAGCCGCAAGTACGATTCACCGCCCGCAAGTACGAAGACTAGACAAATGTGTGTACTACCCGTCATTCCTATGGTCGCTGAACGATCGCAGCGCCAGAGTCCCCTCTAGTTAACTTTAGGAAACCCTATGGTGGGAAGTACAGTGGTTATGGTGCTCCTGTGCTGACCCGAAAGTGGCAAGCCTATAGTCCCGACTGCGGTGGTCGTATTTCGATGGAGGTAAAACGCTCGAGGTCTGTGTACATTGATTTAGGTGCATGTTTAAAAAAAAAAACTCATGTGCTCCACTGCGGTGAGCTTCATAATCATACCATAGTGTCGGCACGCAAAGCCATTAGGACCTCATTAACATTGTTATTTACGGTGAACACAGAGCTTTACCAGATCAACAGATGTACTACGATTTTGCTTATATATCGTGTCAGCCTTATACTAACTACAGCGAAATCGTCGTACTGTTTTGCGCGGCTGAATTGAACACTCAAGCGGTTGTTTTTAACGGGGCTCTCAGACAGGACAGGTCGTGACAGACCGTTGCTCCCGTTACGGGCCGGTTCGTTCCGCGCAGCTTGTCCTCGTCCCGAAGATACCGTATACACGCTGCGACGATTGTAAAGTGAGCAGGTGGACATGGTTAGGACCGGTTACTGCAGGCCTTCTTCTGGAGCGTCGCTGGAACGAATAAGTCGTTTCGACATTGGGAAATTGCCCCTCTATAACGGTTTCCAAAAATGAGCTCCAGTGTTCACCGGCTACGCAGCCTCGTCTGTGCGTTGGCCCCGCGCAAACGACAAGGCAAAAAGAAAGAAAGAAAGAAAGAAAGAAAGAAAGAAAGAAAGAAAGAAAGAAAGAAAGAAAGAAAGAAAGGATCACTTGGGCACCGTAGAAGGATCTACGGCTACGTGACCACAGAATGCAAGAACAACTACTGTACCTCCTGTAGTAATCTTCTGAAGGACTAGATCGGAGGAACGGACGGACGGACGCGAGAGATCGGTCTCGCAGGCAGCTCTCACCGACTAGCGAATGGAACACAACTGTGCGAATGTTTTTTTTTTCTACTTGTTACTTGAAAAGCTTGCTCTTTCTCTGTTATGCATGCCCGTCGCAGCTTCTTTCTTTCTTTCTTTCTTTCTTTCTTTCTTTCTTTCTTTCTTTCTTCTTCTTCTTTCCTTCTTTCTTTCTTTCTTTCTTTCCTTCTTCCTTCCTTCCTTTCTTTCTTTCTTTCTTTCTTTCTTTTCCTTGCGGGCCGCATTCCGCAGCGCTTTCGCTCGGCGTTTCCGCCGGCGTGTGTGTACTGAAACGTGAGCGCACTCATCGACGGCGAAAAGTTAAGGGCGACCCAGGCAGGGCAGATTCCCCGGTGTAATTGCGGTTCTTCGGCTTCCTATCGCAGGGCGCCCCAGCCACTTTACACAGTACAGGAAAAGCGCCGAGACAACGCTTCTCGCACGCTCGACCGCGTCGATCGTCTCAGTTCACTGTGTACCTAGAGGATTGCAAATAGACAGAGTGAAATAAGAGAGGAAGAAAGCGTTCGGTGTATGCCACGCGATTGCTGATTCAGCGAGCAACCTGCGTGTGTTCTGTGTCCCACGCTTCCCCCTTCGGATTTCTTCGTCGGCTTTTGGAATCCCACTGCACGAATAACAGTACCGCCGTTCCTGTCCAGCACCTCCTCTGTCTCCTTCCTCGTCCGTATCGAGGAAGCCGTTGTGATAGCCCGGCTGCAACCGCTGCGCGGCTTCCAGCGTGACTCCGTGCGAAGCATTCTATATAACGTCCCAGCACGTGTGCAGTTTAAAAGCGAGAAACCGTTTCTATACCGGAAGCCGGAAGCACCCTAGCGGAAACTATTGGTAGTTCCAGGTGGTATAAGGGTCGCAGCCTCTTTTCCGTGTGATGGCGAGATGTGAATAGTATCGGTTTATTACTGCTCAAGCACTTTGGTTTACTCTCTGAATGCTTTGCAGTGAAAATTTGGAAGACAGCTCAAGACTTCAAGCACCGCAGATTGAACGAAAGATGAGATTTGCTTGAGAGCATTTTTGTTGTTGTTGTTGTTCTTAAACACCCTAATGAAACTAACTGACAGCGAAGCTAACCATCATGTAAACACGTTACTTGCATAACTTGTCTAACAACAAAAAATAAAAACGAGCCCTAGATCAGCTGTTCTCCCCCCCCCACCCCCCACCCTTTTTTTTCGTCCATTAATGTGGGGGGTCTCATTCCGGCTGGTCTGATGTCTTAGGTAGTATGCGTGCTAGGATGGCGTGCTACGTGATGCCCACTGGAACAAATGAATGTTCTGCACTGGCTGCCATGGCTGCGAACGGCACTGGCTAACGTTAGCAGGATTACAGAAGCATAAGTACCCACTAAAGTGGATGGGAAAGTGATTATTGCTGTGACCTAATTTCTAGAATATCGCACGCCTTATCCGATGGTCGTAGGTTCCGTCCCTGCATGATCGGGTTGATATTTCATCCAATTAAACTTCGTTCCATACATGTTATACTGACTACAGTAGTACTATTACCAGTTACTATGTATCTACAGGACACCCGATTAAGTAATGTGCCCTACACCTTCCTTAGCTACATTTTCTGTTGTCTTCATTAAGCAGCGCATACTTAAACGCGTGGTAAACGTGCGTAATAAGTTGTACACGGCGGAACATGCAACGGTTCGTGACCTCGCCGTACAAATGACCGACCGCCTTTTGCACCTTGCGAAACCTGCAGCATGCATTTCGGTCTAGCGCGATGCACTTCCACCGCGTGCGGTCAGAGAAAATTGAGTTGTCAGCTTTCGCTTCTAGCAAAAGGTCGATACTGGTTTCAGCCTTATCGAAGGCATCGACCTAACGTGCCTGTTTTTTCTTGCCTTCGCGTGGCCCGAGGGGAACGCGCAACGCTGTGCCGCAGTGCCCTTTCGCCCTCTCTATTCTCTCTCTCACTCAGGATCGAACAACGCTGTGCCGCAATGCCCTTTCGGCCTCTCTATTCTCTCTCTCACTCAGGATCGAACAACACTGTGCCGCAATGCTCTTTCGGCCTCTCCATTCTCTCTCTCACTAACGATTGAACAACGCTGTGCCGCAATGCTCTTTCGGCCTTTCTATTCTCTCTTTCCCAGTCCGGATCGAACAACACTGTGCCGCAATGCCCTTTCGGCCTCTCTATTCTCTCTCTCACTAAGGATCGAACAACGCTGTGCCGCAATGCCCTTTCGGCCTCTCTATTCTCTCTCTCACTCAGGATCGAACAACGCTGTGCCGCAATGCCCTTTCGGCTTCTCTATTCTCTCTCTCACTAACGATTGAACAACGCTGTGCCGCAATGCTCTTTCGGCCTTTCTATTCTCTCTTTCCCAGTCCGGATCGAACAACACTGTGCCGCAATGCCCTTTCGGCCTCTCTATTCTCTCTCTCACTAAGGATCGAACAACGCTGTGCCGCAATGCCCTTTCGGCCTCTCTATTCTCTCTCTCACTCAGGATCGAACAACGCTGTGCCGCAATGCCCTTTCGGCTTCTCTATTCTCTCTCTCACTAACGATTGAACAACGCTGTGCCGCAATGCTCTTTCGGCCTTTCTATTCTCTCTTTCCCAGTCCGGATCGAACAACACTGTGCCGCAATGCCCTTTCGGCCTCTCTATTCTCTCTCTCACTAAGGATCGAACAACGCTGTGCCGCAATGCCCTTTCGGCCTCTCTATTCTCTCTCTCACTCAGGATCGAACAACGCTGTGCCGCAATGCCCTTTCGGCTTCTCTATTCTCTCTCTCTCACTCAGGATCGAACAACGCTGTGCCGCAATGCCCTTTCGGCCTCTCTATTCTCTCTCTCACTCAGGATCGAACAACGCTGTGCCGCAATGCCCTTTCGCCTCTCTATTCTCTCTCTCTCACTCAGGATCGAACAACGCTGTGCCGCAATGCCCTTTCGGCCTCTATATTCTCTCTCTCACTCAGGATCGAACAACGCTGTGCCGCAATGCCCTTTCGCCTCTCTATTCTCTCTCTCTCACTCAGGATCGAACAACGCTGTGCTGCAATGCCCTTTCGGCCTCTCCATTCTCTCTCTCACTAAGGATCGAACAACGCTGTGCCGCAATGCCCTTTCGGCCTCTCTATTCTCTCTCCCAGTCCGGATCGACGACGCTTCCCGCATTCTCACGGCCCGTGCCGTTGCGGCACAAACCGACGCCGCCGATTCCGCACACCTCCGCGCAATGCGGTCGTTTACCTCGTCGCGTCGGTTTCTTGTGCGTGCCCGTGTCTTTCTGGCGAAAGCCGCGCGAGCGGCTTCTTCACATCTCGCGACCTCTCGCGGTGCCCCGGAAAAACAAATCCCACCCCCCTTCCCCAACCTTTGGTCTTTGGACTTTTTTTGTTTCCGCTTCGCATCTGGTCGTGGGCTCGTTTGCTTCCGTTAGGTCACGTATTCATGCGAGCGTGAAGAAAAAAACAAAATGGGGACTCGAGAACACTTCACTAAACGAAGGTGTGACCTTCGAGGCTCTTGCTGTTAGAGAGTTTGTTTTGTTGGGGTTGTAAGTGTGAAGGAGTTCTCGCGTAATGGCCGATAGGTAAAGGAGAGGTGACATTGCCAACGGTGTGAACTGAAGCCGTGACGGTAATAACGGAATAGCGAAACCGGTATGGAGAAGAGAAAAAAAATAAAAGCAGCACCACGTGAAAACGGACGTCAAAACGAGAACTTTTGCTGTAGGTAGTTATGTCGAATTACCCCCCGCCCCCACCCCTCAGCCGCCCATCTTCACTTGATTTTTTTCTTTCAGTTTCGTGTCGTTATCGTGAGGCTCCTCCTGTTTAATGATTTGCCGGTGTCACTTCATGACGTCATCTACGACTTGCAACACGCACGTCTTACGAGTCGCATAAACACTGAGACATCGACGCTGAGACATCTCACTGAGACATCGCACTGAGACACCTCAGACGCTTGCCTCCTTGTCAGGGGCACCTCCACGTATACGCAGCAAGCAGCCTCGACGGCCGACAGCTCTTCCTAATCTATCAGTCGGTCAGGCGTGTCCAAAGGGTTGTATATGATGGGCGCTGACGGCCCTAGATAATTCGAAGAGTGACGCTCATGTTGTCGCCGCTCTTGGCGCATCTTTGGGAGCGTTGACCCGGAGGAAATCGGGGTAGGCTCAGCCACAATGTATCTATCACGCGTCCAAACGGCGCCAGGCTATAGGGAGTCCGATCATAAAAACGCGTACAAGGGTTTTCTTGCATTTCGCCCGCGTATCGATGTGGTCATCGTGACCGGGAATTGTACTCGTGTCATCGGGTTTAGCAGTTCGGCACCTTATAGATGGCTTGCGCGGACGTCACTGAAACAGCCACATAGGCGCACCAACATACTGGGACTCAAAATTAAGAAGTCAGGTTAGTGTTATCTCAAACAAGTTCTTTCGTTATGCGCGCACAAAGTCTCAACGGTTGCGAGGTTGTTATAACGAAGCTTGTTAATCGCTGTGAAATTATGCTATCTTGACATCATCTAAGCCGTTTCGCCATGTCGTACGTCCATAAGTCACGTGCAGGTAATCGATCACTCATGACAGACGCCGAAAATACGCAAATCAATGGATACGTGAAGTTGAATGTCCCCAAAGCCACCATGTGATTATGAGAGACTCCGTAGTGAAGGGATCCAAAAATTTCGACTACCTGGGTTTTTTAACGTGCACCAAACTCTGAGCACACGGGCCTGCAGCATTTTCGCCTCCATTGAGAATGAAGCCGCCGCGGCCGGGATCGTGACCTGCGGGTCAGCAGCCGAGTACCTTAGCCACTAGACCACCGCGGCGGAGCACAAATACGCAAATTGTAGTATACGTATACTTAATAATAATTATTATAATTTTACGCCCCAAAACTACGTCATTGTTATGAGATTAATAAAGAATAAAAAAATTTGGGATCCTTAATCTTCACCTTTAAGAGTTGAACGCAATAGAGGTATCCTGCCCATAATTCATACTTCAACCACTTAGTGCATACATTATATTGTGTGATGTTACTTGAAAAGATTCAATTGTGGATTCCTCCATTCCTCCAATGTAATCGATAAAGTTGAAAGTGGTTTGCGTCTATCAGCTATCAATAGGCAGCCTGCCGTTGCAAATGGCTGGCCGCCGGTGGACACCCAACGAAATCTGCCTGTTAGCTGCTAGGCTGCGACAAGAGTGGCGATGTGGGCTTGTTTTCATTTCATTTCATTTTATTTCCTTAAAGACCCCTTGCGGGGCATTACATAAGGGGTGGGTACATAAAAATTGAGCAGAAAACAATCGTTTGTCCTAAAGTGAAAGATGAGTAGTTATACTGGTTGTGAAGGTAGAAGTACAAGTAATGGCAGGAATGTCGCCTGAAAGGCCATTCCAGGCAACTGCCGTGCGAGGAAAAAATGATGTTGAAAAAGTAACGGTGCGTGCACGTGGGCGTCCGACTTGAAGTGGATGATTCGTTCGTTGAGAGATGTACGCTGGGGGAACAAAATAAGGTGGCATGCGCATCGAGCTGTGAAAAAACTTATGAAATAACGAAAGACTGGCGATACGGCGGCGGAGGGAAAGGAGGGGCAGTTGAAGTTCTGCCTTTAGTGAAGATACGCTGACGTCACTGGAGTAAGAATTATTGATAAACCTAGCGGCACGGTTTTGAATACACTCAAGGGCGTCTTCTAGATAGGCCTGATGCGGGCTCCAGATTGGGGAGGCATATTCAAGTTTAGTTCTAACAAGGCTTTTGTAAGCTAATAATTTTACATTTCTAGGTGCGTTACGTAGATGACGTCGCAAGAATCCCAATGTTTTGTTTGCCGATGATATGACTTTCGTGATATGCAAACCCCATGAAAGATCGTTGCAGAGTGTGACCCCCAGATATTTAAAAGAATTAACAGTTTCAACTGGAATATTACTGATGGAATATAGAAAAACAAGTGGAGAACGGCGGCGGGTGAAGGATAAGGCTTTGCATTTGTGAGGGTTAAGTTCCATTAGCCAATCATCGCACCATTGTTTTACATTGTTAAGATCACTCTGTAGAGCTAATTGATCAGAAGCGTTACAAACAGTGTGGTAAATAATACAATCGTCGGCAAACATTCGGATTTTACAGGATACATGAGATGGGAGATCGTTAATAAATATCAGGAATAAAATCGGGCCCAGAACCGACCCCTGCGGGACACCAGATGTTACCGGAAGTGAAGTAGAGGTAGCATTGTTAACAGAGACAGCTTGAGTGCGGTTACTTAAAAATTCACGGATCCACTTTAGGACGTCGGGGTGTAGGTTTAAGCGGGAAAGTTTCAACAGAAGGCGTTTATGTGGTACTTTATCGAATGCCTTCGCAAAGTCCAGGAATATGGCATCAGTCTGTACGTTAGAATCCAAGTTAATATGCAAGTCGTGCGAAAACATAGCCAGTTGAGTCTCGCACGACAAACCTTTACGAAAGCCATGCTGCGCGGAATTGAAAAAGTTATTTGAGTCTAGGAAGTCCATAATCCGGGTGTAGATGACATGTTCGATGATTTTGCATGGAATGCTAGTTAATGAAATTGGTCGGTAATTGAGGGGTGACTCTCTAATACCTGATTTGAATACTGGTGTGATATTTCCGTGTTTCCAATCGCTAGGAAGCTCACCCGTGGAAAGAGACTGCGAGTAAAGGAGACACAAAAATTTTGCACAGATCTGTTGAGTGTTCTTTAGAAATTTTGAATTTATGTTGTCGATACCTGATGATGAAGATAATTTAAGTTTATCAATGATTGCCAAAACTCCGGGTTCAACAAAAAGGATTGGCGGCATGGAAGTACTGACTACGGTAGGCTGTGGTGGGGGTGGAATGTCAGTTTCTGTGCTAAAAACCGATGAGAAAGCTCTATTAAACAGGTCGGCACATTCCGAGTCAGTCGCCACGTCACCTGCTTCATTAGTGAGAGTGATAGTGCACGAGTGGTTGGGATTTATGACCTGCCAAAATTTCCTAGGGTTACTAGCAAGCATTTTCGGTAAATGAGAGTGAAAAAAAGAATGCTTAGCGTTTCGTATTGCCGTGAGGTAAGCTTTTTCAGCAGCATAATATTTTAACCATGCGTTTTCAATATTCTGCTGCTTGGCGGAACGAAAAAGGCGTTTTTTCTTATTTTCTAATTTTTGAGCGTTTTAGTGATCCATGGTTTTTGGGAACAGGCATGGAAACTGAGCTTAGGGATGAATTTTTCGACCAGTGTTTCACATTTATCCTTAAATAACTTCCAGTTATCATGCACCGTGCGATAAAGAAAATTATCTTTGAATATTGGAAGAAAACAGTTTAATTCATCATTTATAGCAGTGTAGTTTCCTTTATCATATAGTCGTATGGTTTTTTTGGTGGTTCGTTGTTTTGGAGGAGTGATTAAAATGTCGGCTTGAATTACTTTATGGTCGCTTATTTCTGACAAGTAGGAAATAGATGTTACACTATCAGGAATACTGGTTAGTATTAGGTCTAATATGTTTTCACAGTCTTGGGTTACGCGGGTTGGTTTGGTGACAACTTGAGCTAGGTTGAAATTTAGACATACATTAACAAATTCACTCGCCTCGTTGGTGAAACATAGCTGCTAAGCTGCTAAGCTGCGCACTCAGTGCCACACCCAAGCCCCTACGGTCAACGATACGCCATGCACGCCAAGTGCAGGTAGGAAGAAAGTCTCACTTTCGTTCGAAGCCTCTTATAAGTCACAGCACGCACTCTTGCGAAATGTCACTTTACACCCGTTGCATTGTTAGCGAGAAGACCATTAGCTTTCTAGATTACCATTCAGCGCATTCGCTTTTCAGCGTTAATAGTTAGTCACGTTCACATTTCGAAACGCCCTGCAGTTCACCTTTGACTCGGCCACGATACGCGAGGCATGCCTGATTCATTCACGCGAGGATTGTGAGTCTCTCCCGGCAGTGCCGTCCACCCAGATCGTTTTCATTTGTTTATTTGCTCATTGCACATCCACGAGCATATATGTAAAATATGATAAGTAATGCGCTGGCATTCGAAGATGGTACGGCGGTGTGTATGCGCACGCTCCAAGTGAACCAGACAAACCAGCCTTACGTTCTTCGTTGGCTCCATCGATGTATTCACAGCTGGTAAAATGCCGATTCAAACGTTTGCGCTGCGCTGGCGTGGGCGGAGAACAAAGGTGTATGTACTTATTACATGCACACGAAAAGAACACACGTGTTTGCGCATGTGCGCTCTGCGTTGAGAGTTTTGTTTTACTTGGAAGCAGCGCATCGCAGAGAGAGTGGCTGGCCTCTGCAATGTCCAGGAACAAGATGGTGGCTCGGCTGCGTTTATAAAACTCAGACACATAACGGAGTGAATGCCTACAGCGCCAAGTTTTCTGTCTAGTTTATTTTTTTTTTGCCATCACCACCTGACCGGCCGAGACAGTGAGCTACAGCTGATGCACTCGGCATCAACAGGAAGAATATTGCCCCGCAGTGAGTTATGGAGGAATCTATAAATTGAGATGGGCAGGTATCTGTGGATTAAAGGCGATCTTGCTTCTCGTGGCGCCACACTGTTGGACCATCGGCAGACGGTTCCACTTATATCTCAGAGGGACAGGTAGGGAGACAAAGAAACAAGTATTGAGATAAAGAAAACCCGGAGGGTCCTCCTACGAGCCCTGAACGTGTGACATGTACCCCATGAGAACCCCATGATCATGACCATAAACAACATGAATCCGTAGTCATGTTGTACCCCATGAACGTAAATACTGATATGGTACCTCATAAGCATGGCATGTGGTTTATGACTGGTGCCCATGAGCATGGCTCATAACCTGATGCACCGTGAGCATGGCTCATGAGCATGGTACCCCACGAACACGGAATGTGGCTCATGGCTGGTACCCATGAGCATGGCTCGTAGCATGGTACTCCATGAGCATGGTATATGTGGCTCATGGGTGGTGCCCATGAGCATGGCTCGTAGCACGGTACATCATGAGCATGACATGTGGCTCATGGCTGGTACCCATAAGCATAACTCGTAGTTTGGTACTCCGTGAGCATGCCTCATGATCATGGTATCCCATGATTATGGCCTGTGGCTCATGGCTTCTAGGTATAGCGCACACTAGCAGTGACAACATGTAGTGCTAAGCGCAGAGCTGGTAAGCTTTCCAGCTTGATTTCTGGCCACGGCGACCCTGTTTGGACGCGGGGGAATGGCAAAAAGCTGTCATGTAGTTTAGTAGCTGCACATAGGTTGTCAAATTACAAAAATGTGGTAAGCTAGGCAGTCGGTAATGATTCAGTGCTTTAATTGTTTGTGTCACGTTCTCGTGCTTGGTGCTTTGTCCCCCCCCCCCACTTTTTTTTTCGCGCTGTTCCGCAATGGGTCAAAATTAGCGCGTACGCCTGCCCGTCAGACTGTACACCTTGCCTCGTGATGAAATCACTGGTTTCGCACATGAGAACAAAAAAAATGAGGAGACCCTAAAGCTTGGCCTTTAGGAGTTGAACGCGATAACGATATTTTGTTATTATTATTACATACTGTTATTATTATTACATTTGTTATTATTATTACATGTGATATTATTACATACTTCAAAAACTTAGTGCATGAAACCTTTTCGAACTTGATATGCATGTACCCACTCTGTAACCTTAAGGAAATAGGCGCAGTAGCGTGTGCGTCTTCTGTAGTCGGTGACCGGATTTAAACCACGAGGCCATTATAGTAATCACATTATGTTTTCCTCTTCAAGGTTTTTTTGTTTGCTTAGAAATCTAACACTTAAATTATTACCTATATTCCCTAGGTAATCCGACCCTCCCTTTCAAGAAGTGAATTAATTTAAAAAGCAAGGCACCGTGCCATTCATGGCCTATCCCCCTAGGTTGGTTGCGCCAAGGTGTTGAGGAACCAACCAACCAATCTTCTACGCCCACTCGCAATGGGCGTTTGTACCACGCGTTATTACTGCAATATTCTATGTTGCACTGTGAAGCTTGTATGCAGGATACGCGTGTTTGCAAAGCTACTTTCACCGCATTTCCAGGCAGGGAAAGTTGTTTTCGCAGTGGTCACAAGCAGACGTGTTGCCGTGTGATAGAACATCCGCTTGCCACGCATACAACCCGATGTCGATCCCCGTTCGTACCCAAGCGGCCCTGGTTCGGTCTCCACTCTTACCCAGGATTATTTTATCAGTTATTATATTTTCATCGTTCTGGATTTTTCAGTCACGGATAAGATGGTGATTTTTCGCTCACAACCAACGAAGCCGACATCGACGCTGAAATTTCTGCAAAAAGAGCACTTCAACGCTATCGCATTAAAATTATTTTTGGTGGTGTACGCGATGTGTGGTTCTCTATGGGGGCCGTTCCGAAACGTTCTTTTTTTTTCAGCCCGATCGTGCGTAAACGAAATTCGGGAACGATCTCGCGAGACAATAGAGAAACCTAAACAGAATGAATACGTTTCTGCCTACGTGCTCGGCTCGCACCTGTCGGTGGTGAAGAAACCGCACGTTGCGTTGGCGCTGTAGCGTTGTCTTTGCACAATGGCTGCGTAACCTGATTTGCACCGCTTCCGTGGTTCGTGTGTGCGGTGATGAAAATTTCTTAGGAGAGAGAGAGAGAGAGAGAGAGATGGGAGCAGAAAACGAAGGAGGCTGAAGCCTAACAGCTCAAACAAAGCTGTGTAAACCAGCTTGGACCGGTACGCAAACTTATACACTGGGGATGCTTTCGCCACCGTCCGTTTCGCTGCATCCCACTATGCGAATTGGTTTTTACCGTGAGCCGCACGCAATTCGAAGCAGTTGTCCTTCGTTTTGTTAGGCTAAGCACGATAATGGAACTGCGAACGGCCATATGGTACTCTCGGGCTTGCTTTAAGGTGCAGTCAAGGCTATTGAGTTTAACGTGAACAATGCGAAAGAGGCAGCTTGTTTACATATAAACAAACAAAAAAGAGGCGGCCATGACTTTGTCTAGTCTGAAATCTACGGCGTGGATTAAGCGTTGTTTGGGGGGGGGGGAGATGGTAGTTCGAATCGTTCGTATACAACCTCTGTAAATAATGCGTACTGCTGAATGCATTGAGGGACAAGCAAGCGTGGACCTAGCTAGCGTAGTAATATCGCCACGTGACAGCATCCGAGACACGTAAAAAGGTGTAAATTAACTACAACAAAACAACTAAATGGTAATCGCGTAACTTGACTAGCACTGCACATTGGTTGAGTAGGTGCTTGACGATCCAGTTCATGGATTCGAAAAATGAAAAGCTGGGAAGTTTGGCGCTCATCTTGTTGCCTGTCATTTCCTTTTTACCTAGTGTCTCTTCCCCCCAGACGCGAACTTAGCTATGGCAAAGCGAGGTCATAATTACGTAGTTAAACATGCGGTCCTTCCATAATTTGCCATGATTAATCTTATTTTCCTGTTTTTTTTTCACTTCCGTATATCAGCACGGAAGCTTCATTTAGGTAAAATAAAAATTCAGATAGCTTAGTTGTGCGCTGGTATGGCAGAGTCGGTTGCAATACGTTGCCGTAGATTTGCTTTACGAGCAGCAGACGGTACCTAAACACACGCACAGTCATATCTGAAGATGAATTGCTGATTGTATTCTGAGTCAATGGTGAGTGGTTCTCCCTTCACAAGGCGCAGCAGCCCTGCATAACTAGGTGTTTTTGTAAAACTTGCTAGGGATAAGCTTTTCATTAATACGCTCAGAGTGTCCATGGCCTGTCGTTCTATCAACCTATATATGGGAGAACATATTCAGACGTCAGATGCAAAAAGTATTGTAGCATGTGAAGTTGCACAGTACAACAAGTTGGTGAACCACCTTATCGAAACCGCGAGCGTCACACGAACCACCGAACGTTATTCCAAGCTATTGTACACACACGACACCTGCCTGTAAGATGAGTATAAACGGATAACACAATAAGACTAAAAACATAGCGTCTACTTAGCATATTATACATTCAGCATATAGGGCTTATATTTCGCACTACACACATTTAATGGTAGACAGGGCACTCATTGTGTTTTTATGTTAAACGCCTGCTATCCTGCATGATTTTGTGTTATTATTTTTTTAAATAACGGTTGTCTTGCTCTAGAAAGCGCGGTGTGTTTGTAGTATGCCGCCGTTCTTCCCACTGCTGCAGCGGAGGATACCACTCCATTCAGAAATAAGTACACGCTTCTTTCGTTTCTTCAACGCGCTGTAAGCGTACTGCATCTCCCTCTCTTTATGTACCTGTCAAAATCGCCATTGGGAATCAGAAAAAAAGGAAAAAAAAACGGCGACGTGCCATATGTGTGCCAAGACCGTTTTCACCATGCGCCATATATGACTGAAGGAGAAACTCTTTTTTTTTTCGTCTTGACTTAAAGTGATGGCCAGTGTGCCGTATATATTATACGCGCGTGTCGAATCCGTTCCCGCGCATTCGCTACTCCCAGGTGGTCCTCCGCCACCCTTTAAAAAACAAAGCGAGAAATCAGCTACGACGTCTCTACGGTAGTTATTCCCGCAGCCTTCTCCAGGCCCGTCAGGGTTCGCTGATTTTCTCGCCGCCGTTAGCAACGAGCAGTGAAGTAAAGTGGTAGAAAAGTGAGCGAAAGATTATAGCTCTGCATAAAAGGTAAAAAAAACGCACGCACACGCGCACAAGAAAAATAAAACCCAAACACCGCACTTGACTTTCGAGCACCAGTATTCCTTTTGTTCTTGACCGATGCCGGCTGTGCAACTTTCGTCCTGCTGCGTGCACTCCCTGGCAAAAGACCAGTAGTGGCGTCTTCGGGTGGCGCGAAAACGAAACTACGCAAAAAAAAAAAATTCCAAGGCGTTGGCGTTGTTCAAAAAACGGGAGGAAGAAGGCAGGCCTGCAGGTTCTGCCGTTCTGGTCAGTTGAACTTCGTTGCTGCCTTCATCCCGCCGTATATCCTTTAGCGTTTTTTTTTCACGCATTCCTTCAATCTTTCGGTGCTCTTTTTTTTTCTTTGGCTCGGTCTTAGTCTTTAGGCAAAAGCCGAAGCGGCTCTTACTCACGTGCGCCCTGACGGTGGAGCTGACTGCGGCGAGTACGGTGCATAAATATGGCGCCGATCCAACCGGAACGGCCAGCCGGCGGCCGACGGCAAGCGTGCTACTGCGCAGTCACCGTACAGCACGCGAACCCATGCCACACGCCCCACTTTTAGGCATCCACATAGGCGGCCCTTCGTAGCTTCTTGGGCGTTCCTTTCACCAGCCGGCGCCTCGATGCTCCGTCACTCGAGGTTTCGTTCTACGTACACTATATGGGGAACAGAGAAAGCAGGCTCCAGCTATAGGCGGAGGTGATCGGTGATCCCTCATGCCGGCTCGTTTGTCAAGGGCTGAGTCGAGTGCGTGCAAGTTCGCATTAAAGGAAACACCGTGATGATGATAATGATAATCAGCGATGATCCTTATTGGCAACGTCATTGTAACGGGTTGGCGACCAGTAGTCCTTGCCTGATCGTCACAGTAATACGTGTAATTCCGCTTCTATTAAAGTCAGGCAGCCTGGCGACCTCTTTTTTCAAGTGGAGCTTTTGAAGCGCTAATTCTTTGAGCAAAGTGCTAGTTTTTACCAGCTGTGTACTCAAGCGGCCACACTGTGCCCCAAGCCAGGAGTCTCAAACAGGCGGCCCGTGGCACGCGAACGAAAATCTTCGCTAGAAGACAAACGCAATGAAAATGCTGCCCCCGCCACCGCCCCCCACTTCCCCCCCACCACCACAAAAGAGAGTGTAGAAGAAGCCACAGTTCACAACAAAACTCTACGCTTACACATGCCTTATCAGTCTACTCCCAAAAGATATTTTGCACCAGATACCTCAGCTGCTCACCCAGCTTGATCGAGTGAAATGGTCTCGAGTTGTTCAGACTTTTTCTTCGTGCAAGTATGCCTCTATAATACATTGCTACTATAACGACTTCTGTTAATACAACTAACAATAGTTATTTGAGTTTTACTTCCACAAACAAAGATCTAGAGGGGGGGGGGGGGGCGATGGCTCGCCGCAACGCCCTCTCCCCTTTTAAATGTAATGTATGGGTCCGACTTGGCACTCCCTCTGCCTCTAAGGTGACTAAGGCGGGCGGCTGCCCCCCTTAGTCACCTCATTTGTCTCTTGATTCGTCGCCGGTCGCTCCCGAGACGGTGTTGGCGAAATGATCTTTGCACAAAAGCTGTTCTTAAAGGTAAAATGTTAATTCATTTGTGGTGCTGGGCGTAGCAGTAACACATGTGGCCTGTCACCGGTAAAATGTTAAGGAGACGTTGAGCAGGGAGAGAGGAGAGGGGTACGTGTAAATTGGAAATATTAAAAATATCAGTTGTATATACACACGCGTACACATACAAATTGGGCGTACGGATATAAAGCTTGGTTGTGCCCCCCCCCCCCCCCTCAATTGGTAAAAAAAAAACTTTGGCAACACTCTTGGCAGGGCGTGAGAAGGGTCTTTTTACTTTAGGATACACACTTATAAAATGAAGAACGGAGCAAAGAACGGCTAGTGTAAAGTTTGAAATTGATGAACACTGTATAGACGCCATCACCCTCCAAATATCACGTCGCAGTCTTCTTAAGGGCCGTCTGTATATACTTCTCTTTCGAGGCGCCTTAGTTTTTATCTAGTTTGGTCTGAGAACGAGGTACAGAGTTTCTCGCTCACGTTCGAAACGCTATGGAGGACGTCTTTATGCGGGTAACGCGCACCTTTTATTTCTTCGAGCTTCCATCCATTATCAACGCATTTTTTCCTTCCCTTTCGTTTCTCTGAATCGCTGGCACAGTTCACGCGAAACTAGCCACACATTTTCCATCTATTCCAGTAACGGCGTTTGACTAAAGCGCTCTCCTAAGTAGCCTCTTCTGCTTGGCCGCGCTCACATGCGAGACCGTGGGAGCGGGTTCATTGCGTTGTGACGTGCATAGTGCACGCTTTTCGGGAATCTGCATGCCTGCGTAAGCGCGGCGATTGTATCTGTATGCCTGCGTACGTTCTCGTGTATGTAGGTGTTAGTGTCTGCAAATGTTCACACCCAACAGCAAAAGCTTGCGGGAGGCGAAATTTGAAAAAAAAAAACATGTTCCTGTTTTGTCTGGGAATACAGCCTCCAATCAAATGTTTTGACTTGTGGCAGTTAATCCCACCTGTACAGTTATCGGCTAGATATAAAGCGCTGTTCACAAACAGATTATGAATTCCCGTATGCAATAAAAGCGCGTGCGTGTGTGTGTGTGTGTGTGTGTGTGTGTGTGTGTGTGTGTGTGTGTGTGTGTGTGTGTGTGTGTGTGTGTGTGTGTGTGTGTGTGTCAGCACGCGCCATTGTGCACGTTACGTGCGAGTGGTACAATGTACGTGCTTATTCCAGAGAGGAATGGCCGAGGCTCCAAGCGTGCGCCACACACAAACTGCGCCACGTTAGCGGCTTCCTTTATTTTGGTGGCGAACCACGGAATTTTCCCCGCACCCACCTCCTCCAGGCGGAGGTATACTTTCGCGCAAAACGCTGGAAGCGGAGAATCTTGATAAGGACGTTCCGTGTACACATTTCCTTCATCTTTTTCACCACTGACCGTTCCTTGACTTGTATACACTCCATATTCAAGCTCTTTCTTATGTTTGTTTTACGACATGTCTGCACTTTTTTTTTTTGCAACAGCTTGTCTGCACAGCTTCGGTGTATGCATATTCATGACACTGTGCGGCATGTGGTATACACCGGTGTCGTCGCATATTGTACAAGCGCGTTCATGCATGGTCTCTAAACAACAACAGAAGAATAAAAAAGAAGTGGTGAGGGGAGGACCCTGAATTTCGAAATTCATTTCTCCTCTGTCTATTGTTAAAAAGCAAAAAAGAAAGAACCGAAGTGTGAATGCCAGCGGGCTAAAATAGCAGAGGTGCCGCAATCATTTCCGTTCCGCCCACGTGCATGTATACTATGGGCCTCTATGCATCCAGATTCACAATAAAAGAAAGAATCAATATGAAAGGAGGGAGTTGTAGGTTGTAAAAGCGTGTGAATGTGCTTTGCCGTCTATACAGGTACGGTACCTTTCAGGCGGCACTTTCCTTCGGTGTCTTTCCCATCCCGGAATTGAAGGCGCCTTCCGCAAACAGGGCGGAGCCTCTATAGGCGATTTCCTGGCGTTCACCGTTCTGGCTCAGCGCGAGCTTTGTACGGATGAGCCGCTGAGCAGTTGCTGGTGCTGAGAGTGGCTTACGCGCGAACGTGCGAATTCGAGTGATTGGAAAAGCAACGTGTACTGTAACTCCATGTTGCAGACGAGTGGTTAGCATAGTCTGCAGTCCTTCCCCACATATGTGTGCGCAAGGGGGTGAAGGTAAGCAGGGAAGCCCCCCCCCCCCTCCCAAGTAACCTATGAGGGGGAATACAAAGTCAGCCACAAACATTGATATAATACGGAGGGGGCACTGCGACTCACGGGGGTGGGGCGTAATGTCACTCTCATACATGACGTCATAAGGAGGGGGGCACCACGACGAACCTTCCTCCCCCCTCTCCTTGAAGGGAAACCCTGTGCGAACTAATGCTTTCCCATTGCAAGTATCTAGTGTACGCACTGCTTATTTGCAACCAGCCAAATGTAAGCTCAGGCATCTGTAGCAAAGTAGACATGAAAGCAGACATGAAACGACGCAAACGAGCTGATTTAGAGCTATATAGCGCTCGTTTGTCGTCTCGTGTCTTCTCTCGTGTCCATGTTTAGTGCGCAACAGTTTGTTACTGATGCCGAACTAAAATGACCAAGCGGCCAAAATTCTGAGGTAGTGGGCTCACAGTTGTGTATCTGATTGAAAGACACCAATTATTTGACGGTCATTGCTAAACTTGATTGAATACGATGCAGTATCAGTTGTATAGCGCCACTGTTCGCGCAGTTTAACGACAGATACTGGATGATGTCGTAAATCATGGCTCAATATTTACGCAGAGACGACATTGAGAACACTTCATTGTGTGTAGACGCGCTCGCACTTCCGCAGCAATCACTCGAGCACATGGCTGTTCGGAACGGGTGATACTAACGTAGCTTATTCAGGGAACTGTGCTAAAATAGTGAGTCATTGGCCATGGTCTCTCAAACACGGCAACGAGCAAGCAACATACAGTCGGCTAGGTTTGAGAACATTGACACCACTAGGTTTGAGACCACTCTAAGTCGGTTACAACTTAAGAATGAAAATCAAGATACAAATACAGGTACAAGCGCCGCCCCCAAAACTGCGGCTCACCAGCCACTCATCTTTGCGAGAGAGTCATGCTACGTGGTTTTCGTTGCAAGTATAAATACTTTTCAGCGGCTGATGCAAGCACTACGCACAATAATTAAAAAAATCGATGTCCTTACATGAAAAATTACGTTTGACAGAGAGTTATGTCGAAACTTATGCGGAAATTGCGCAGGAAGTCAACGTTTTTTTACTGAAAACCAGCGACTTCAACGTGTGTTTGCTTTATAATGAAGTCACCCATCTAATTGCGCCACTTGTGCTCGATGTCAGACAAATAAACAAATGTTTTTCGTGCCTGCGCAATCCCAGTGGCCCAGCCTTGTATGGCTACGAGTGTGAAGCCCATAGGACAGCTTAATGCTCTCCCATAGTCAAGTACGAAGTACTCGAAACCATTAACAACTTTTCTACCCCCCCCCCCGCCCCCCGTCTTCACATACCTGAATTCCGTCACGGGACGCCTTCCGTAGTAGAGTACTAAGTACTCGAAATCGTTATTTGCTTTTTCTAAACACATTTGATGCAAACTTTCTCTAGTGGCATGGGTACTGTTGGAGGCGGAGTCTGAAAGCTGTCAGAGGAAAGCATCCGGACTCTTGAGCTCTTTTTTTTTTCGTCTCGTGGAAGGGGGTTTCGGTCTCGCGTTCCCTTAACTTCTACCGCGGTCCGTAAATAAATGTATCTATTCACGTCGCTGCACATTGATTCGCCGCTTGATCTGAATGGAACCATGAACTGCTCTGGATGGTTTATTTCAGCCGTGTTAAAAGGAAGCGGCACATCGAACAAAGACGATGCTACTGCGCAAGGCGCAAGCAGCAAACCAAACAACAAAAAGTCACTAGTCGCGTTCGCTCACGTTCTGTTCCCGATCTCGCGTTCGTTTCTACAGCACGTCCGTCTGCGAAACTAATTTACGAGTGCACGCAAAGCCTTTATATCTATGCCGTTCTTCACGCCGTTGCGATGCGCTCGGATTCGTGTTCCGTTCCACCCAGCAGGCAGATTCACTACGAACACCCCCCTCTCATTTCCCTCACACTACCAACTGCAATCGTCCCATTTTCTTCATGTCGATATATATTATAAGCGAATGCGTCGCTGTCTAGTTAGCCCTCGTTAGTGAACCCCGTGGGCGTCAAAACGCGGAAACTCAGGCCACCCGGAGAGCTTGTATACGAACAGACAAAAAGGAAAACAGTATCCCCGTTGTTTTGCGTCCAAGAAAGGCGAGTTCTCGTTGTTCCTCTTCCTACCTCCAGGGGCGTGGCGTTCGCCGTTTAATGCGGAAGCTGCGTCTTGGCGGGGAAATGACCCAATCGTCACACGCACACGTTAAACACTCACAAACTTGTACGCACGTGGCGCACAGCGTACGCGCATGCGCCATGGCGTCGTTTCCAATATAATGTCCTACACTAAACGGCCGTGACACTCGCTCCGTTTAGTACACAGGGCCAGTCGTGTAATGCAGGTCCCTACTACGTAGTGCACTTATGTGTGTGTGTAAGATCGACTACGTATATACGGGCGTTCCGAGAGGTGCTTCGTGTATGTGCCAGGCCTGGAGGGATTATACTTCGTTCGTGCGATTAATTGCTGTGCTCGCCCTCGCGGGCAGTTCGCCGCCGCGCGTGCTACAGGAAGTGCGAGCGTGTCGGTTGTCTCGCAAAAGTTTACGCAAACTTCGCGCCACCCGAAGGATATTGTTGCCGTGGCTGATCCGTTATATTATTTCGCTTTCTCTCTTTCTTTTTCTTTCTTTCTTTCTATCTTTCTTTCTTTCTTTCTTTCTTTCCCGTTGTTCCACTGGCAGAAATAATTACACCAGAAGTATAGGAAATGCCGCAGGTTGGGTGAGTATAGGAAAACAGCGCCTAGCGAATGAATCCGCTGTGACGGCGGCAACCCATCCTTTTTTCTCGATCACTGGAGCAGTGCTGCGCTCAAGGAAGGCCCTCAATTAAAAAAAAGGGGGGGGGGGCTGCCGTGTAAATTCCACAGCCGATTAAGGCACTCACTGACTGGGTCGAAGAGGAAAAAAGACGTTGCCCGAAGGATATACAAAACCAGAAGCAGTGGTGTGTGAGTGTGTGTGTGAGTGTGTGTGTGCGTGCGTGCGCAGACAGACAGACAGACAGACAGACAGACAGACAGACAGACAGACAGACAGACAGACAGACAGACAGACAGACAGACAGACAGACAGACAGACAGACAGACAGACAGACAGAGGCATGAACGTACGGTGGGTGGACGAACGGATGGACAGACAGACGGATGAACCCAAGAACAGACAGACGGACAGGAGCATGGACGGACAGCAGGAGCATGGACGGACAGCAGGAGCACGGACGGACGGAAGCATGGACGAACAGACTGTAGGACGGATGGGCGGACAAATGGACAGAAGCACGGACGGATGGAAGGATGGACAGAAGCACGGACGAATAGACGGACAGAAGCAGGGACGAAGGCATGGACACATGGACGCATGGAAGCATGCACGGACAGAAAGACGCGCGGACGCAGGAGCGCATGGACGAACGCACGGATGGAAGCATGTATGGACGGACGGGTGAACGGACGGACGGACGCTTCGCCCCACTCATCATCATTCACTCCGTGAATATGTTCTAAAACGGGCTCTCGCTGATCCAGCCCCGAAACGCATCGTATGGGCTCCTGGCCATCAGGGCTTACGAGGTAATGAGGCCGCTGACGCGGCCGCCCGAGCGCTTACCCAATGGGCTCCTCACCTTGGCTGTTATGACTCGGAGGCCAATACACCGCTGCTGCGGTTCAAAGAAATTCTGACCGATTATCGCGACACTCACCGCCTTTACCCGGCTCCTGCAAAGGGGCTGAGTAAGGCGGGAGAGCGAACTCTAAGGCGCCTGCAGACAGGTACTCTACTCTGTCCTGCAATCCTAAAACATTTCGATGTGAACACAGATGGGCGGTGCCCACACTGTGGGGAGACGTTGATATCTTCCACATGGCATGGGCATGTCCGAAAAATCCCCACCTACCCCCTTCCCCTTCCCCTTCCCGAGAGGCATGGGAAACTGCCCTCCTCAACTGCTCCTCACTAGAGTCTCAACGGGCTCTGGTGAGACGGGCGCGAGTAGGGGCCTCGTCATGCGGTGTCCCGGACTAAGGACGCCGACCATGTAGCGGGGTCATGCTTTGGCCCCGTACATCTCTCTTTTATAATAAATGTTTTTCATCATCATCCGTGAATATGCTGTGATTTTTTTTTTCGAAAGTGGTTTTGAAACGGCTATGTGGATGCGGCGGAGAGCCAGCGGATCGCATGTGGCGCAGTTTGTCGGAAGGGATAGCCTTTACGGGGTTTGGTAGAAAGTGACAGTTTGGATAAAAACTATTCTATGGCGTTTGCGTCTTTTCTGTATAACACCGCAATGCCTGTGTAGAAGCTACTAGACTAGACATGTATCTGCGCACTTCTCGGCGACAACTGTGAATTAAAGACAGGTTTGTTTTAGTAAAGTATGCTCAAGAACGTTGCTTGCGGTCAGCACTGTGTTGAGATTCGACTTGTATCTTCTGCTTGGCGCACGACGTAACAGCATCGCTTCATGGGACCAAGTGTGAGGCCTACGTGACGGCTTTCAGCTCTCCCATAGTAGAGTACCTGGTACTCTAAATCGTTACCCACTTTTTCTAAACACATTTCAGACAATTAGGTGTACGCCACATGTCACCGTAGGGACGGCTGTATGATCTCCTATAGTAGAGTACCAAGAACTCTAAATTGTTCAACATGTTTTACGAAGTACTCCAAATCGTTACTCTTTTTCTCAACACGCAGTGACGGCCAACTGTCATCTTATTAATCTTGAATCGTTCACATTTTGTTCACACCGAATCCTTTTGCAAGTGTTCTTTTAGATTGATATATAAACAGGAATTCATTTTGTGTTTACCAAACAATAAGACAACATAACACGTGTTTTTAAAATTTTAAACGTGCAGTATCATAAACTATGCCATACCTTAACCTTGCCAATAATACATGCGAATTTTTACCTCCATTCCCTGGAAATGCCCAGACATTGTCGACAGTGTCACGTGGTCTGAAACATCTTTTCCGACCTCAAGAATAGCTGTCGTGTGTCGCTGGAGCTCTAAACCACAGCGGTGTCTTCACTGAAATGAAGTTAACTTTGCTTTCGGCGCTGCCACTTGTGCTACTACACGGATATATCTGTGTAGGAATAGCGGGAGGCAAAGTTTCTCGCTTCCATTCACTCAATTCCTTGGTGTGAATTTGGATATATGTGCGAAGGTTGCTGAGGTAAATTTTTGTTTCTCCGAAATTGTTATTGGCAACCTTAGCGAGCGCAAGAAAAAATGGTGCATCCATTTCATTGGTTACCACGATTCAGGAATGAAGAACGTACACATTCAATGCAACCTTCGTGCAGTTGAATTCGAACAAATTTATGATTCATTCAATTAATTCTGCTCAAGCACGTTTAGCTTTTGTGTTACATCGATTCTTACGACGGTGGGACCTATTATATGTTTTCTTTGTGGCGCTCCGATCGAAGTGTGACCGGTAGTGGACGGGAGTCGAGCCCAGTGCCGAGGAGATGAATAAGATTGCTCCTGAGTCAACGGAGCTGGTTTACGAAGAGCGTGTGACACAGAGGCACCAAAGAAACTTTAAAAGTATTTTCAGAATAGCTATACGACCTTCGCTTGCATTGCAACTGCTTGTGTAAAAAACTTCAAGAACAACGTGTATAGATTGAAAAGCTACGGCCTGCCTGGACCAATGTAAAAGCTTACGAAGCCAAATTTACGATGTTAATTTACTGCATGTAACCATGATAGCCACCTATAGATCAAACTTGATGACCATGTGAAAGAACCTTACTACTTACGTGCGTCCAGGTAAGAAGAGTGCACATTGTGCTGCTAAGAGGTCACATCACATCAGCCAGCTTGCTTTAAAACGCCTTATATACACACATCTTCGGTAGATGGCGGTATGCAAGTGTTCGAAAGAGCACGTACTCAATACTGGCGCGCGGTCACGCATCAATCACCCTTGCACGCGGCGACGAGCGCGAAGAGAGGCCCTTGCCCGAGATCAGTCATTTGCATAAGCGATGGGAATCATCGGCACGCTTGCGTAATCTTTCAGCCCGCGTCTTCTTGAGACTGTTCCATAGGAGACCACTCAGATCAAAACAAACAAAATAAAATGACAGACAAGGTGAGGCAACGGGAACACGCGTCTACCCTGACTTTAGTCCACCCTGGCTTTGTTTCGAAACCCCGCTTCATACGTCATGGAGACGAGCGCTGCCTATCGAGGATGCCCGCACACACGTTTGCCGAGATTGTAGAACAGATACGAAGAAGAGGTGCTGCTCTGCAGCCGTCGATATATTGTGGGCTTATGCCATACCACTGACGAGAATCCGGTTGTGGTGTGTGCACTGTGTAGGACGAACAAAGTAGGTGCAGAGGCACGAAAGTGGAGCGTAGCACCAATCTTGGAAGGGCCGTATGGGTCCATTGTTTAATTTCCTTCAATAGCGCACAGCTGTATTTTTCGTCGTCTTTATCTTTTCCGGCTTAGCATAGGAGGCGGTTGCGCCTCCTTTTTTAGTCTACAGGACTTTGGTCAACCTTGCAGACTAGTCGACGGTTCAGACTATAGAAAAAGAAAAAAATGACAACCTTCATTGAATGGGAGAACTCAATCTCAACAGAAGAAAGAGAGAGGTCAAATTGCGTACCTCGCCTATATACAATGAACGCCGCGAATGCGGATTTCTTAGTTTTTATGGATTTATACGTGTTTATACCCCCCCCCCTCCCCATTCCCCGCGTCAGCCATGGACGAGAGTCGAACTTGCGACCTCGAGCTTTGTCGCTTTCGCGGAGTAGCTCCGAACCACGACTTGTCGACTTGCCTCAAACCACGGAGGCAGGCCAGATAGTACACGGAAGCATATGTGCGTCAAGTTAAACTGCCCTTAATTTGCATCGTTCACGCCAAGCCACAGAAGCCGCTGGTTCAGCTGCGTTTATCATCACAGTTCCAAAGTGAATGCTTTTGTACGATCATTTCTAGAAACGTGAAGAGCGAGGGTGTACTCCAGTTGCACCAACGTTCCCGCATGTTCGCTTTGCGATCGCGTGACACTAAATCTGCCTCGTGACTTATACTGTGCCTCCATTATTACAAGCAGCTCAGAACGATTCTTCATTGAACAGTGTACGCCCCTTCTTTATTAGCACACTTGGGATTTCTGGCTCACATGAGTACAGTAGAGGAGTGAAAACTACTGAGCAGAGAATATCAAACGAGGAAGCTCCCAGCCAAACTAGATCGCTGACAACAGCAGCAACAACAATGAACAACACTGATATGAAACAATGAACAACACTGGACAACAGCAGCAACAACACTGATATGAAACAATGAAATAGTTATTGGCGTGAAGCCACCGCTTCAGCGGCTCTCCGAGTCAGGCTGGACGGGATATAGTCGTGTGATACACGTCATAAAACTATCGTCTCTTAAGGCCCTTCCAATAAAGCCAGCGGCGAAACCGCAAAGTTTGCGGCGCACCGTTGAACACTCTTTACACGCGCTCACCGTTATTACTATTACCTTCCTCAGTCACTCCGTTTATAACCAATCACACCTGCGAATATGAACGCTCCACACTCCTCATATGATCTCACAAACACTTCCCGCCTTCTTTTTTGCCGTTGTTGTCTTGGCGTATACCTCCTGGCTGAACCAGCGTTGCGTGCTCACATAGAAATGGTCTACACCGAGCCTGTGGTGGTGTGAGTATAGTATTATAAACACTCGCACGCTTCGCACGCTGCTAGAGAGACCGCGCGGCCATCTCGTAAAAACGCGAACGGGGCGTCCCAAATTCGTGTGCGCCGCATTACCGGTCACGACCGCCGAGCTCCAAGGCGGCCCTTATAATATACCGTCAGTCAGAGTAACCGAAAACACAAAAACAGCCAGCAAGCTGGTGTATCATCCGCGCTGGTGATCATTCAAACACAAAGAAGAAAACAACCACGGGTAAAAACAACGGCGTGGAACCGGCAGGTATTTATAGAGCACGACAAACGGGGGGTTGTACGACGCTGGAAACAGTAGCGCCGCCGGAGAGGGCATTGTATTTGCGGATGCAGTGTTTTATATGGCGTTCCCCTTGAGACAAAAGGAACCGATAGTTCCCATCGCTCTGCACGCGGACTTCGTGTTCTGCATGTCTGCGCGTATGTTTTGACTTTTCTTCTTCGGGCGTGTACCTAATGCGTTGTTGCGGCTTCCTACTCCTTCAGTCCGGTGCCGCCTTGGGGAGTCTGTATTTTATGATAAGTATAAGAGGGGCCTCGACTGTGGTCATACGGCGACCCCCACGCATATGCCGCGAAAGGCAACAGGTGTGAGTATTTATACACGTGTGGGCAGGCGGGTACAAACATTAGCATTCGCGGCTGTGAGTGTGTTTATTATATGGACATGGATGTATGTATGGAAGCCACTCCGAGTTACTGCGGAGCCTGAGAAAGGATGCGAATGTGAGCCGATTTAATTCGGGGAACGGATTGTCGCACGAAGGCTGCTTCATTGTTCTAAGTTAGCTATGTGAGCGATGTGGCGAAGCGTCGGAGTGGAGGCGTTGGTGCGTCGATGTACGACTGCAGTCTACGGACGGCGCGTGTTCGTTAAAAAGAAAGGATTTACGTTCTGGTTTCGAAAGCGAAGTTCATATTTGCGTTTCGTTTCGCTGTGCGGATGCGTCAAAATGGCCTGCGTGATTGCTTGTAGAACGTGGTTGTTTGCGTGCGTGCGTGCGTGCGTGTGTGTGTGTGTGTGTGTGTGTGTGTGCGTGCGCGTGTGCGTGTGCGTGTGTGTGTGTGTGTGTGTGTGTGTGTGTGTGTGTGTGTGGGAAGAGAGAGAAAGAAAATGGAGTTATAAAAGTAATTTACGGAATGAACAATTATATCGGGCCAGTTGGTGTGAATCCATCTTGATAGGAAACGCAGCAAGTTATACACGGAACACACGATACAAGCGCTAAACTTGAACTAAACGTTTATTGCAAACATCAGAGTATATAAAGGGGGTGAAGGAGAAAGAAAATAATAAAAGGGAGAACAACAAAAACACAGGTGCAGTGCCGTACATTACTCTTCCGTTATTTTCCATGACACCATCCATAAAGCAAAGTTCTTTCCACGTGAGTGGCACAGAGATCTATTAACCCCTTTGATCGTAGAAGCAGCAGAAATGACACGCGATGATTTTAAGCGTGTCAGTGCACCGACTATATAGCCGAACTGGAACATAGTAACGTAATCAAGTGCGCGCGAAAAAATATTTTGCGAGGGTGGTAAAGGTTTCACAGTGTGACAAAAAGTTGCCCTTAAAGTAAACATGTCTGCGCACCCTATTTTCACGGTCGGAATTCGCCTTAAATTAAGGTCACATCATTTTCTTTTTTTGTACGCATTCATATTGTAAAGCACTGATGCCAAGCAACGCCAATGCTATAGCGCTTGCCAGACTGCGCCCGAACTGCTAAGGCAAAACTCGGCGGTTCATACTGTCCGCGCTATCCAGCTTAACAAAAGCGTCCGACGCGACAAATTCGCACCTTTTCTTTTGCGGCACACTTCAAGCCTACATATAAAAAGAAAAAGAGTGTGCCGGGTTACGCCTTTTAATGTGTTAGTGCTCATGACGCAGAAACTCAAAATTAAGTGCATTCCTTGCCTTGTGAGGGAGACAAGGTGTAATAAAAAAATCATCACAGAAGCCAATCCATTCGCAATGTCACCACGAGGCACACGACTTGAGTGCATACACAAGCCGCGCCTGACCTTTTTTTGAGCACTGCATACGCTAATATACGAGATAAAAAAATAAAAGCAGGGGAATGCCAACAACAATAACAAATATGCAAAATTTCAACGTGGACGAAACGGTGGCCGCGGCAGACAGACGACACCTCTAGTTCGAAAGTTCGCAGCGTTCTCGCATTCTCACATGCACCCTCTTTCACGCTGCATTGAGCGCGCAGTTTTATTTATTATTTATTTCTTTTGCGACAAAAGAATATGGCACTGAAAAGGGACAATCGTACGCAAGGTGACAATGAAAGGCTAGCCGCGTTTACACATATAGAGGAGAACAAAAAAGAGTGATATAAACTGCCTAATGTTCCCACGCTGCATGCCAAACTGACGCGACGCTTTTAGCTGCGTCGCATAGATGCAGCCGACGCGTCCCTGCGCATCCATGTGGGTCCGCGCGGGGAGCGTATGTGCGCGCTTGCCCGGTCCGCCCCGAATCCGGCGCGGGCCCGTCCCGTGGCACAACGCACGAGTGAGCGGGCAACCTGCTTACTATATAAAAGAATGAACGATAAAAAAAGCAAACAAATCAACGGTGGCATGGGCGAAGCGTGCGTGGACGGGCGAAGGGAAGGACAATACAAACAGTATCTCGTGTCGCCTGCCGTCGGCACACACCTTGTACACACGCGGGCGTTAAGACAAGCTGCACAGGACGAAGAAAGAAAGAAAGAAAGAAGAAAGAAAGAAGAAGGAAAGAAAGAAAGAAGGAATGAAAGAAAGAAAGAAAGAAGAAAGAAAGAAAGAGAAAAAGAAAGAAAGAAAGATTCGCTCGTTCGTGTCGTTGACGCGTGTGACACAACCCGAGTACAAAGGGCGACAATCTCTTCTCGCGACGTTAGCCCGAGAAGACAGAGAGCGGAGGAAAGGGGGGCAAGGGTGATGATGCCAGCGACGCGATAGGAACGCGTGCCTTTGTTGCGCGGAGCACGACGCTGCCTTTGCAAAGCGCCGTGGCCGTAGCCAAGCCTAGCTGAGCCGAGCACGAGGAAGAAGATGAAGGTGGTGGCACGGGGCGGGTTCAAGGTCATCACGATCCGACAGACCGCGCATCGCTCTTCGCCGTCGGTGGCTGCACGAGCGGGCACCTCTTGTTGGCAGCTGTCAGTCGCCGCCACCGCACCCTGCTGATATGCAATTCTATTCGGGAATTGCCCTCCGGCGGTGTTGTTCGAACATTGGTGGGATCTTTGGAGAGATGTCGTTGTCGTGGCCAGCATCGCTGTTCTTTTCTCTGGATTCTTCTATCTTCACTTTTATTTTTTTTGAGAGGTGGTGATGAAGATGTGCGCGAACAAGTCACGGTATTGGTTTCGCGAGATCAACCTGATGGTCTGGCCCTTCTTATAGGAGTGGGGGTGGGGGGAGGTGGAATATCCAGCGATGCGAAGTATGCGCAGATGCACACACGAGGAGCAGCTGCATAGGCAGCGCTGGTCCTCTATTCTTCTTCTTCTACATGTTCCCCGTCATCATCATATTGTGTTTTTTGTTCGTTTGTTTTAAATGCCAAGCATTTCTTAGTGAACTTCGGTGACTTTGACCGTATATATCTGTCTATCTATCCGCCTATGTCATTTAGCTCTCCTGGCTGTTTCCAGAATGGTATCCACACCGAAATTGGTATGGCATACCATGACTGTATGACGAGCACAAGTGACTAGTCATAACATGAAAATCATGATATGTATGTCATGAATGTCATGATTTAAATGTCATGGTTTCGCTGCTCTTGCGGTGGCTTCATTCGCATGACATACTGCAGAACTGGTGTGGTATGACATGGCTGCATGGCGAACGCTGAAATCATGACATTCATGTCATGTAAGTAATGACTACACGCCACGCTCACCAAATTTGGTACAGTGTAACGCGACGGATGACTAAGGTGATTTACGCGTCCAAACATGCTATTCATGACATGCGTGTCATGTGAAGCATAACTACATGCCCCGCCGCAGTGGTCTAGTGGCTAAGGTACTCAGCTGCTGACCCGCAGGTCGCGGGATCGAATCCCGGCTGTGGCGGCTGCATTTCCGATGGAGGCGGAAATGATGTAGGCCCGTGTGCTCAGAATTCGGTGCACGTTGAAGAACCCCAGGTGGTCAAAATTTCCGGAGCCCTCCACTACGGCGTCTTTTTTTCTCCCATTGAATGGCCGCAACTTTCTCGAATGATCCATATAAGAAAGGTGCTTAGAACTGGTCCTTATTTTGCTTTCAATACTACCTTTCGAGTATTGAGGCGCGTGCGTGAGTCAAGTATTTCTTCGTTACTGCGGCTGATATTGTGGCGGCTTCCATATTTGTGGTGACGTTATCAAAATAAAGATCGCTCAAGGGAAGGGTTATAGGCAGCTAGCTGTCAATCGATCATATTTATTTGATTTTAATTGATCATTCGCCACGTAAGTGTTGTTCGTTATAACTACGTTTATCGTCATGTGTGCGAAATTTTACACGGATTGACGAAGGAGCTCATCGGCAAGTCTGCTTGTAGAAGCATTGACGCCGCTTACCCACCGCTGTGTCTCGGGCTAAATTGCCGGTCATGGCAAACAAATTTCTACGGGATTGTTGTGGATACATACTTTAATACGATGTATTTAGATGCACGTCAAAGGACGCCAGTTATGGCGTGATGGTATGCGAAATTACTGACGTCCTGCCGAGCGTGTCTGAACACACTGCGAGCCGCTGCTACGAAGGGGCAGGTGGCTAAAATTAACTGAGAACGCTTTCTTTCTTGGCTGTGTCTGCTAATCTGTTGTGACCTTTAACAACATTTAACACGGCTGTCTAATGCAGTCCAAGACATCGCTAACTCGAATTTGGCGACATAAGGCCTGCAATGTGCGCTTCCTCTCTCAGTCCTATACTTTTGAACACCGATCAAATTTCGACACAATGTTTCAATAAAAGGGACTAAAATCCAGAGCGAGGTGTCTCGTGACGCCGGAGGAGTGCGTTTTTTTTTTTCCTTTGAGGATAGCTCAAAGGAATTCAACAATGGCGAATTGTACTTCACCACAGAAACATTTCAAGTTGATTTGCTGTTTCTCAGTTGCTCGTCGCTAAAAGTATACTGGCGATTCATTGAGTCGAAAAGCATTAATGTTGCCTGAAGGTGTCGCAAGCATTTCATACGTGGAGTGTCCCTTACGATGCCCCTCGCTTGGCATGCGTCCTGAATGTCAACGCACGGCCGAGACCCGCGCCCGCTGTCGTCACACTCGGGACAACGTGCTTGTCAAGACACGGTACGTTTTTTTTTTCTTCTTTCTTTCTTTCTTTCTTTCTTTCTTTCTTCCTTTCCTTCTTTCTTTCTTTCTTTCTTTCTTTCTTTCTTCTTTCTTTCCTTCTTTCTTTCCTTTCTTCTTTCTTTCCTTCTTTCTTTCTTTCTTTCTTTCTTTCTTTCTTCCTTTCCTTCTTTCTTTCTTTCTTCTTTCTTTCCTTCTTTCTTTCCTTTCTTCTTTCTTTCTCTTCTTTATTTCTTTCTTTCTCCCTTTCTTTTTTTCTTTCTTGCTTTCTTTCTTTCTCCTCGCAACCATGTTTAGACGAAATCGGAATACCCGCATGACAGGCCGATTTGGACGGCTAGTCCGGTGTCACAACGAGCGGACGTGCCCCATGCTGTGCTTGTCTCTCGCTATTAACATTGTTTTTCTTCCTTGTTATTCTTTTTTTTTTGCGTGGGAGGTGTAAGCTGCATCCACTACCTGCTCCAGTGACCTTTCCCTCGACCACTTCCCCCGCGCTAGTGTGACACTTTTCGATCGAGCCACGCGTTGTCGCACACGTTTCCCTGGGTTACGTAACGAGGCAAATTAAGCGTGCGTAACAATTGGGAAAGATAACACCCGCTGTGCGCTCTGACATCGCGTGGCGCGTGGCACGCCTGTTTACTCTGAGATGTCCTGGTTGTCTGGGAATTTCTGGATCATCGCGCATACAAGGTAATTGCATGCTCATGTAGGCTTTGTTCTGAAATCCTGTTTTCGTAACAAACTCTTTTTTTTAAACTCTTGACCGACTGCCCGAGCATCCAGTTTTCCTTCGGCGTGGCTATGAAGAACTGATATCGGGTGAGGTTTTGTTTGACTAAAAGATTGCAATAAAAGAGCATTACGTAACTCGGAGCATTGTACGACTTGATAGCGTGAGTGAAGAGAGCGGGGGCACCCTCCGTCCCTCCGTCCCTCCCCCCCCCCCCCACTTCCATCGCCTGTATTGGTTGCCGTAACAAAGGAAGAGAACAAAACAAGCGCCAACCGCATGAATTAACATATATTTAACTATAGTTGCAGCGCTACACACAGGGAACACTATACATCGCTTTGCTAAGCTGCTATCTAACGAAGTCGTAGAAATAGGCGCCGCTTTTTCGTGTCTCGGCGGGACCATTTCAACACCTGCGACATGTGACAGCAGATTGCGATCTCGCTTCGACTCTCTCAGCTGCACTGCGAGGGCTGGATTCCTGAAACAATGAAGTATAGGCGACAAGTTGCTTTTGTAGAGTCCTAACATAACACTGATCTCCGGCTGCCGATCTGTGTCGCTTCGGGGTGCATTCAGTACGTCAGAACGTAATTCCGGAATTTATTCGAAACGCTGGGGCGAAACCAATTTCACGTTTAGAGTACCCACCATGGCACATGCTTACGGTAAACGTGGAATCAGCATCGCCTTCAGATGCATCTCAGGATGGCGTGTGTCTGTCTCGAAGCGCTTCGTATCCACTTGCCCGGCAGTTCATGGTCCCGAGCGTGCATTATTTTACCCGCAACTTTCTCCACTCGGCGAAGAAAGTGCAGCTTTCCATGGTGCTTTGACGCTTAGAAGAAAGGAAACGTGAAAATTGCGCACGAATAAAGGTCGAGTCGTGCAGTGCGTTTAGATAAATAAGCAGCCCAAAGTGTAAGTGGGTGAGAAATAAAAATCACAAGTGTGTGTGTGCGGGGGGGGGGGGGGGGAATGCCAGAGTTTGAGGTGCCTAAAAAAGTGGAGTAAAAAAAAAACAAGAGAAGGGGCACTGTGCCTGATAACAAGCGCAGATTTGAGGCAAAAAAAAAAGAAAAGATAAGGACTCGAAAAGACTCACGCTCGCTGTACTCATACCACCACGCCACAGGCGCGTGCGTCTTCACGACCTCGTGGCAGCACGGACACGCACGACTCGGTGAAAACTCGCGAAAGAAGCTCGACTTTCTCTTTCGTGCACCGGAGGGAGAGTAACATCGTTTACGAGCCTCATTCTAGCTCTCCGTCTGTACAAAGCGCGAGGGGGCATTAAACCACATGCGAAGCAAAACCAAAACTGTAGCGAACTCTGTAAAGTGCTGTCAGGGGTGCAGCAGCAGCTCGGGTGGAAGTTGTACAACCCTCTGCATGAGCCCACGTGTCTTGGAAGCTGCCGCTTGTGTTTTCGTCCTGAGTCTCGGGGGCAGTGTGTAACGTCGTCGCAGGCGCATTGGTACAACGTCCTGTTGGCGGGAGGGCATCAGCCGCCCGTTGGCCGGGTGCATAACCCGCTGGCCGGGTCTTGCATGCGCAGCGAAGAAAAAGCGCTGCTCCGTGACCCCGCGAGGTGAAAGAGAAAAGAAAACGTGCAAAGCCAAAGGCCCCGTGTCTTGTGGGTGCGTGTGTGGACAGCGGTGTTGCGTGCGAAGCAAAATGCTCAGCGCATAGGACGCAGCACCAGGTGCCCCTGGCCGGGCTTCGCGGGGAGATTGGGGTGGCGATGCCGACCTGACTTCCGATCGTCCGGTACAGCAACTTTTTCCTTTTGTTATTTATCGACTAGGCGTTGGATATACTTTTTTTTTCTCGCCCAACATTGAGGAATGGGCTTCTTAAGTGAAGAATCTTTGGTGATTAGGATCTTCCGGGGTTTATGTCCCGTATAGTAGTAAACAAAGCAAGGCCCCTGCCCCTATAGAACGGCTGCCCGTTCTGTAAAGGCGGGGGCCTTCGTCAAGCCGTTATACAGCGGCTAGTTGCTCCTGTCTGGTTGTTTCAAGATCAATGTTGAAATAATGGGATCCGAGTCTGAATTGTGTAGCACTACGGGTGGACACACTGGGACCGGTGCCGAGACGAACGCTTCATAGAGCAAAACAGTACGCACACTAAATTACGATTGAGCCCAATCTAATGGCACGCAATCACGGGGGACGTCAGCGGAACGAGGTGCAGTCAGGCGCGTTTCCGCAGATCTCTTAGAACTTATACGCCGGTAAGCAGGAGAACCAGGACGTCATCGAATAGGAGGGCACGTACTAATGAGGTAGCTGACCAAACCAGAAGTTATACGGCAGACTCGATATATCACCCCCCCCCTTCCACAATCCCACCTGACTTCACCCCCGCGATTTGTCCGCGCTGTATGGGTGCAGAGTCGGCAGCGCCTGGAAGCTACAGAAGCGAAGCGACCCCGCGAGACTTCCGGCTACCCGCCCTCTCCCGAGACTTCTCTCGCGCCCACGTTCCGGTCACGTGTATTCGTTAGCCACACGTGAGGGGTGATTAACAGCTTGCAAGTGACGTCACAGCGAGAGCTTCCCAATGAGCCCCTCCACAACGTCGGAAATATGCAAAACAACTAGCACGATACTTTCTCTTTGCGTTTTTCGTCTTTTCGGCGTAATTTGTGATGTCAGCAGTCTGTTTACCTGGCGTGATGAATAAGCTCTCGATTGGCTCATGTGTGGAAGTTGTGAAGTGCTTTTCTATCTAATCACGACGGATAAACTCGACTCAGTTTTTACCACTTGGGAGATCTTTAACGTGCTCCTTAATCGAAGTACATATTATAAGGATGCCCTTTCATACCCCCTCCCCCCTTGTTGGTCTTGTCCATAGAAAAAAAAGAAAGGTTTACAATGAATGACAAGAAAAAAAATGAACTTCGGAGATGACGGGCTTTTCCAGCGTCCTGTTTTCGTCTCCCGGCTGCCCTAGGGTAAATGCGGGAAGGAAACGTCTCTTGTAATGCACCACCAGCGGCTCTCGGCCACCATTACAGTAAAAAACCTGCATATCTGTAACCCTGTACTTAAAAGAAAAAAAAGACGAGACAGGGCAGTTTGAGTGAAGGCATGGGGCAGACAGTGTCCCTTTTCGAATATGGTGGTGAAGGGTAGATGGCATCCCCCACCCACCCACTTATTGAGCGCACGTTATGCTTATTCTGTCAACGGAATAACGTGACTGCTACCGGAGTTGGCAGCACAAAAACAACTCGTTAGTTACAGGTTAGGACATCCGGAACTCGCCTTCAGTTAGTTAGGGACAGACGTAAGTAGAATACGGGTTACGGCCATTCGTGAAGCCAAAGACGCAAGATAGTAGGTTTCCCGGGCTGCAAGTGTAATTTGTACTGGCTACCCACAACGTGAGCGAAATGTATCTGCTGATGTTTTCTAAGCATCCGCCGCTTCCTGCATGCATCTAACCCTCAGGACAACAAACAAAACGACAGAAAGGAAAGAAACGTGGGCGCTCTGCAGTTGTAGCCGCAAAAGCAACCCTACACGCCTCCGCTCTGAGATGCACGTCTCGTTGGGCCTTACGCCGGGGGCTGGGCGAATGTCCAGTCTTTCCGCTACGACGCGCAGCGCTGCTTCAAGACTTTACTTGCAGCACGCGGAAGCGAATTCTTGTTGAAAATGCGTTGGTGTGAAACACCGTCTGGCATCGCGCAGCTGGTGCCTTGAAGGTGTATTGCCCGTCGGCACATGTGCGCCCCTCCACACTTCCAATGCTAGCCATGCATCCTCCCAAACCCCAACTGGCAGACAGCGGTAACGCAGGCTGCTGCTTTCACCCAACGCCTTTGCGCTCTGCAACAAAGCCGCCTTTTCGTTTCAGTGGGCAACGATGAACGGCGTTCCTCGATCGCTTCGTTATTGCTCGTGTCCTCCAGTGGCTGTCGACATCGTCGTGAAACGTGTCGGTATCTAACTGCGAATCCCCGTAATTTCAACCTTCTCAGTGTCACAGGCGACCATAGTAAAGTTTAGTCGAACCTTGCACGCGGCAGATGTCTGACCCAAAGTGCGCCAGCCTATCCAACCCGATCGTGTACAGGCCACAAAGATATGGCTGTTTTCGTGCGACAAAAAAAAGAGGGGGAGGAGAAGGGGTGAAGGAGAGTGCGAACTTTTGACCGTTAATTCATCATATCCTGCATCAAAGTCTATAGGTACAGACAATCGCAGAAAGCTAGGCACACATCGATTGAAAACAACCCTAATCGCAACCCACGAACTAACAACTTTCTATCTGCCTGCGAAAAAGACACTGATTTATTAGTGATACAAGAAAAAGCTCGTGTTTTTACATGGAATGCCTCCAATAACTTTTTGACTCCTTCGCTCGTTTTTTCATTGTGAAAAAAAAAAAACAGCCATATTTTTGTGGTCTGTACAGGAACACGAATAGACAAGCTCAACAAAAAGTACATCTATCCAACCCGAGGTGCCCCGAAGTACATTGACAGCGATTCATGTTCGCTTATCTCCGTGGTGATAGAGGCGGATTTCATGGAACGTCGGTGGCCCTCGCGGTCATTGGTTTCTGAAAGCCAATACTCATAAAAAAATAGGCTAAGATGACGAACATGCTTGACAATCAGCAAAAAGTGCGCAAGCTCATCTTGGGCACGAAAACAAATATGAAAAATGAAGGAAGGATAAAAACATCAACTTTGGCTTGCCCAGCGTATCGTGGAAGTCGTCAGGAGTCAAGAGTTCCTTGTCGTCACCCAGGTGGAGCCTTTTGCCTACCCCACAAAAGACTCGCAGGGCCTTTCAATAAAGCTTTTTGTGTGTATGTAGAGTATCGCATGTCCCATCTGTTGGTTCTTTTTTCCACCAGTAAGTTTTTCGTGTGGTTTACTGTCAGTATGAACCACGAATCATCGCACACTACAACCTTACTAAAAAAAGCTGTTATGCAAAACTTTTGCGGACAATCCCGTAAATATACGGAAGTAGGAAGGAGATATGCAGTCATACTACCATGGAATAACACCACGCATTCAGTGGATGAAAAAAAAAGTGCGTCGCACCGACAAAATAAAACCACAAGGCAACGCTTATTTCATTTCATTCCTGTATATTTTAGAGCACCTGCCATTCTTCAAGTAATATTCAAAATTTTCAACAATCCATCCTTGAACAATTCCCCAGAGAAGGTACGTGCTGTAGGTTTGAAGTAAAAGCAAACAAACAAACATACATTGCTCTCGTTTACGCGGCTTTCGACTGCTTGAGGAAATTTCAGAAACCGATTCAAGTGACAAGCTTGGTTCACCTGTCCTCTAGCAGAGATTCCATAGCACATCTAGCGAGAGTTCCCTTTAGAATGTGGGACAAGGATATTGTTACTGGCGGGGTCGTGTTCACGAGTGCCTTCAACGCCTCCTTCAAAGGCTCTGCGTGGATGAAGGCTCGGAAAAATAGGTTTGTCAGCGACGACATGCTCTAAGAATATGGTCCCAGCGTAGCAGACACATTTTGCTGCACGATTCATGGATCCATCACTCATCTTTATGTATCTTTTTTCTTTTTTTTTTTTTGAACAAAAGGTCACGCAGCAGTCCACTCGACCTACATTTACAAACCGTGAAATAGATGCTCTCCTTACACGGAAGCTGTGATCTCGCGCCAAGAGCGAAGGTCAGCGAAGACGAATCTGGCGGTGTTGTCTCGGCCACTTTCATCCAGAAACGACCATTGAGGTATACGTATGAAAACGCGATGAAATCGAACAGCAGGCGTTTTGAATGCGCAGGCGCTTGCACACCAATAACGAATCCTCGTAACTTGCCAAACATGGACGACTGCTGATATTCATTATTCTCTCTCTCTCTCTTTCATACAGCTCTCCACATTTACTGCACCGCTAAGCCCATCCATTGCGATGCGTGGCAACTCATACTGGGGAACGAATCGCACACACTTACAGAAAGCCTGGCAAATGAAGCAAGGTCGTTTTGCATTGCGACGGTGATTCATTGTCTCATGCCGAGAGAGCGAGACAGATATCGGCAGCCGTCCGGCAACGTGGCGCGTACCAGCCCACCTCGCCTGGCGGGAGGTCTCTCTTGCTGGCGCGAATAGCCATTGGTCGTCTCTAGAATCAAAGGTCGAAGTTTAATCAAACCGAGACAAAGACGCATCGAGTTGGGAAGCCCCGAAGCAGTCAACGATTGAGCCTATCGCACTGTCAGCTCTGCTGATATGTACCTCTGCCTCGCTGCACTTTCGCTCCATAGCTCTGCGCTTTTGGACACCCTCTATTCTCTTCAGGCCGTACATCCAAGCCGAGCCAAGCCGGGACCACCAAATGAAAGAGGCGGAAGACGAAGCGGCTCTCTCGATTGCTTTTCTTTATTCTGTGTTCATTGGCAACGCGACGACTACTTTCCTTACAGCCGTGTTCGGCCGGAGTGCAGCTGATGAATGGTGTGCGTCCGGCGTGCAACGAAACCGACAGCCGCGCCGAGGAGGTGGCGGCGACCACCGTAAAGGTCACGGCGCTTGCATGGAACACGCGTTCGACGCTGTTTGCGCGCGAAGCATAAAGTATGCGAGGAAGCAACGCGGCGGTCACAGAGGCGCTTTGAATGCGCTGTTGTGGCCTCTCTCATCCCGAAGCGTGCGCACAAGCATTGTTCAATGTGGGCCACCCGTTCTGTGTTGGCTTAAGCGCGGAATGTGTGCGTGGGTGAAGTGTGTGGCCTAATATGCGTCTTTTTTCATTTGTTGACAAGTAATTATGCGCTAGGGGGAGACTACATGCGCGCATGTGTGCATGCGAGAGAACTACCAGCTTGCCTTGTAGTATTGCTAATGTTCGTCGACGCCTTTGGGTAGACGAGCAGAGAGCGTCTGTAAACATGCATGTTCTGCAGTGTGCAGGTCAGGGAAGTCGCCGTTGCTCTAGTTTTCTCTGCACCTTTTCCGGTGGCGATGAACTTGGATTATTGTCGTCGTGTCTGCGTGCTCGGATTAGTGTGATGAAAAATTATTGTCGTCGTGTCTGCGTGCTCGGATTAGTGTATTTAGTCAGGTTAGTTCTTAACAATGTGAATACTTTATTATGACACCATATTGATGTCTTGATGATGTCAAGATTTGACATGTGACGTCGTGATGACGCCACAGGTATACGTAATCACGTGATTTTTCGCTTCACTCGTGCGTACGCTGACGGTAGGTATTCGCTTTTGATGGGGCATTCAGGGCTTTCGCCTTAATGAAGTTTATCCAGTCGAACTGCTCGTACAGTTGGACACCTTTCTTATAAAGCGCGCGTTCTTTTAATGCCAAAAATGCGTATTTAGGCGTCTACCAACTAAAATCTATAAGAAGGAGTCGTTCGAGCGAGTGGCGTGTCAGAACCGTTCGTGGAGATCGAGCGACATGTTCAGCGATCGCGGGCAGTGCTCCTTGGCGGCGCGCCAGTAAGGCGAGTTCCTCTCGGCCCTTCTGCGGCCGCTCATCTTGCCGTAGAGGCACATGGCGTGGCTATCCCGGCACACCTCCCACCACGAGGAGTTCGTGTCGGCGACGTCGAACAGCACGTTCCAGGCCGTCCACGGGACGGGCATCAGCGTGTGCCACGGCAGCACGAGCACGTCCCGGCACGGTCGGCCTTCGGCGGCCAGCGACGCCACGCTGTCCACACCGCAGCGCTCCAGGAGTACGTCGTGGAGCAGCGAAGACCCGATGGACGTCTTGAGGTTCGCCGGGTGGTGCTCGCTTGCTACGTGCTCCATCGCGTCTCGCAGGAACGGGTGGCCCGCTTTGAAGAACAGGAAGCTGTTGCTAACGGCGTCCCCCTTGCGCTGCATGCGAGAGAGAGAGGGAGAGAGAAGTAAACGTTTATTTTGAAACAGTGCCCCGAGCGATACCCGGCGTCCCCCTGAGGTGGGAGGGCTCATTAGTCCAGGAACCACCTGGCTTCTACTGTTCTCTTGGCCCTGGCGACAAGTTGTTGTTGGTCTTACAGGATCTCGAGGGCAAGCTTCACCTCCCACGTTTCGGTTAGGTCTTCGTTCGTCTGTCCTGCTTCATTGTCAGTCGTGTATTGTTGCAGATCGCGTCTGGCAATACACTGGCATGCAAGAAGCAATTGTGCCAGGGTGTCCGGTACGTTGCAAAGCAGGCACATACTGCATGCGAGAGATTAAAAAAAAAACACTTTTATTTTGCGTAAAAAACTTGGAGCCGAAAATCAGGACAGCCTTATCGTACGGCTTTTTGCTTTTCTCCACTGTCAGTGCCTCACCGATGAGCCGTCGCTGTCGCTCAAGGTTGCCGATGCGAATCATTGCTTGAAAAGTGGAGTGCACGTTGTGGGATTGAATTGTCAAGCCCACGTTTCGTGATATCAGCGTGCGAGTTCTCCGGAGCCTGAATATAGATGTATGTAGTTTGTGGGCATGATGTATGTTCGAATTTGGAAGAGATGAGAATGTGTTAGCATCAGATGTGTGCTCCTCTTGTACATAAGGTTCATGCAGGGGAGAATGAATAATCGATTGAAGTATCGGACGCTGAAGGTTTGTGTGTGGAGCAATACTTCACATAAGCAACCCCCCCCCCTAGCTTCTATTTATTCTGAGGTGTTGTCCGCCCCTGAATCCTCCTCGTTCAGTCGATGACGATAATTAGTATAATGCTTTACTGCCATCCCAAATGAAATAGGCCGGCGACAAGAAGTGACGCAGCATGTTTGTCATAATCAGGCGTATTGTATTCGTTGCACCATAACGTAGTCTTCCCGATATTTTTTTCCTTCTTCGGTGTAGTCTTGAATTCAATAATTAACCGTTTACTGCGTCCATACCGACCACGACAGCGCGAATGTCTTATGTGCTTTATTTTCACCAATGCCCTGAACATAGTACGTTTCTGATATCAGCGTGCGAGTTCTCCGGAGCCTGAATATAGATGTATGTAGTTTGTGGGCATGATGTATGTTCGACCTTGGAAGAGATAGGAATGTGTATGTAGCATCAGGTGTGTGCTCCTCTTGTACATAAGGTTCATGCAGGGGAGAATGATTAATCGATTGAAGTATCGGACGCTGAAGGTTTGTGTAGGAGCGATACTTCACACATAAGCTACCCCCTCCTCGCTTCTATTTGAGGTGTTCTGAACCACTGACCAGTTGATGTTTTCATACACTTAGAATCTCAGGGAATTCTAGCGATTAACAACTTCTGTCGGTCTTGCTATTGCCGGATTAACCTTTGTAGTGAACCTTGATAGCAATTTTATGTCCATCGTTGCACTGCTTGCACTTCCTGTAAACGCCATAGCGTTAGTTTCTCTCACTATTCTTAACTGTAACAGAGATATCTATGGACCCATACGGGGGCTCACGTAGTGACTCAACGACCAAATTTTCCTTGCACCACATCTCCTCTGATATCTAAAGCCAGGGAGAGGAGTTCGCGTCGGCGACATCAAACAGCACGTTCTAGGCCGGGAAGAAATTATTTTGGGGGAAGGGGCATCTTCTTAACTTAAGGAGGGCGGGGGGGGGGTACCTTGAAGCAGTCATTTTTTGTCACTCTGTATGCTATGGCGAAAAAATGTTTGTTGAGGGTTGGGGGTGCTCTGGTGTTCCGTCTCCTGGCTACACCATTGTCTAAAGCGCACATACACTCACCAGCGCCGTCTGCGAGAGGCAGGAGTGGAACGCGTGCAGTGGCCGCATTACGATAGTGTCCTTGCTGAGATAGACGCCGCCTCGCTTGTAGAGAAGCGCCAGGCGCAACACGTTCGACAAGACCTCCTTGAAACGGGCGTTGCCTTTGCGCTGGGCGCTCCAGGATTCCAGAGGCGTGCCGCGCAGAATATCGGCGACCTGTCGGGCGTATATGACGTGCATGTCTTGAAGGGACAGTTATGAGTCTCATTATTTAGAGAAACTATTGTTAATCGTTGTGCTGTCACTTGTTTTTAGTGGCTACGAGCAACGAGTGACACTCCTGGTTTTCTTTCAAGTATTTCCGGTCTAGCACTTCCAGTTTTCTGATTATTCAGATACAAATGCCTTTTCGATATGAAACTTTTAGGAAATAGATGTTTGTGGTTGAAGTTAAGAGTCATGTTGAAAACACGTCATATTGTAGCACAGTTTTGGTTAATATAGGAGCAAATTTAATGTCATGATGATTAAATAAAGTTAACTGAACGACCTCAATGTAAGAGCATGCAGCTTTCCTGTCGATAGCTGGTATTGTCGCGGCACCTGGCGGAGAAGATTTCAACCACACACTTCTTCTTACGTGGCCTCCGATATTCGCTTCTACAGCGTGACGAAACACTCTCAAATCAAAGAGTACACCAGAGCAGAGGGAACGCAGATGTGAGATCTACAACTACCAGACAACCAAAAAAGCATTAAAGAGATAAGATTTTTCTAGTGTTGGTAAATGACTCTTTCACAATACCAAAATCACCACACTTGCAGCGAGAACATGCTTTGGTAAACAAGAAAGTGTACACCCCCCCCAAAAAAAAACGCAGGCGTCGACGCCAATTTGAAGTTTCTACGCCAATCACCGTGACTTCATAGATTTTGACGTTCTATGCCTACGTAATTCCTAGTAGGTAAATAAGAAGAACATTCTCTTCACAGGGGACCAGAGACACAGCGGCCAAGTTCCAGAAATGTTCGTTCAGCAATTGCGGCTCAAACACGGAATAAACATTTCGAAATGACTGACATCACGTGCGAAGATTTCTGCACGAAGTATAAAAAGGAAACGTTGGCCTTGATTTTGCCTTCTATAATTTTTTTTGTGATGACGAAATTAACGGCTGTAGAGCTTTCGAAGTATCATTTATCAGCCGAAATCTGGTTCATTATATCACTTTAGTCTATCTTTAGGCCAAGGATTAGGAAACCTTCCAACGTTTTATTAAAAGTACAAGTGCAAGAATGGGCGCCAATTGACGCCGTAATATTGTCGACAGAGTATCATCATGTGTAAAGGTCACGGGACGTCTTTACGCTCTCCCATAGAGTACCAAGCACTCTAAATTGTTTACTAGTTTTTCTAAACACACTACGGTGCAATAATTGTATGTTCGTCAGTCTGTGAGATGCCCATGTGGGACCACTTGTGGTGAACTCGTTCGCGGCTCAATTTTTGTCAAAAGGAATTTATCAAGTGTGAGGCCCACGAGACGGCTAACGGCTCTCTCATAGTTCAGTACGAAGAGTTCAAAATCGTTAGGCACTTCTTCTAAACACATCTATATAGCAAAATTTGGCATGTTTATGGCCCGGACCAGACCGCGCAAACAGGTACCCGGAGAAGTGGTTTCCCTAGAGCCTTTTTGGCCTGCTGGATTGCCTGTTTTTGGTCTTGGACCTCTGAACTGAGCAGCACTATAGCCGTCGTCACTCCCGAAAGGCTTCGTGAGAACTTGTTCATTGGTTGGGTCATTCCTGTTTACAAAAAAGTTTATTTACACTATGTACTGAGCACAAAGATTCCACAACGTTTCAGTAATAACGGTACATATACTTAGGCACATTTATGTGCCAAGACAAACAACACTGCGTTGCAATGAAGACATCATTGCCCTACTATACATGACAATGTTGGCACACATGTACACAAAAACTCAATGTGATAATATGATACAATTAATGGTATAACAATGCAATAGATGCCATAAAACAAATGGCAGCAGTTCGCAGCTACAGCCTCTCATCGGTTTCGCCAAAGACTGAAAAGCCCCGCAACTATTAAAAGAACCGAAAGCACCCGCGCGGAAATCGGCCGTTGGACACGAATCTTCGCACACCCTGTCCCCGAAAACCGCCATGGACCGTTCGCCAAAAAAATGCGAGAGACCACACATTCAATCGTCGCATGTCGATTGGTCTGAACCACGACGCAGTTGGGGCAAGTGGAAGTGCGGACTACCTGCCATCGCTGCAACCGATCTCGCGTAGGGACCAAGCCCCAGCCCAGCTGCCAGATGAAGTCCCGGAGAAGCCCTGGCAGCACTGCTGCAGTTATTGGTTTCCAAGGGCAGTTCATTATAGATTGACGATGCTGGGGCACCAAGGGCCGTAGAAAGACGGCCATTGGGTCCACCACATTGGATTCAGCCACCTCTATTTCTGAGCACGTAGCCTCCAAACGTTGTCCAGGTATAGGAGTGGATAGCTCCTGTGGAGGTGCACAGGATTTGGGTATAGCAGTCTGTTTGTAGCTGTCGACATCGAGATGCTTGGTGCCTGTCTAGACTCGGGTGAGGTGCGGAGAAGACGCGCCTTACAACGTTTCATTTTTCGATTTCGCACCAAAAACCTGAACCAGCAGCGTGACGTCACGTGTTCCGAAGTTTCTCCGCATTTCGGGCCAACATCGGCTCCTTCATGTTTCTGAAACTTGCGATACGTTAAGTCACCGGCTCCCTCAGGAACACGTTGTGATAGTATTTTTTTTACTGCTAAAGCATACGAACCCACTTCATCGTGTCCACAAACATGACGCCACAGGCCAGCAGGGAATAACTGCGTTACAGGTTACCAGCCAAACGGTGCTGGAGAAGGAGTGGTTCGCTCATTACGGGGCGTGTCGTGAGGAATTTGCTTTGCCGGTGGTTTCAAAACAACTCACTAGAAAATTAGGTTACGGCCACGGACGAAGTCAAAAGTTGGAGAAATGTGGGTCACCGCTGCTGAACGTGCAAACCCAATGCGCTGCTTATAACATGACTAACGAGACTAAGCTCGTCGGAAGGTTTCGAAGCGAGTTTCCTTTCTCAGCGTCGTAAATAACAACGCGGCAAAGATTATGGGCGGTAGAGACTGCATAAAAGCGCATTCCTTTTTCAGCAAACATTCGGGGGCTGTGTATTCCCAGTCATATATTTGAACACCAAAGCTCTAGATGCCAAGGGCGTAGCCAGAATGTTTTTTTTTCGGGGGAAGGGGGAGGGGGAAACTCAGCCATACTTTAAGTATGTTGTTTGTATGAGTGCGTGCATGTAAACGCAAGCAAAATCGAAATATTTATGGGGGTAGGTGGTTGAACAGTGCCCCCCCTCTCGCCCAACCCTTTTCTAGATGCCTCATCAAACGCGAAAATTAACCGGCATTCCTTGCTGGCGTCAAGACGGGTTATACGCAAACAATACTCATACCGTTGTGGCGCCACACAATCACAAAAATGTGTTACGTCAGTGATAACATGATAACGTCGCTAAACGTCATCGCAACTGGCTCCCCATGATGACGCCACCACATCATCACTGGGTCAAACGTGGGCACATTGTCAAACGGGGCCACATCTGCAAAGCCACGCGATGGGCCACCGCTCTTGGAGAGAAGGCAGAAAAAGCGCATTCGGTACAGAAAGCTTTCGGAGGTGGTTCTGCAGGAGCAATACATTGACTGAGAAATGGATAGATAGATAGATAGATAGATAGATAGATAGATAGATAGATAGATAGATAGATAGATAGATAGATAGATAGATAGATAGATAGATAGATAGATAGATAGATAGATAGATAGATAGATAGATAGATAGATAGATAGATAGATAGATAGATAGATAGATAGATAGATAGATAGATAGATAGATAGATAGATAGATAGATAGATAGATAGATAGATAGATAGATAGATAGATAGATAGAGAGACAGGTAGGTAGGTAGGTAGGTAGGTAGGTAGGTAGGTAGGTAGGTAGGTAGGTAGTAGGTAGGTAGGTAGGTAGGTAGGTAGGTAGGTAGGTAGGTAGGTAGGTAGGTAGGTAGGTAGGTAGGCAGATAGATAGATAGATAGATAGATAGACAGACAGACAGACAGACGGACAGAGAGACAGGTAGGTAGGTAGGTAGGTAGGTAGGTAGGTAGGTAGGTAGGTAGGTAGGTAGATAGATAGATAGATAGACAGACAGACAGACAGACAGATAGATAGATAGATAGATAGATAGATAGATAGATAGATAGATAGATAGATAGATAGATAGATAGATAGATAGATAGATAGATAGATAGATAGATAGATAGATAGATAGATAGATAGATAGATAGATAGATAGATAGATAGATAGATAGATAGATAGATAGATAGATAGATAGATAGATAGGTAGATAGATAGATAGATAGATAGATAGATAGATAGATAGATAGATAGATAGATAGATAGATAGATAGATAGATAGATAGATAGATAGATAGATAGATAGATAGATAGATAGATAGATAAAAAGCTATATTGAGATACTGAAGGAATCCGCCCCCGTTTTATAGGGGAAGGATCGTGGACTTACTCTAGGTATAGGAACGGGGAGGCCTATAGCCTCACCGCCACGTCGTGGGTCTACTGAACAGCCCTAAGTTTTTGTAGAAGAAAAAAAAAAACATGATGGCTTTCGACTTTCAGTCACCTTAGGCGAATGCATAAGCTGGGATCTGAGTCATTATTATCCCCGCTAAATCACCATTATATCGACCTAAAGTATTTAACATTTGGCTTACCTGCACGCTTCCGAAAGCCACGTTGGGGAGACCGGCCAGCATGTGCTTGAAAGGCCCGTCCAGCCACGAGTCGGTGCCGTTCGCTGCGTCCACCGCGGCGAGCACGTGCACTGCCCAACCGGGGTGATGCTTGGCCGCCGACTCGATGGCGCACGCGAAGCGACCGGTCACTTCGGACGGGTACGTGGTCTCCAGGAACAGAAAGCGTCGTTCACGATCGGTCCTATCCACGCGTCCCCTGCCTCCTAGACAGACCGTCCCAATTTATGAAGTCTGTGAGCTGCGTACCGTAGAAGGGCGTCGCAACACATAGACGTACGCGACAATCCAGTTTTGGCGGAATGATCGTCAAAGGGGAAAAAATAATTTCATCAATTTGTGTGTTTGGCACGAAGCTACAAAGGACTACTAACGTTGTCAATGGTTCGAAGCTATAAACTACGCCTCTGTGGGACCACCATTCTATCACGCGAGCCAAATGGCGTAGACGGGGTGGAGGAGAGGGGTCCAGGTCCTTCCTTCCTGGAAATTCTTCAATTTTGCATGTGTGTGCATGTGTACACGTGCGCAAACATACACTAAAATACACAGTTATTGATTCTCCCTCCCCAAAATCAATTTCTGGCCACGCCCCTGGTGTGGGTTAACCAGGAGGGTGAAATAATAATGCATAAGGGGGACTTAATATACCATTTTGAGGGAAAGAGATTGTATAGGACAAATTAGTCTGCGGAGTAAATTCATATGGACTTCGGTTGTCACTGCGGACCACTGAACGAGTACGATTTTTTTTCTTTTTTTGCTCTTTCGTCGAGAATCTCTTGATTGAGAGGTGTCATTAGAAAAGAAAGGATCTATGACTGTTAAACGGTTTGCATTGTTCACATCTTTTTTGCTACTAAGGCATCTGATTAACTCTCTTATTTAATGACGGACAGTCATGTACGCCATACGCCGGTATCTATGGAAGCATGTAATCCGTATAATAAGTGAACTATTGGTGCATTCATGTTAAACTAAAAGAACATGGTTATGTTTTCATAATAATATCGTAGCTTCGGAACGCGATACTTAAGCACTCATTATTTGCTTCTCTTCGGTGTACATTGTGTCTAATTGAAGTTACTGCACATTAACCTTGGAAAAAGAAAAGTAATAGGGCTCATCACATGGCGCAATCGGGGTATATCTGCACGTCATAAAGTCTTCGCGGGAACTTACTCTTGTAACCTTCACCACCGATGGTGATGTAGGCGGTTACTACGACAATGACAGCTGCCGCGGTGAGTCTGCGGAAGAAGAGAAAGAAAGTTAGACGAGAAAGACGAAGGTTAGGCAAAAGAGAATCCGCAAATAATCAGAGAAATGAATAATCCACGACTCTTGTGCCGTAGGTGTTGCATAACGTTATGATAAGCACTGGGATGTCTGCTACCGAAGGCTTTATTCCCATTGGAAAAATATGATAACGTCGGTGCCACCTTCAATAATAACTACGAGCAGTACTGGACTGCTGACGCCGCACCGAATGTCGACCACAGCGGCCCCGTTTAGAAGGAGGCGAGATTCTCGAGACCAGTGCACTTGATTTAGGTGTGCGCTAATGGACACCAGATGGTCCATATTTCCGAAACCCTCATTTACGGCGTCCCTCAGACGCATATCGTAGTTCTGGGACGTATACAAAAGCCAAACGATTATTATTAACAACATCGAGCTCGTATAACCGCGACACAGAAGCTTGCTCGACCTCTCCCGTTATTTGAGGTTAGAATCACCTTGATAGCCTTTTTTTTTATGAAAATGAATACGTCACTCATAATCATTTGGTGGTATCGAGACGTTAAACCATACAATTATTATATTGCAGGAAATGAAATGAAACCCTTTAAAAAGATAGAGGTTAGAATGCGCACATTGCATAAAAACGGAGTGTTAGCAATCACGAAATTCACGATCATGGACCCTCATCTCTTCTTCACCGCCATAGAAACATACTGCAAATCAGGTGATACGAAGGTCACGGAATTAACCCGCAGCGCCAAAAACAGGGACAGATGAAAAAGAAGAGAACACCACGAGCGCTGTGAAGTTACTAAAATAAATATTAAAGAAAGGTAAACCACATTTTTTCGGACGCACATGAGCGCAGTCTTGCACAGATGGCTCAAAAAAGCCGCGAAAGACACGAACAAAGTGACTCGGGTACGATACCAGACTGAGACAGCTTGCCGCTCCCGAGTACATCGTACTCTAAATCGTGAGGCGTTAGTTCTACACAGAGGCTGCGTTGGCTTATTTTTTTCGCGCGTTTTTTCGGGTGCGCTAATTTTTTTTGTATATTGTAATACAAACTCGATCTAGCTTCCAAACTCCTAATGCGAACGTAGCCTCGCACCCAGGCACAGCGTCCGCACATTTCTAAGCCGAAGCTGTCGATTGATTGATTTGTGGGGTTTAACGTCCCAAAACCACCATTTGATTATGAGAGACGCCGTAGTGCAGGGCTTCGGAAATTTTGACCACCTGGGGTTCTTTAACGTGCACCCAAATCTGAGTACACGGGCAAACAACATTTCCGCCTCCATTGCCGAAGCTGTGTCTGGAATAATTTTTGAGCGCTTTAGAGCAACATAAGCACTATATACTGGAGGGGGGCCGCAAGCTGGCCCACTTATACGCGTGACGCAAAAGGAACAAATACATGTGTTTAGAAAACGTGTTTAACGATTGAGAGTACTTAGTACTTTTACATGTGAGAGCAGAAGGCCGTCTCAGATCAATTTGGCTATACAAGTCCTTAAAAAAAAAAACGTCCCGCTATCGTGTGCTTAGAACAAATGTTCGACGGTCTAGAGTACGATGTACTCTATACCATACACTGTAAACAGAAATAAGCCGAAATGGGAGGAGTAAATGACCTTGTCCTCTAGCGCACACCCAGATGGGAGTTTTAAAAAACCCGTCTCTGGGAGTAAAAAATTTACTCCCCATCAGAAGGGGGTTTTCGCATGGTGTCAGGGGGGTTTTTATTTACATCCATAGGGGAACTTTTTCAGGTCAGTATGGGAGTAAATTTTTTGCATCGACCGAGAAAAAAAAATTACGTCAGCAGCCATACCATGCGCAAGCGTAACTTTAATTACATTACATTTAATACGCACAACAATGATTACAGTACACAAACATTATCACAACGTTCACGTAATATCACAACACTCGCACTCACCACAGCTTGCCACAAGCAGTACACACCTACCATATAGTCACCGAGTATATATAGGCACCACATTCTGACCTCCTGTAGCCCAGGTGAAAGCCTTTTTTTTTCTAATAATTAAGCAATAAATACGCACGGCGTAAGTATGAACTTGTGGTGGTCTGATGCAAGCACTTCAGCACACATGCCTTTTATCCTAATCCTGCCTAATAATAAATATTTTTTTACTATAACGAAAAAGTTTTATCAGTTGACGCTCTGTCGTACAGGCTGAATTCGCATCTGCAGTGCTGTTTGTGGACCCGTAAAATGCACTGAATCATACACAAAGTGCGCGCGGCCTTGAATGAACACATTAACGAGGCACATTCAGCAGCTCCAGCGATGAACCGAGGTAGACCGCCGCTACCGCGTTCGACGACTAGGCCTCACTCACGAGTACGGCACGGTGATTCGATGAATGACAGCTGGCGATCACAAAATGCTTGCTGATGTGCAGTTTACGTCTCGTTTTTCCCATGCACAGAAATAGGTGTCCGCTATCCACGCAGTTTAAGCTACGGAGCGATAGACTTAAACGAATGAGACGGTTCGCAGTCGCTGTTCCCGTTGCTCGCATGCATTGCATGTATAGCTCGCAGAGCTCGCCACGGCGGCCGGTGCGCAGTGCGAGCTCGATACGATGCCGACTTGATACCGACGCCATAGCGAGGCCTTCCTACCGCTTAGATGTTGCAGCCGGTGAAATACCGGTGACACTCCGAGAAGCCACTATCGGAGGAGACGGGGCGAGCGCGTCGCCGGCGCAACTCTCAGACCGGTTGCCGGCCAGCCTGCCGTAGTCGAGCGAAGCCTACTTCAGACCACTTCGAAGTTTCTGATGGTGAAACTCCAGGAGCAGCCGCTGACGATCGTAACAGCTTACTTTTGCTACCATTAATTTATTCTTCGAAGTTTTTTGTTACTCGGCCCTTTGAAGCGTGGCATTCAGGACGTTTCGTTGAGGAATCGGACCGATGTGCAGCGTGGTTTAACGGTGCGAAATATATTGAAATGTCCCCAGTAAATACCAACCGGTCGTTGCTATTCTTCGCTGCACTTATAATTTCGTTGCCTGTTGACAGATGCTTACACGGTTAGCCACACAAATCACATGTGTTTCACACCGACGTGCAAACATATGCCCGTACAGACACATACACACACACACACACACACACACACGCACACACACACGCACACGTCACGCCCAAAGAGGGTTTTTAAAGCTCCTATAGGGAGTTTGTAACCACGTGACCTGAAACTCCCTGGGGAGTTTAAGGGGGGACGCGGCACTTCGGGACCGAAAATCAGTCAAAAATTCGAGTTTTCGCGGACCTTCTTTTCGCGTTCCCGACATCATTGCGCACCTATTTACAAAATTTCATAGCCGAATACCATCAACTTTTATCGTTATTCAACTTTAAAAAACCGAAAACGGGCGTCCTGCCCTTTAAATTGAGGGCGAATAGCGCAGGTTTCGGCTCTACGATACGCGGGAACTACGCGCTCGATCGGCGCCATTTTGGTCTTGTTTGAAAGAACGCGTTTTCAGCTGTTTTTTTTTTATTCAGTAAGCATCATTGAGCGTTTCCCCGGCTCGAAAAACGGGGCCTCAAAGACGAAGACGCAGACCCAAGTAAGTCGCAATTTAACACCCGTTAACCAATTACATGCTTCCGCATCCTCCTCAGTGTTCCCCCGAGGGAAGCTGCGGGCAATTTTTTTCTCGATTTCTCAAAACGACAATTTTCATGTGCTTCCCATTATGCCGGAGCAATATCTCTTGTTCTATCTGGGTTATCATTACGATTTCTTTTTTGTTTCGAAGATAAATGAAGGGATGTGTCGTAAAGTAAGTTTTATTGCAATAATTTTTGGAGAAAATTTTCTAAATGGATCTTTTGTTTCAAGTGTAGATGGGGAAATTTTTCATGTCATATTCAACATCCCACAACTTTGCTTCGAAATAGCCCAGAACAATCATTTATACTTTATTGCACACTGTGAACATACCGAATTGGTTCTATAGGTTGCACATCAATATCCAAGTTACAGTTAATTAGCTAATTAGGCCTTAATTGAAAAAGTCGCAGTTCATTATATCTTTAAAACTAATTGTCACAGCAAAAAAAAAATTAAATTTTTGAAATCAGCAGTTAAATCTACATAGGCTCTCCAAATTTGACTGAGGTACTCGCAAAAATAAAAGAGTTTTTGGAAGGTGTAGCATCCCCCCTTAACAAGGTCATGTCGTTCATAAACTCTGTGATTAAGGAGGGGGCGTTTTACGATGACATGTGCCGAGTTCACTCCCTACCAGGGAGTAAATAATTGGGGCAGGGGAGTTTTGTGGGCTCATGTGCTGGAGAAACTCCCATCTCGGTTAACTTTTGTTTACAGTGTATGGGAGAGAAATGAGCGGTCCCAGTTTCAAGAACATGAACAGTTTGACCGTATGTGTTAAAAAAAGATCAAAGCATATCCCCGGAGTGCATGATGATGAGTGGAGCGAAGCATTCGTAAGTAAATCCGTCCTTCCGTGTGTATGTCGTGTGTCCATCCGTGCGTTCGTCCCTGCGTTTGTCCGTGCGTCCGTCCGTCCACCCGCCCGACCATCCATCCGCCCGTGTATCCGTGCGCGTCCTTGCATGCGTCCGTCTGTGCGTCCATACATCCGTCCGTGCATCTAGCGAACACTCCAAATACTGCCACCTCGCATCTTTGCATCGTATATTCATCATATAGAAGTACCGCCATCAAGCGGACTTTCCAGGGGCTAAACGAGAGGTGGCACGGCCGGACAAAAGGAGCGGCACGCGCACACTTCCTTACGGCCTGCGCTTCGTGTCTGGTTTTCACCTTTCACCGCCGCTAGTTCATGGCTATATACTATAGTTCACTATATTTCATGGCACTGCAGCCCAACCCTCGCTAAACCTTGCTGAAACCAAGGAGGTCACGTCGAGCGAGTTTAATGTGCACGCCCCGCTGCGGTGGTCTAGTGGCTAAGGTACTCGGCTGCTGACCCGCAGGTTGCGGGATCGAATCCCGGCTGTGGTGGCTGCATTTTCGATGGAGGAGAAAATGTTGTAGGCCCGTGTGCTCAGTTTTGGGTGCACGCTAAAGAACCCCAGGTGGTGAAAATTTCCGGAGCTCCCCACTACGGCGTCTCTCATAATCTCGTGGTGGTTTCGGGACGTTAAACCCCACAAATCAATTAGTTCAATGTGCACGGCAACCTTTTCTGCTCAGATATTGGCCGCGAGGGCCTCCGCTAGAGAGGCCAGCGCTGCGATCGTTGTGACGTCACAGATAGGATGCGTGCGCTCGCGTTGCTTGCATCGTCCCCCATGGCTGCACTTGCATCATCCTCCATGGCTGCACCAGCTCTTAATCGCCATTTTACGATGCAAATTAGACACGAGAGTGCTACCGGGGGCATCAATTATTAGTTTGCTGGCCCGTAGTATCAGGTCTTATCGCTTGTTTAAGCACTGAGCTTATAACACAAAGCGAAGCACGCACGATGTCCACAGCGAAAGCGCAGGAAATGCGGTGTTCTAGCAGACAAGAAAACCCAGTATCCTATGAGTGACGTCATCACGTATATGGCGTCATGGTATGTCCTCGACGCATATAGTGCTGAAAGCTTGTCCTATACTGTTACTATTTTTTTAGTAAGCTTCAGATTCAAGGCGAATTTCATTGGAGATTAAGTCACCGATACTCGTCTCTGTAGGTTATATCATAAGAGACAACTTTCTTTTTATTTTTAGTTAACCTGCGCGGGTTTCCTCCTCAATTCTAAAGAGTGCGTGCGTGCCGCTCCTCTAGTCTGGCCGTGGAGGCGGCTATACCTATTACTACGACGATGAGGACTACTACTGCTACTACTTCCACTACTACTACTACATACATCGTGGACGCACGACCCACGCCATAAAGAGCTTCGCCCCAAACAGTTGTTAGTGATTTAGAGTACTTAGTACTATAATATTGGGCTGGGAAACAGAAAGCCGTCCGTCCCGTGCGCCTCACATTTCATGAGGTCGTCATAATTAAACTTAATAAGCCGTGTCTACAAAAAATGACGTTTAAGTACGACACAGTGGCGATGTGTGTTTAAAAAAGTGGTGAACAATTTTGAGTACTTGGTACTCTACTATGCGAGAGCATAAAGTCGTCTCAGCTGAAAAAAAATGCTCTCGGAATGATGTGTGTTTATAAAAAGTGGTTAATGATTTAGAGTACTCGGTACTCTACTATGGGAGAGCTTAAAGCTGTCCCCAAGGCGCTGCTGGGTATGGGTTTAGAAAAAGTGGGTAACGATTTGGAGTACTAGTTACTCTACTATGGGACAGCTTAAAACCGTCCCGTGGCTACGCATGAGGCATTTGAGAAGAATGTTTAAGATAATTTTATTTCTGAAAAAATCATACGTACACAGAAGACATTTATGTGTTACATTGTTCGTTCTCAAGACATTGCTAATATATCTTAATATACATTCAAATGCACAACAGTAATAATTTGTAGCTGTAAAAAGAAATTCTAACTTGCATAAAGAAAACTATGCTGAGGGGTACGTACAATTCATCAAAAGGAACAAAAAACATTTAAAAAATGCGTATAAGTATAAATAAATACTTATACAATACTAAATGCAGGTTCACTGAAATCACAAACACTAGCCTACCTTCTCGGTAATGAAGGCAATGTATGGACACTTTGTTCTTTCTGAGATGAATAAATCGGGTTGACCACCGCAGGAGGAAAGCTTCCTCCCCCGGAATGAATAACTGTTCGTTCGGATGTGTTAACATCATGGTTATTAAGCGATGTAGCAGAGGAAACATCGCCCTCTGAGGGCGTCCCCGCAGGCATGCCAGTCCCCTCCGCTTCCACAATACAAAAGCACCGGTACACATTATCAACCCAACAAAAATGTCTCTGTGCCGCGACTGCTATTGCATGCCGACTTGCTGGTCACCGAACGCCAGAAAGTGTTTAGAAAAACAACTGTTGCACAGAGAGAGCGATAGTTGACGGTAAACGTACATACAACTGGCGCCGGCAAACGTGTAAAAATGTGGCTGTAAAAAATGCGTGAGTCACACTGATGTTTGTACGCACCGTTTTCCAATAGTTTACGCTATCTTGATTGCTCGCTTGCCATTTTCTAGCCATTTGTGATACGGCAATACGATCTTTTATCCTAGCCATGCCAATACTATTTTTATCAAAGACACTTGTCCTTTTGCGTGGCCACATTTCATTTTAGGTTTCGGACCTAAAACCTGCGACACAGACGCGCGTGCGTGTACGAGAAAGTCAACTATCCCGAATACTCCAGAAGTTCACGACGCCACGAAAACGAAGCGCTGTTGCACGGAGCACTTACGAAATTTCTTAGCGGGACGGACGACGATGGCTGTGGGTGGAGTCGAAATCATCTGCTGAGGTTGTTATACAGACTGTGGTCGAATTAGCGCGTGAGTTTCGGGGTGCCATACTGGGCTGTTAACCTTGACCATTTTGTATCTTCAACAACTAAAGAAACGGTGTTATACGGTGGACGTATGCTCGCGGAAACGGTTGGGTTTGTGCGTTAGACGTTTCCTGACTCTGTGAATTCGCGTCACGAGGTACAAAAGTAAAAAAAAATGGCAGCATATCCACGGAGTGAATGATGGAGAGTGGGGCGAAGCATTCGTCCGTCCATGCGATCGTTTGTGTGACCGTCCATGCGTCTGTTGGTGCGCCCGTCCCTGCGTTCGTTCATGCATCCGCCCCTGCGTCCGTTCATGCGTCCATCCATGCATCTGTCTCTGTGTCCGTTCGTCCATCTATTCAACACTCCAAGTCCCACCATCTCCGGAGTCCCACCATCTAAATTTCCGGAGCCCTCCACTACGCCGTCTCTCATAATCACATGGTGGTTTGGGGACGTTAAACCCCGCGTGTCGATCAAGAAAACGCGTGAAATGTCGCGCTATAAGCATTGAGCCAGTCTGTATTTTGCGCTTTTCGACGTACCTTCTCATCTCTCTGCAACCTCTTTTCTCCCCTTTATCCCTTCCCCAGTGCAGGGTAGCAAACCGGATGTGCGTCTGGTTAACCACCCTGCCTTTCCTTGCATCTTTATCTCTCTCTCTCCCTCTCTCTCTCGACGACACGCTGCTCTCTCTGCTTGGGCAGTCGTAAATGCGGAAAACGCCCTGAAATCCGATTGTCGCGCACCATAGTCACGCGAGACAAGGCCTAGCGGTCACGCGGCTGCATGACGAAACAAGGTGGGCTATACTGTTCACGACAGATATATCTCGTATACCGACCAATCGCGAGCTTATTTTATACTGACGTCACGTGAACGAGCAGCAGCTGGCGTCGCGAATCGTACACAGCGAGGACGGGGAACGCCGGGAGACAATAGCGCGCTCGTTCTTCGTATTTTCAGAGGTTCAGTTTTGTAGGGTCCCCTTCACAGACCAAGTTGGCACGCGTACATCTATAGGCAGAATGGTCTACAGATGTGAAACAGTCGGCTGTTCTATCGAAGACAAGTATAGCGCCCATAGCCCACCTTGTCGCGAACCGTCGGAGCTCGTTGGCGCTGGCCAGCCATCGTCGCCGAAAGCTAACATCGCGCCCCGCCTGTCGTGTGACGAGAGGCGGCAGGTGATCGACGCTCAGCAGAGGCGTGCCTTCCATGGTTGGCCCGCAGACCGTGTAAATATGCGACACAGAGTTCGTTATCAAATGGACACAATAGTTGAGAACACGATAAGACAAGCGCGGTGAGTGGCGTTACTACGACGGCAATGACGATGATGATGGCGCTTATTTCCCAAAGTGGTTCATGCCCACCACTATGACTCCGGTCGATGCGCCAACGGTAAATATCACTTATTTCAAATGTAATACAGCACAAGAGAACACAAGGAACAAACGAACCAACGAAGAAGAGTGTTAATCACTTTGTTGGTCTCTTTGTAGTATTTCTTCGCTTGCGATGTGCCACAGTTGAAATGGAATACCAACCAGCCCGTACTCAGTAACCAGGGCTGGTATGTTTATGTTACGATACGCTATCTATCTATCTATCTATCTATCTATCTATCTATCTATCTATCTATCTATCTATCTATCTATCTATCTATCTATCTATTTATCTATCTATCTATCTATCTATCATGTTTTGTTATCTTACGTTGTGACACCAGACCTAGGAACTGTTCGTAGCAGAAATTTTCAGCTAATTCTGATTCCTGACATATCATAAGCGGGCTGGTCAATGGCAAAGAAACTTTCTGCCCGCAATTTTTTTTCGTTAAATACTCAGCGCTTAACTGGCGGAACGGTCACAACAGGGGCTCCAGGTTAGGTGATGTAATAACTGATGACGTGCGAACACTGGTACCGATTACGCGATGAAAACCGATCAAACGCAGCCGTCGCAATTTATTCCAGCTGACCCGCAGTCCCCAGCAAAAGACGGCTGCATCCCGCGATTCGCCTGCAGAACGAGGACAACAATACAGAGAAAAATTGTAAATGGTAGACGTAGGGCAGCAGCGACTAAGGTGAGACTGGAAGATGGAAGTATCGATGCGATATATATATATATATATATATATATATATATATATATATATATATATATATATATATATATATATATATATATATAGAAGTGTATACCGAAGGGCTCGTTTTTTCGTGTTTTCGCACAATATTAATGCGATCTAACAGCCAATAATGCCAAGCCAGAACAAATGAAATGTAAATAAGAAGAAAGAAAAGTGGGTGAAAAAATAACCAGACGTGAGCAGGAATCGAACCTACGACCTTCGAATAACGTGTTCGATGCTCTAACCACTGAGCTATCACAGCGGTCTTGCCTCCACACAAACACACACACACACACACACACACACACACACACACATATATATATATATATATATATATATATATATATATATATATAATCAGCGGGCTAACGGCTGTCTGCGGCAGAAAATCAATTGTGAACCCCGACACTGTCATATGGCGCCTTCAATTGACTGATCACTCATATATTTTTTTTTCTTTCACTGTTTTTAATATTGCTGACATGTGGTAGCCTTCTCGACCTTCATGAACGAGCCGTGAAACTATAGATTCTTTGCTAGCCGGAAAGTCATCAGCTCTTGCCAGACAGGTGGGCCCCGTCGCGGTGGTCTAGTGGCTAAGGTACTCGGCTGCTGACCCGCAGGTCGCGGGCTCGATTCCCGGCTGCGGCGGCTGCATTTCCGATGGAGGCGGAAATGTTGTAGGCCCGTGTGCTCAGATTTGGGTGCACGTTAAAGAACCCCAGGTGGTCGAAATTTCCGGAGCCCTCCACTACGGCGTCTCTCATAATCATATGGTGGTTTTGGACGTTAAACCCCACATATCAATCAATCAATCAATCAATTGCCAGACAGGTGGATTCGCAGTTGGTGCCCTTATCGGTATACGAAAACATTTGTGAAGGTCAACGAAGGCCAATCCGATGGCATCACTCTGCCCACTCAATGAGACGACCCGAAAGACGCATAGGAAAGAAACGAAATAGATTGGCAGGTGCACGAAACGAGCGTGTGCCCACGCGAAATAACGAACGCAACAGAGTTTGTTATCAAATGGACACAAGGGTTGAGAACACGACAAGCCTGATGCGTCTTGTGTCCACGTCTTGCACTGTCTTGCGGCTGTGATGGATTACTATTTACTAGATGAAGTCTATGTCGTTCTGGCACTTTCAACCTACATGCATGGTGTCCAGGGACTGTCACCAGCCTTTGTATCTGGGAATCATTAACCTTGATTTCTAGCGTCACAATTCCTCGTACCTCCTTCGCTGTTATTTCTAACCATGCTGAGCCGCAGGCCTTGGTCACTGGTGACACTGGTCTACTGGTCACTGGTCACACTGGTCAGTGTATGGATTCACCGTGGGGGCCAAACCAAGCAAGCACGAACACAGAACTGCTGAACTCGCGAACCTTTCATAATACCACGTTGCGCTACAAGAAAAACTTGGCCTTTGTGATAAAGAGTCGCCGCGTCTTATTCTGTTTTTAATACACGGTGATTCGGCCCGCCTGCCCTTGGCGGGCATCACAACGCTCCCACCCACAAAACTGCGGCTCTTCGATGCACATGACTCCTCTCGAATTAGACGCCATAACACTCGTTACATACCTCCCTGCACTGAGGTACGTCTATCTATACCTTTCGCCGCTGTCGAGTTTATAACCGAGACCGGAGCATGAAGAACTAAGCAGAAGACAACGCGCGGTAGGCAGTCTTCGTTCCCCACCGTGGTCGTCGTACTTGCGTATAGCCACTGCAGAATAACAGGAACGTGAAACCACTATTTTACTATATTCGGCTCGTATAGCACGTCGTACTTGTCCTCTTCGGGCGGATCTCTATCTGCCTTGATGGCTGAGCCCGACGCACGACTCCTAATGACAAGGAATAGGAGATGTTCTGCATCTTATTGGGTGAGAGTGAGGCAGCGCTTGCAGTGTGGACGACCGTATACAAGCCGCGAACAATAAACTGCTCTACACGCCAGCGTGTATAGCTGGTGCACGGGGAGAGTTGTAGCGTAAGACGGACACGCAGTGTAATGAGTATACCGCCCGCATAAAGGAAGAATGAAACACCGAATCAACGACCACTTTGCGGTACGCCTCGTAACGGTATTATCCTTTCTTTCTACTGACTCGCTCCACCCGCATAAGTGGTCTCGCGTTCGCTGTGTTCTTTGGTGTCGACGACGTTTGTAGGTGTGCATAATGCTTGTGATCACAAGGCAGGCAGGCCGGGCACGCTTGATTGATGCGATTCTTGCGTCGATTGTGACGGGTTTTGCCGTGTATACCTCCCCCTGATGTGTGGGCACTGCATGCGCGGGTCAGGGTTCTCCATGCTTACACCGTTAGCCAACGCCTCTGCGAGAGACGCATCACTTAGGCCTAACTCGGTCCACATTTGCTGCGCCCCCTATGCCGCGACGCGCCCGAGGATCAAGGTCCCCTCATTTGCGTACCGCGAGTGCGCTGCGAAGTGGATCAACGAGGGTATCTGCTTCGAGGGGGCTCTTAGTTGTGTAACGAGAGCTGCGTTTACGTACGCTCCCCTGCATGGTGTGTACTTAAAGTGCAAGTGGTGGGTCTTCAAATGCCACCTGGTGCGTCGGGGGGGGGGGGGGGATCGCTTTTCCCTCTCGAGTGTGTCGTATGCGGCAAGGTCAACGACCGCGAATTGTGTTTAAAAATAGAGTTTGCGGCATTCAGTCACTTGTGCGACTGCACAGATTTTCAATAAAACGCGAGTAATCTGGTTGTTTACGGCCGGGAAAAAGTATACTATCGCTTTGGGATGGTTAGCCCACCACTGAGTTTTTTTTTTCCCTCTGTGATGTTGCAATAACTTGTATATTTCATTTTTTTCTGGCACCTAGGAAAACTGCTAATTTATAAGCAAGCATCAGGAATGAACAGTTAGATTTTTTACATTTATACTGTGAACCCGCATCTGATTGAATTCAAAGCCTCAAGGGCGAAGGCAGAGACGGCGGGAGGTCAATGGCCCCGTTTTTCTTTTTTCTTTTTTTATTATACTTGAAACGCTTGGTGGCTGTGCGCCGACATGAAACAAGCCTCGATGCGGTGGTCTAGTGGCTAAGGCACTCAGCTACTGACCCGCAGGTCGCAAAACCGTATCCCTGTGGCGGCGGGTGCATTTCCGGTAGAGGCGAAAATGCTGTAGGCCCGTGTGCTCCGATTTGGGTGCACGTTAAAGAACCCCAAGTGGTCGAAATTTCCAGAGCCCTCCACTACGGCGTTTCTCATAATCATAAGGTAGTTTTGGGACGTTAAACCCACATACCAATTAGACATGAAACAACGTTATCCCGCATTTCTTGTAAATAAATAAATAAATAAATAAATAAATAAATAAATAAATAAATAAATAAATAAGTGTACGGATCTTTGCAGTGGACTTCGACGCTTTCTGAGCAAGCCGGGGTGGAATAAAAGGAAAGGTACATTTAATGAGATTGGTGCGAGTGTTACAGATGTCGGGCTATCAATATTAACCCAGGATACCTCCTTTGATGCACACATACACACACACACACACACAGACTGTGTTTGTTTGTGTTTGTTTCAAAATGTTGTACCAGCATGTAGTGATGGAAAATTAATTGGTTATGTAATATATAGGTAAAATAAAGCACTCAACCTGAGCTTTTACTTAAGAGGAAAATTGTAGTAAAAATTTGCAGTCCTAAAATAGGCTAACTAGAGATTGATAGCCTAAACTCCTTGACCTGTGACATTTAAAACGCGCCTCATGCTTCGGAATTCAAGACCCTACATTGCAAATGTGTCATTTCTTCTTTCGCTCATTCATTGATAGACTATAATGACTGAGTGAATACAAACATCTAAATGATCATTCAGCAATCATGCAGTGTCTTAATTTATGACTTCACTACTCGCGTAGTTATCATTTCACTGACCCGTTACTGATAAACACGACGTACACACGCATCTCCATTTCACCATGAAGCGGCCGGAGATACTGAACGACCAATATAATCACAATCGCAGTCAATTTTTCATACGGACATGCACAAACACCCTTCGACAGCCTTTGTCAGACAAAAAGCTATGTAGACTTTCTCAAAATTCGAGATGATATGATCACTTTAGCTTCACTTACCAACGTCACGCAAATGTTTTCTCTAATGTTGGCCTGAAGAGAGCATCGCAGCATTTGTAGCACCGCAGTGTCAGCTCACCCGCCATGGTTTTCTAGTGGCTATGATGTTCGATTGCTGACCCGAATTCCACGAGATGGAATCCCGGCCATGGTGGCTGCATTTTCGAGAGAAAACTATTTACAAGAGGGTCGTCCACGTAGGGTTAGGTGCACGTTAAGTAAAAACCAGAGGGTCCACATTGCCTGAGCCCTCCATTTCAGCGTCCCTCGTTAATCAGCAGAAGTTTCGGAACAGTAAATTTCAGCAATGATGCTTCATAATATACGATAACAGAAACTATTACATCGTCGAAGCGTTCCCACATTGGCGCCGAGCGAGTGTCATGCGGTGAATGACCGCACTGCTTCCAAGACGATCCCGTGTGCGGGATGTCTTATATAGGCTCCCGTCTATACTGCCACATACATTTTACGAAATGGCCACCTATTATATATAGTCTCCTTCTCACTATCTTTACGATGCAGACAGTATACGAACCGCATCACAATCGACACTTCTTTATTTCATTTAAAAACTCATTAATAGAGTACCTGTTAAATAGTTGATCTATCTTCTTTGTGTTGTTTTATGCTGTATTATTTGTTTTTTTGATTCCATGTCTTTTCGTTTTCATTCTGCTTTGTATATTTTTGTTTCTACGATTCTAACAGCTGCTTGCGCTTTTATTATTTGTAATCATCACCGAGGGTCCCGTTGCAGTCGTGTACTTTGGAACCCTCGTCTGTATATTTTATTCCCTGTAACATCCTTTTATGACATGATAATAAACTGATTGGTTGATTGATTGATTGATTAATTAATTGATTGATTGATTGATGATTGATTGATTGATTGACACAACTGAGCCGTTGCGCCAACATCTGCTCCGGTTGTACACCGCGGCAATCAAATAGCAGCTGAACTCTTCCAGAGAGCGAAGAATACCGTCCGTATACAAGAACGCTCTTCGGTCTGATGCCCCTCAGAATAGAAAATGCAGGTAGCTTGGGTACAGATGTGCCGACAGCGAATACGAGCTGCATCATGTGAGAAGGAAGTAGACGTTGTTCGTTCTTTGTGGTCGCACTTTGTAGTGAAGTAAGCGTCTACAAGTATCACAAGCACGTCCTTAGACCTTTCTATCCCAAGTCCAGCGTAATCAAAGAGTTCGACGAAAGTTCGACGTCTACGTAGTCAGGCATGGTATTATATGGTTTAAGCGAATCAGGGCCACCGAACAAGTCAGATAATCGGTCGTCGTTTAAGAACGGTGATCGCGCTCCTTCGTACTTTCGTGCAACAGGCATTGTGGCCTAATCTATGTAGGCAGGCTTAGGCAAGAACCCCACTGGCCGTAGTCAAAATTTCAGCATGTCTCCCTGCGAGAGTTGCCGCTATACAGTGCACCAAGATAGGACTTTCCAGTTCGTTAGAGAGATTCGGTCATGGCCCTGTGTCGGAGGAAAGGGGGCGGAACTCCCGCAGAGTATATACCCAGTACAGAAGGCGTTGGAAGTGTTTTTCTGGACAACTGGTCTTGAACTGTTGAACAATACCACTAACTACTTCCTTTTCTTCTTTATCTTCTTTTTTTTGCGTAGAAGTTTTCATCTCTCTTTCACTCCTCTTTACTCCTTTTCTCTAACAACACAGCGTATAGCCAGCTGGTCTAAGATTGGGCTAACCTCCCAGTCTATTTGTCTATTTCTTGCGTTCTTCCTTCCTTCATGCTCGGCATTCTTTCACGAAAGGTGCTGGCGCCCAATGGCAGATATCATTTTATCAACAAATAGACCTCTGGAATCGACCTCTGGAACCTTAAAACCTCGGGAATCGCCGAAGGTCTGCTCCGTTTAATTATGAAAGAAAGCACACATCATGAAACCTTCTTCGAACCATGTCGAAGACTCAAACATTTTTTTGCTTCCCTACATCCATCGCGAACGCATAAAATATAGTTACTCTAACGTTTAGTCAGTGAGCGCGTGCTGCAAAAAAAAGAAAAATAGCCCATGTACTTTTAATTTTGGTTTGATTACACTGCATATTCGTGTATGCGTAGCAGGCACCGCAAGTGGAGCGTTGCAAAGAATTCATCGGGAGCGTCAGGGATGTGCAGGACGTGGCAGCCCCGAGCGTAGGCTGTAGTGGCTTCATTCTGCTATAAATCGGCCGCTTCTTCGATTTCCAAAGCGTCTTATTATACTTTTTACACGTAGTTCTTGATGAAGTATGGTTATTTCGCGAGCGCATCGCAGTTTGTTGGAGATATGCTAGCAATAATATCTCGGTTAACTCTTTTTTCTCTCTTCTTCTTAACTGGATGGTCAATCTGTCACGTCCGCGCTATTTCGGGGCTGTACGGTCACGCACTGCTGGCGTCAGACGCCCTGTAACTACGTTGCTGGTCAGTCTCTCCTCGCGGCAGCATCTCTCTCGCGTTCTCGGTGCCTCTGCGAGCCAATTAGACTATTCCGAAAGTACCTGTTTGTATCAGGCTCTCCAGCAAGACCAGTTGTTCGCTGAATACGCGCACGAAGCTAGTTCCAGCGAAATATATATGTATGGGTGCAAGGGAATCGATGGCAAACGTAGACTGATTGAAAGAAAGAAAGAAAGAAAGAAAGAAAGAAAGAAAGAAAGAGAGAGAGAAAGAAAGAAAGAAAGAAAGAAAGAAAGAAAGAAAGAAAGAAAGAAAGAAAGAAAGAAAGAAAGAAAGAAAGAAAGAAAGAAAGAAAGAAAGTGAAAGATAGCTTGTCGAGCGAAAGCAGTTGCACGGTTTGCTCCCTCTTCAGAAATGAGTTGGTTTGCGCCACAAATGGAAAGGCAGGGCCGCGAAGGAACGTGACTGCTGTGTTTTGCCTCACAATAAACGAAGTAACTGCTGGATGGGTTCAGTGGAACACAAGTGTGCCGGGGCAGGACTGAGGGGCCTCTTTCTCAAACCATGCTGCTTAGACGAATGTGCATCGAAGGTGGTTTTGGACCAGTACAGGCAACTGCTGTATATGGATTTAACTCTAGAAGGAGTCCGCTGAAGGGATTGAAAATTATTTCCAGATAATACGTGTTCACTTCCGTATGTTTACTCGTGCGAAAGCCCAACAGCGTTTCGGTAAACAGACAAAGTGGAACAGCTGCGAAATTTCGCTGTGATCGAGCCTCATATTGCTGACTCCAAGAACTAATACTATGTTTTGAAAGTCACTCGCTATGAAAATGTCTCCCCTGCAAACACACCGAAGCTAAAGTCTATTGAAAAGCTTGCAATTTGCGCCAAAACTGATTGGTCAAGAATTAGTTATATGTTAGCCCTGATTTGTCGAGAGATTCTAGTTTCTCATCTAGAGATATGAATCTCGTGCAGTATAGTGGTACTCCTAGCTATTCGTGTTACTGTAGGATTGTGTTTCGATCGCCACCAACGACAGTAGTGAACACGAAAGTTGAACTATAGAACAAATCATGCGAAGTTCCTGTAGGAAGCATGCTCAGTGATAAGCGCAGATGGCCGCTGTGTGCTGGCAGTGTTGTGCCTCTGGGCTGAATATCGAAAGTGTGTGGTATGCTATGAGGGCTTTTAAGCGTCCTGCTGCCCGTATACCTTGAGCCTGCCGCTTTCACGAACAATATCTTCTTGCACTCCGCCATCGTAACACTGTTTTATAACTGTTTTCCCTGCCACTTTACATTTAATTCAACAGACATAGATGGTATCAGCGAGGTGAGACTTATATTCAACAAGTTCATCGTGAAAAAAAAAGAGACTCGGGACGAAATAGTGTAAAACGCGCGTGCCTGTCGGCCCTGAACACGTTTTGCGAATGCACGTAGAACAACAATAAAAATGCTAGAATCTGAGGTATCATTTAATACTAGTCCCAATTTGTGCAAATGGCAGCTAATGTTGTAGGCTAGTGCCGGGCAAGATCCTGATTGTAGTCAGTCATAGGAAACAAAAAAAACCACAAAAGTTTCCACATATCAATAAGTATGATAAAATTAGGAATAACAACAACGAATAAGGACTACCAAAATGGTAGATATATTTATCGTTTTGATGTTCGAGAACGGGATTGGTGCAGAGAAGAAAAGGCAAGAAAACCGCAAATAAACAAAGATAATTCACGTCCTGTGGGATGCTCTGGGTGCGTCCCGCAGGATCTGAGTATAGTTGTTCCAACGAACGAACCAACCAACCAACCAACCAACCGGAGCTCGCCGATAGAGAGGCGGCTTCATTATCTCTCTTACCGGCGCACGTGCACCAGATCACTTGGCCCACTTGACACGTGAACATTATAAGCTCGACAGACAGTTTCAACAAACCTTCTCGGTGCCTCTTCCTGACCGGGGCCATTGCTGGGTCATCCACACCCTGAACACAGACGCCTTAGCTAAGTACAAGAAATACAGAAACGTTTTAAATTCAGAAATACGGAAGGCTAAACAGAACTACTATGAAAAATTATTTGAAAGCATTTACAATGACCAGAGGAGGCTATGGGAGGTCACAAATGGGCTTACGAACAGAAATAAGGGTTGTAATAGGACACAGGACCTAACATTTAATGGTCAGATTTTCAGTGGTGAAAGGTTGGCCAATGTCATGAATGAACATTTCATAAATGCGTGTTCCTTTATTTTAACGGATGAAAAGCGAGATAATGCTCCAACTCCTGATAAGTCTCCTTTGCCGTATTCTATTTTTCTCGCACCCACAGATCCGGATGAAGTAGAAAGATTAATTAGAAAACTTAAAAACAATGTTGCATCAGGGATTGATGAGATAGGTTCTGTTGAGTTAAAAATGGTGTCACCATAGATATCTAATGTCTTGGCCTATATTATCAACCTCACCCTCACTAACGGTGTATTTCCAGAGCAGCTAAAAGTAGCAAAAGTCACTGCAGTACATAAAGGTGGTGATATCAATACTTTAGCGAACTATCGACCTATATTCGTGCTTCCAACAATATCAAAAATATTTGAAGGGGTTATTTATGATAGACTTGCATCCTTTTTTGATAAGCACCAAATAATAACAAAAAGTCAGTAGGTTTTCAAAAAAATAAATCAACAGAACAAGCTCTACTGTATATCAAAGATAAGATAATCGAAAATATGGAAAACAAAAAATATACTCTTGGGCTCTTCCTCGATCTTCAAAAGGCATTTGACTCCATACAATTCAAATTATTGATTCATAAATTATCAAGTTATGGGGTGCGTGGAGTTGCACTACAACTGTTTAAAAGTTACCTAGAAGATCGTTACCAATATGTAAAACTGAATAACACTATTTCCGCAAAGATAAAGTTGAACCAAGGAGTCCCCCAAGGGTCTATACTGGGGCCATTATTGTTCCTTGTCTATATAAATGATATTGTCGATATACCTCATTCTCCTGAACTTATAATGTACGCTGACGATACGAATGTTTTCTTTACATCAGACAATCTAATATCACTTGATGTCAGTGTAAATAATTATCTAAGCAATCTTTCAGATTGGTTAAGGCAAAATGGACTGCGCTTGAATGCAAAAAAAAAAACAACCTATATGATATTCTGACCTATAAACAAACCTATTAGTAACATAGCTGTAAAATTCGAAGGAAATTGCATCGCACATGTTAGGGAACAAAAGTTTCTTGGTGTATAGTTTCAGGAGGAATTAAACTGGAATACACATGTAAATCATCTGATCACCGCATTAGCGCGAATAGTTGGTTGTTTTTTTAGAACAATGCACTTAATCCCATTGAGGTTAAAAATAAGTATGTACTATGCACTCTTCCATTCTAAAGTAAGTTATAGAATGTTAGTCTGGGGAACGACATCACAAGGGAATTACCATAAGTTAATAACTATACAAAAGAAAATATTGCGCTGCTTTGAAAATTACAGGGGGAATCTACAAGACTTGCGCACTGCCCCACTATTCATTAAACATTCCATACTCAGAATTGATCAATTATATCATTTTAAATTACTTCAGTTATTACAAAAGACTAAGCTATATGAAGAAAGTTGCACCGAAAGACCACACTACAGTATGCGAGAACAAAAGAAACGAGCTCCTAGAACAAGAACCAAGTATGGAAAACAAAGTATTGCTTACCAGGTACCTCAGGTTTTAAATACCCTTGCAGATCAATTGAACTTTAGGGCTAGTAGTGCGACTTTCAAGAAACAAATAAAGAACTTATTCATAACCACCGGTCTACACTATCGAAACTACGTAATGGAGTCTCATGCCTCTGCAAATACTTAAATTGTTCATAAACTTCTATGTCAATTATACGAGTGTATACAGCAGAATTCATTGTATCCGCATGCATTTTGTGTCTGTTTTCGAGTTGTTTTATTGATATTGTTTAGTTGTGAATTATAACGAGAGTGACCTCTAATTCTTAAAATGCGTTATGTAAACTTCTTATGCTATTTATGTTTGAATTTTGTGTTTACAATTTCAGGTTGCTTGAAACCAATGTATTGAATATATATATTGTTTAAGCTTTGCACTGCGGAGGGACAAGGGCCTTTGTCGGGCTGTTCGCCATTAGCCCTTTGCCCCTGCAGTGAGCTCTGTATCCGGCTTACTGTAAATAAAAATCCTACTACTACTACTACTACTACTACTACTACTACTACTACTACTACTACTACTGAAAAACTGCAATGTCTTGTCATCAACTTTAATTGCGCCTGCTGGTGTCACCATTAACCTCACACTTGACTCGCGATTTGAAGATCCTGGCAAATTAACACAAAGAAACAATTTGCATGCGTCACTGGGAAGCCTGATAGCGACAAAAACAAAACGTTCAAGGCCGCGACTCATTTAAGGCAATCGCGACAATTTCGCAATGTCACGTCAGATTTCAGCTATACGCCCAGACATTAAAACGCATGACGCGTCCGTCAAATCTCACCTACATGCTCGGACATGATCTTTCGGCGTCTTCGACTGTCGTTGTTCTTTTTTGCGGGGGCGGCTCACGGGCGGAAACTTGTTTACGCGATGCTTCAAGTCGTTCGCGGCGGGACGACGAACCACGACCATGCACGCGACGACAGTTGATGGCACGGTGACCTCGACCTTGCGGCATTCTTTTGTCTCAAGTCGCTCCGCCTTCCCGTGCTTCTCGGAAATCCGTCGCAGACGCGGGCAGGAAGAAGAATAAAAGCAGAGGTTAGAGGTTGTCGACGTCGGGGGTTTTTACCGCAGGGCGTGCCTTTGTTCTCGCCAGGCACGCCCGCCGCGTGGCGTCGTATGGTCGGGCGTCTTTCGTCTCCTTTGAGCGGTCGTTCTTCCCTTCTCGTGCTCTGCGAACTGTCCTGATGGATACTGCTCTGACGAGCGTGATATCTGCAGGAAGGATGCCGGAGAGGGAGACGAATCCGTAGCTCTTATAACAGCAGCGTATAAAAGTCGGGCGTCAGCGGCGTTCTTCAAAGTGATTGAAGGAAGAGCAGCAGCGAGGCATCTGGTTGTATGGACATGCCATGAAAAAAAAAGCTGCGAAGTTGATGAGATTAAAAGGTGGGGCTGTGAGAGAGTGCAGTGTTTCGGAAGCGTATATCGGTATTTCCTTGGGGTGTTCGCGCGTGCGTTGTCCTACCACACCCTCGGTGTAGCTATAAGATTAGCTAGGAAAGGTTAAGGAGTCACCCGAATCTGGGAGTAGTGGCCGGGCCTGTAGGTCTTACGAAGCTGATGGCGGTGGAAGGGAGTAGTCGTGGCACGACTGACATAAGAAAAAGGTGACTGCCTGGTCGTTGATGCTGAGTGTCGTGAACGATCAATTTTCTGTCAACTTCAATTGTCCGAAGCAATGTCAAGGCTGTTCAACAGACACGACATGATTCTAGGAACGGAGACGTGTAATACTCACTCGGTTCCATTCGGTTTATTGGGCAAGTGTGTGTGCTCCCCCGAGTGTGCTCGTGATTGTGCGTACCTTTTTATCCCTCTTTTCCTCCCCTTCATCCCTTCCCCACTGCCCGCCTTTCCTTGCGTCTTTATCTCTCTCTTGGTGATTCATGGTGGATTGCAATACGAGCGCGATAGGTAGACAGGGACAGGAAAGGCTGGGACGAGCGCTTATACTACCAACGGAAAGTATAATCAGAAAGTTTAATCGAAAGCTGTGCAATATGTACTGACGGAAGAAACATTTCGTAAGCATGAACAATAAGACCACATCTCAAACAGTTATAACAAAACCTATAAAATATATTGTATATCAACCGCATCTTACCAACGCCCACTTTGCGTTACAGCGATTCCTTTACGCCTATGGTATATCTGCCTCTGTCCAAAAACGCAATCTTCTTACTATCGGACAGAGCTATTGACGGCTTGTGTACAACGTTCGCAGCGGCAACGATGGTTTTCTGGCCCAAAATGTTAGTAAATTTGGCTGTGAAGCTCAGTTTGACAGCACAGTCATGGTTAATAAACACAAAGATGAGCGCACAAGGATTATCATTCAAGCTGAAAACGTGGCGCGTTAATACTTGGCTTGCGTGAGCAAACCGTCAATAGCTCTGTCGATAAGCAGCTTACGTTTTTGAACGCAAGGTGGGCGTTGGTATATAAAGTGGGGCTGATATACATGCACACTTTATCGGTTTTCTCATGTTGGTTTGCGATTTGGTATTGTCGTATGTGCTTACGAAGTGTTTTATGTGTGAGTATATATTTCACAGCTTTCTGATTAAACTTTCAGTTGGTAGAAAGTGCTTGTCCGTGTCTTTCCTGTTCCTGTCTTCATATCGCGCTCGTATTTCGAATCCATGTGGTTGTTTTTAGCAGTTGGGCCATAACTATTGGTTGTAGAATTGCTTGGTCGCATATACTAAACAGTGAATCAAATTTTGAGCCACGTAGGTCTTTCTCTCTCTCTCTCTCTCTCTTGCCTGATGTTGTAACAGGTGTATTAAGTTAAACTTGCCAAGAATAACGTATAGTGAAAATTTATACCGTCAAAAAACTGGAGTTAGTGCTCTGCGTGAACAAGAGAAATAAATTGTATTTAAGACGAGTTAGGTCGGGAGACTACATACCCGAAGCATAGCAGGCTGGATGAATGGAAGCTCTTCTATAACGATGATATGTGAAGCTTAACGTCTCAAAACCATCATATGATTATAAGAGACGCTGTAGTAGAGGGTTCCGGAAATTCTGACCACCTGGGGTTCTTTAACGTGCACCCAAACCTGAGCACACGGGCCTGCAGCATTTTCGCCTCCTTCGAAAATGCAGCCGCCGCTCTCGGGATTCGCTCCCACGACCTGCGGGTCAGCCGCCGAGTACCTTAGCCACTAGGTCACCACGGCCGTGCTCTCCTATATAACGAAAGCGTTTGTGACTACGTAAGTTATTAGTAAACGAAACAATCGTCGCATCTTTCTTAGCTTCTACATGTCGGGGGTCGTTTTCGTAGCGAAGGCGCACCTTTCCGTTTGGTTCAAAGCCGATGTCTCCGACGACGAAAGCTACGGCTCCTTTTTTTTTTCTCCGCCTACGTCTTGGCACGCATACATGTCTGATGCAGCTGTTTCACACGCGCACGCAACCGCAAAGTAGACCGATAGGCGCCTCGCGAGACCACACAGCTTTCTTTTTTTCTTTTTTTTCTTGCGGAGAGATGTACCACGCGTACGTTTTTTGTATGCAAAGCAGCGCGGCCCACGCAACACCTTTGCTGGAACGGGTGCGTACGTTATGCGTACACTGCGAAAACACCTCTCCGAGACTCTCGGCTTTATTACAAAGAATACACGCGTGGCTTCTGCAATGGGCGTAAACCACGGAGTTGCACATTGCCTCCTCTTGCAACTTCCGCCACGCCAAATGTTTCCGCCGCGGCGTCGTCTATCAGTCATCGCCAACAACCTGACCAGCCGACTTTATGGGGATGGGGCTGGGGAAAATAAATGAAAAAATAAAGCCGGAAGTCCCGGAAACAGACTTCTTGCACGAATTTGCAGTCAGTATCGCCGAGTACCACAATTACTCGCTCCGTATATCTTTCACCGTTCGTACCTTAGAGAGCACACGATTTAAAAAACTAGCTTGAAGGAAAAGAAGGACGATTGGTATGATTTATTGATTGATATGTGGGGTTTAACGTCCCAAAACCACCATATGATTATGAGAGACACCGTAGTGGAGGGCTCCGGAAATTTCGACCACCTGGGGTTCTTTAACGTGCACCCAAATCTGAGTACACGGGCCTACAACATTTCCGCCTCCATCGGAAATGCAGCCGCCGCATCCGGGATTTGATCCCGCGACCTGCGGGTCAGCAGCCGAGTACCTTAGCCACTAGAGCACCGCGACGGGGCAAGACGAAAGGGAGGTAGGAAAAGAGCTCTGCCGTAATCACCGTTTGTGAGCGTAACATTAATATTGTTTTAAAGTGTCCCCAGTTACACACTCATCGTAATCAAACACACTTTAAATTTAACTGACGTTGCAAATCGTCTTCAAAGGATGAACTCGACGCCACTTTTTCTGTCGCCGAAAACTTGGGCGAGCAGATGGCAGGAATGAAACCCGAACCAACGATACAATGGAAAACGCAAACTGCATTTAAAAGAATAAGAAAGATAGTTGTTGTCCTTCAAAAAGGTAGTATTTTAATGCATCAAAATTCCTGTAGACCTTCACCCCGCCGCGGTGGTCAATGGTGGCTAAGGTAATCGGCTGCTTACCCACAGGTCGCGGGATCTAATCCCTGTGGTGGTGGCTGCATCCTTTGATGAAGGCGAAAATGGTGCAGGCTCAGGTTTGGGCGCACGTTAAAGAAACCCCAGGTGGTCGAAATTTCCGGAGCCCTCCAATACAACGTCTCTCATATTCATAGGGTGGTTTTGGGACGTTAGACCCCGCAAATTAATCAAATCATGTAGAGCTTCTTGTACACGAAACACGGTAGGCATTTGTCGGGCGTTTTGTTGCCACTTGATTGCACTTGCCTCGTGCCAGCACTATTGACCTCGATATGCATCTCTGCGACGCTGTAGATGAGAAGGAATTCAGACCGACGCTTTCTTGTGGAGACCTTGCACACATACGTTGAATTTCGATGAAACAAACGGAAGATTCTTCCACGATTGTTCTGGCAGCGGGAGAGTGAACTCGAAGGCTGCGGCTCATCGAAAAGACACCTCAGGCAAATATAGAGATAGCAGGTTTTTCTTTATACGTATACTTGGCAAACACAATTCCCGGTGCTCGCAGCGCTAAAGGTCGTTTCTGTTATGCGTCTTTCGTGTGCGATTCCGATAGCTCGGCGCACATAAGCAGACAACTGGTTTTCTATGCGCTATTAGCCACAACATAGAGATAACGTTGCTCTCTCCTGCTCTATTTAGAAAAAAAAAACACGAGCGTAGCACTTTGATGCCTTGGTTCTTTTCCATTGCATGCATACGTGAAGGATTTGAATGACGTAATGCTGCTCTGGATCGCTTCCAAACGGGCATCTTAGTTCCAAGGTCGGAGACGGCTTTCCTTTGACGATCTGGCGCAAATTATACCCGGTACCATCCTGATAAGAGTATCTGTATCGTTAAGCCTGTCAATTTTGTGTGTGTGCGAGTGGCTCTTTAGAATATAGCTCTATAGTTCGCTTCTCAGAGCCGCTGGTATTTTATTGAATTTATTAGAGCTGAAGGACTGCTGGGCACAGTTGTTGGGCGGAGCCTTAGTCTGGCCAAGTTATTAACGGAGAACTGGGCTTGACAGACCCCTGCGTGGTCGACCTTGTGTCCCTTTTCGTTTTGACCTAACGAATCGGTGTAATGAACGTTAATCTGTTACTGTCTTTTGCTCGTGCACCTGTTCTAATTAAAGGCAAGAAACATTCGATAACGGGAGGTACCCTGTACAGTCTGTTGACCATGAGACCTCCACCCACCTCCGTGTCTCCTTTTCTACGTTTGTGTGATCCCCACATGTAGCCTTATAATCATGCACAATAAAATAACTCTGAAATTTGCACTCTGAACTTCAATAACAGCCCCGCCGCGGTGGTCTAGTGGCTAAGGTACTCGGCTGCTGACCCGCAGGTCGAGGTATCGAATCCTGGCTGCGGCGGCTGCATTTCCGATGGGGGCGGAAATGCTGCAGGCTTGTGTGCTCAGATTTCGGTGCACGTTAAAGAACCCCAGATGGCTCTCCACTACGGCGTCTCTGTTAATCATAATGTGGTTTTGGGACGTTAAACCCCACCTATCAATCAACTTCAATAACATATAGCGCTATTAGATGACGCACGACAAGTTATAACCTCCGTGTTTGCTCTCGTACAGTTTGAGTGGACTACGTAAAAAAGGAGCATTGCCCGGCGAGTACAACGTTTTACCGCATTTCCGCATACCGATTCCTGGTGCTGCAGCGCGATGCTTGCGGCTGCAGCGAATAAAAAAAAATAGAAAGCAACAGTGCGTAGAAAAGGAAGCGGGGAACTAACGGTATCAAGATGCACACGAACGGAAACCTCGGGCGCAATTTCTCCGGGAAGAAGAGCGCATGCGCATACGGCGCGCCAAGGCACCGCCGCTTACTGCAACACACATCGAGCCATACGTTGCTGGCGTACACAAAAGCCGGCTAATGTAGGTCACGAAATATATTCGGAGCGACGAGGTAAAGAAGCGATGGCCTCCGGAGCAGTAACACGCTGCAGGGCAGCCAAGTCGGGACGGGCCATCATAATGGCGTCCGCTCGCGGAATACAAAAAAACACGGACTTCGCAGTAGGTATCACGCATGTTGCACGGCTCGTACACGTGCTGCAAGCGTTTACAGTGGTGGGAGCGGCATCGACACGAGCCAGCGTAGGGACGTACGTACTTGTAAAGGAACAAAACAGCACCCGCGGCAAAGATCAAGGATGATCGAAATCTAACCAGGGAGCGTCAAGGAGAGACGAGTATCGGGCTGTAAAGAAAGAGCTGCACCTGCAGGGACCTTCGGTTCCGCCCTGAGATGTGCATCCACAGTGCTCCTCTCTGAATTCGATCCGTGTTACCTTCACTTGCGCGTGTGCTCGGATTTCTTTTGCTCCTAGCTGCGTCAGATAAAAGAAACAAATACAACTTGAAGGCTTTGTTCATTTTTCTTCCCTCTGGGCTCGCACTATAGTGATAAACTTCGTCTCCCTCATTGTCGCGCTGGTGGGCTCGAGGGCGCGTTTTCGATTCTCTATCTCGCCAGCTGCATTTTCATTTGGCCTATATGAATTATTGAATTGATTGATTAATTGATGTTTATTTGATGAGATCAACAAATGTGCAGGAGTAAAAGACGAGCAACGCCCGACAGGAATTCCTGTACCCGCTACACATTACAATAGCATTTTAAATGATTTAGTGGCATTTCATGGGCAAGGAACGAAAGGCACGAGGTTACATTTCGAAGAGCTCAAACGTATTCATTTCACGCACAGTTAATGAGTCACACCAAGCTTACAACAGCATTAACGTGATGCACGAGCACATGTGTACTTATATACTGAGGGTACGTTAAATGATCCCATAGAAATCAACAACCAGTACCGATTCCGCGACCAATGCATGCCTCATGATGATATACCGCGGTTTCGGCGCGTAAATTTTGCATGGGTTACACTTATACGTAACGCATACTACAACCTCTACGTAGAAAAATTTACATAAAGAGAGTATTTTTTCCTTTTTTGATTGCTATTGAGTGTGCTCAACAGTTATCTGTAGTCGTAATGATGATTTATTTTATTGGCATCATCGCCCCTTCTGCACCTGAACACTGGTTTTGACAATTGGCCACGTAGTTTGTTAAATTTAATCACAATTTACTTCACCGATCGAGTTAATCTTGCACACTGGCTACCTTGCATACTGGCTACCTGTCATGACTGCATTATCTAACTTGCAGACCCACAGCTTTAGCGGCTCATAATTTGCAGCTGGTCCTGGATTTCAAGAGCGCTTGTAGAAGAACAACGTGAGACCGTGCTGTGTAGTACAGAGCCGACTATTTGTCTATCTCCTTCTTACTTTTCTTCTTTTCTCTCTATTTTCTTTCTATTATTCCCTTTTTCCCCTACCCCAAGCATAGCCAACCAAGCCAAGCTTGGTTAACTTCCTTGCCTTTTCTCTCTACTTCTTTCTCTCTCTCTCTCTCTTTCTCCGCGAGACATTCAACTATTATATAAGCACACGTTTGCAATGCGTATCACGTATGCTACTTTAGCTGTGAGCATATAAGCAAACGTTGAACGAAAACAGTTGTGCATAAGGTCCTACTTTTTTTCCCTTCATTCTCGAGTATAAACGGCTGGTACGCAATACGACCTTCGGCGGCTCGGAAAGCTGCTTGAACAGACCGCTTTTTTCTCGGAACACGAGGGAAACCTCAGACATGCGATGCGATTCGTAAGCGATACGGATTGGGGTACTGGTGCCGCTTGTGCGGATAAGCGAAGTTTCCTTTACATTTTTCTTTCTTTGCTTTCTTGAAAAAAAAAACGAGTTACCACAGCTATTACCGGTCGTGAAATCCTCCGCTATATCGCACTGCGAACTAGGATGGTTTATTGCGTTGTTAACAATGCGAAGTACCTGCGAAAACAGCGCAGCGTTTGCCCGCGATATTTGCAGAACGTCCTCTACAGGAGGATGCTGATGCAAAAGCACCAGATTTTTTTTTTTACTGCACAGCCATCAAGGTTGAGATTCGCAATGTGTCGTGGATAGAAAATTATCATCATCACGAATCGACATGCCCTCATTCGCCACGCCAAAGCTTTGGTTAACAAGCGCAGCTTGAAATCGCAGCCCTTAATCACAGCGTTTGCCGTCCGTGTGTTCCGTTAATAATGTTCAGCCGATCGGTGTGGTGAGTGGCGGGATTCGCAAAAATTTATGTGGCTTTTGCAGCGCAGCTGTAATGGTCGAGGGATGAGAAACAATAAAAGGCAGAGAGTACAACTACAGATAGCGAGAAAGATAAAGAAAAAAACGATAAAAAAGAAGAAGAAAGAGAAGAAAGACTGAAGTATGCATAAGTATAAACAATAAATAGAAATCAATAGGTACAAAGAAAAAGAAGTATAAGAGAAAGGCTCAGGAAACGATATAAAAAGGAGCAAACATAATCACGTGGAGCGTATCATATAGTATGGTATAGTATAGTATAACGAGCCAGGGGAGATGACAAAAGCCTAGTCACGCCGGAATAGCTATAAGAGCCTGGCAGCTCTGCTGTGACCCAGCCTTGCGTGACTTAGTGCAAGGTGCGCTAATTTGTTAATGTTGTATACCTCCATTCACCTGCCCATGGAGTGTGGAATAATAACTATGTCATACATAAAATATGTATGTAGTTCTTATTCCATTGCATACATTTCACGTCCCTTTCATTCTTTTAATTAGTAGCTATCAGTTTATAATACCCCCTCCCCCCATTCCACCACTCCAAATTCCTTCATTGAAGAGTTAGTAACCCTACACCTGGTGCTCTTTGGTTATCTGTGGCCCTCGGCGTGATTAACCACCGTATATCATAATCGAAACAGCATGACGACATGTCAACTGAGTGTGGAAAGTTTCACGAGCAAGCGTTTCTAGAGAGCGTGCACGCATTGCTTGTTTCTCCAGCATCGAGCTATGATTTCATCAAAGAACGCGGCATGAAAGAGAACGAGGAACGAAAGAAGGAGGAAGGACAGGAAGGTTAGCAACGCGATACGAAATTCCTGACTGCGCACAGAGCCGAAGAACAAGTTGCATGACATTCGCTATCGGGCCAACCGCGAAATGGACAGGATGGCTGACCGGTCTTTGGGCCCGTGAAGTGGTTGACGACGACGTGATCTTTTTTTTTTCTCTCTCTCTCTCTCTGTCTCTCTTTTTCGTGCATGTATGTTTGTTGCTGCGAAGCACACTCAGTCCTGTCTACAATTTGTTTATCATTACCTCATGACTTTCGGTATCGATGCTCCGCGGTTCTATTAGACGTGCCGTTTCTCACGACTGAACCTTGGTGTCTATACAGCCATTAAGTGTTTATCTTCCGGTTCCTGGTGTGATAGGCCCTGATCGGAAGCCGCGAGACCCAACTCGGCTGACCGGCTGGGTCGACATCTGGTCTCGAGTGACCGTTACGCCAAAGTGGTGGGAAAGAAGTGTGCCTCGAGGAAGCGGCGTTCGTAGGAGATACGTGCCACAAAGCAAAACTTGTACTCTGCCACTGCCATCGCGGGCTGTATACCAACCTGTTGTACGTAATTCCCCACGAGTGACGCGTTCAGTTTGGGGTCATTCAGAGAAGAACGTTTCTGAAACACAATTTTTGTGCGTGTCTTGGCTGATCGCTGCTTCGAATTTCTCATAATTTTGCATGTTGTGCCTCTCGTACGCTTTCTGTTTACCGTGCTACGATTACATTCGCCTGCGTCATCGAGGCACCAATTTAAAGATTTGTGGTCCTATTTGCTTGCTTATCCATAAACTACTGCTGCTGTAGATGTGCCGTCAATAATTTAAGCAGATCAACAAAGCTCAAAGGGTCCCGACTAAATGTGCCACCTTGCTTAAGGGCACCCCAACCAACATGGGATTCGTGTGTGTGTGTGTGTGTGTGTGTGTGTGTGTGTGTGTGTGTATGTGTGTGTGTGTGTGTGTGTGTGTGTGTGTGTGTGTGTGTGTGTGTGTGTGTGTGTGTGTGTGTGTGTGTGTGTGTGTGTGTGTGTGTGTGTGTGTGTGTGTGTGTGTGTGTGTGTGTGTGTGTGTGTGTGTGTGTGTGTGTGTGTGTGTGTGTGTGTGTGTGTGTGTGAGAGAGAGGTGAGAAAGGTGTGTGTTGAAGTACTGTGGATCACCAACCAAGAAGGCGACCGATGGTCTCTTGACTGTTCATAGAGAGGTCGTAGCGGCCCTCAGCCCTCATCCTTCTGACCTTAAGGCCTACTGTATATGGTGTTTGTGTAGAGTGCCAGAAGCAGCTCGAAGTTATTAATTTTCGTCAATGCATATTTTCGTAATAGAAAAATGTGTCGTTGCGCTGCCCTTTTCAAAATGAGTACTACGAACCAGCTAGCCCAAACCAAAGTACTTCTTTTTCTTGATGTTCTCGCATCAACCCTTTGAAACTTGCGTTGCCCATGACTGCATGCGCAGTTGATACAGATGCCGTGATGGTGTCGCTAACGCGTCCCTTACTCGTAGTTCACCGCACACAGCAGAAGGTTTTGAACTGTTACTCCGACGATGACGTGTGGAATGTCCCCTCTTGCAGGCACGGTCGCTGGCGCGTCCTCCGCTGGTTGCTGCAGGCGGGCGGCAACGGCGCCCCCGGCCCCATGGCGCCCACCGTGGCGTCGCTGCAGTCCCGAACGGGAGCCTTGGCGCTGCACTACGCGGCGGCCAAGGGATGCCTCGACTGCGTCGTCCTGCTCACCGAGTCGTGCCCGGAACTCGGGTGAGTGCACACACTGCACCGTAGTTACGATGCCCGGCACAAACAAGACGCCGGACAATGGGAAAAGCACACGACACGAGCGCTGTCTAGCAACTGAAAGTTTGAAGGGGCCCTGCAACACTTTTTTCTGCATAGTCAGAAAACGCTCCTGAGAACACGAGAGCCTAGCCTTTAGGACAGCACGCGGCTTGGAATCGGTGGTTGAATCTCAATGTCAGCCTAGAATAGCTCGTTATTCTGTCAAAAAATAAGGCCATAAACCTAAATGGCCATGCCATAAACCTAAAGTACACGGTAATTGGCTGATTTGAGCATCGCGAGCTGCGTAGTTACAGTGGTTGCCGCAAGAGGCCGCGACGTGCTCCCATCAAGTGCTCCCGATCACTTTGTAAGTAAGCCCCACATTAGAAAAAAAAGTGCTCAAGATCACGACGCGCGTGGACGGGTGGACGTAGATAGAGTGACCTAGACGTAGCTTCTTTTCCTCGTCCCCCTCCTCCGCCTCGCGGTGCAGTCTCAGCCCGTTCGCTAATGCCAAATGAAAGAGAACGTATTTGAATTATACAAATAATTCCTATAGCTCCGCTCACTATGGATATTGTAAAGATTTTCGCGACCTTCGATTCGTGAGACAATAATCTTTCCAATAAAGCTATTGAAGCCAATTGAAACTACGAGAATGATTGCGGGGCACCTTTAATGGAAACGCATGAAATAATTAAACAAAAAAAATTGCCCGCAGCTTCCCTCGGGGGAACACTGAGGAGGATGCGGAGCATATAATTGGTTAACGGGGTGTTAAAGTGCGACTTACTTGGGTCGATGGCTAAATTGGTTAACGTGGTTGTGAAATGGGGTGTTAAATTGCGACTTACTTGGGTCGATGGCTAAATTGGTTAACGTGGTTGTAGGAGGGGGTGTTAAATGAGTGAACACGTACACACGTATGCGAAAGGGCGGCGCTGGTCGAAGGGACGTCGATCATTGTGTTTGTGGATTCGTTGGAATTCATTTCACCGCGACCTTGGACGTCGACGCGCCGTACAAACCAACCGACGAGCGGCAACTGAGCGAGCGAGCGCCGACCTTGAGTATATACAGCACGACGGCGCATGCACTGTCAGCTGTTGAATGTTCTCGAAGCGCGACGCCACATGCGCGTCCACTGGAGAATCAGGAGAATTGTAGATGTCGAACGCGGTGTGTAGAGGAGGAAGGGTGCACAGATGGTGGAGGAGTGAAGCGCGTGCGGTGTGTAGAGGAGGAAGGGATGCACAGATGGTGGAAGAGTGGGCGACGGCGCGACGGCGCATGCGCGCGCGTCAGCTGTCGAATGTTCGAGAAGCGGTGTGGACGGCGCGGACGGCGCGGACGGCGCACTACAAGGCGTGAGTATAAGATGCTCCGCATCTAAAAGAAAGAGAGGCTTTGAGTAGGACTATTTCAATAAATAATAATTTAAAAAATTCTATCTACAACTGCAGCTTCAAATTGTGCGCGTTGCAAGAACAGTACTTCAGCATCGTGAGTACATTTCAACTCGCCCTGTTTGTTACCTAATTACTGCACCATACAGCAATTAAACCATTGCACGCAGTCATTCACGCACCGGAGCGCTAATGTTCGCAGGCGAAGCCTGCGATATGTAGGTAGCGTGATTACGACAATATACTGAACGCGAAATGTAGACAGTCAACGCTTCGGCCAGGGAACTTGCCAACTGAATTGCCCAGTTCGTTGAGGCAGCAACACCAGTCACTGCGCCTCGACGAATTCAAATACTGTTGTCCTAATGCTGACTCAGGCAGCAATGATGCAGTTCCAGCAACTTCTCATCACTTCAAGGACTTCCGTCTTTCCGCGAACTCCTGTATTCTTGAGTTGGTGTCAGGCTTTTTGACGACGCCCGTCGGTAGAATGCAAAGAGCCCTACAAGTGGTCTTGCGATGCGTCACAAACCATATAGGCTCAGGTTGGAACGACCTGCAAAGTATAGCGCGCCTTTGTTTGCCCAACCAAGCGATTCCCGAAGGTGCCGTAACAGTATAGAACTGCAGTAGTTCTACGAGTCATAGGTCGTCGAAATCATGAGTCTACTCAGTCATGCTTACCGAGACGCAGATCACACGTTCAGGGTGATTCTGAGTCCTGCTTAGTGATGTTTCGGTGAGACTGAGTTCGAGTGGGCCCAGTAGAAGTAAATTTTAATGAGTCCGAGTTTGAGTGAGTGAGTGCGCTGGCGAAAAACTTTGGTTTGTTTCAGTTCGAGTGAGCCCTAAGCTTGAAGTACCCGCCTCGAGTGAGTCTGAGGGCGCTCCAGTTCTTTTTTTTTTTTTCGATCTATGCTACAAGTAAACGAGGACGAAAGAAAGGGAATAGACCAATGTGCGAGCTTCCTCGTTTGATGCAACACGACGAGGTCGATATACAATAACGCCACAGAAAGGCATACAGCGGAGATTATTTTTACTTTAACTACAGCGTAGTAATTATGACACCAATGAAAAGAAATTGAGGTGGACGAATTTCGAGATGTGACATGCATATGAATCTCTTCGATCTACTCGACCGGGGACATTGCTCGGTTCGGAGATATCTGCTCTTTGCTTTTTGTGCCGCGTAGTTTTCGCAAATCTTTGTTTTTCGTAGCTTCTGCTTCCGCTTAGAATTATCCTAAAGTCTACCGAGTGAACGCGTTGTATACCTCTGGCGCTTTGGTTCGGCGCAGGAGGCAAAGCGTGTCCGCTATAGCGGTGTTTTCTCTATTAGCGTAACGCAAAACGAAGCGCGACCGATCCGCCACCGAGACATGTCGGAAATGTTCCACTCCATTTGCGTACGTCACGGCCGCGCGCAGTCGAGCGGTGACGTGCTTATAAAGTCGGATCGGCTTCAACGCAACACGATAAGTCTCATGGACGAAGCGAAAACGACAAGAACAAGGACGTTCAACGAGTGTCTCGCGTACGCGGGCGACTTTAATTTATGCGAGTCGCTGACTCGGCTTCTCTCCGGATATTACGGTCACTTAGGGTCACATAATGCGAAGGAGGTTCACTGTACGCGGACTCGGCTAACGTCGCGCGCTCACCACACAATGCGCGGTCAGGTGCGCTTGGCCAATCACAAGAAAGTTACATATGGGTTTCTCCGTTCTCCACCTGAGATCATCCTATGCGAAATATTGACCCATGCGTGGTACATAAGAATCACCAATCAGGGAGTCAATCAATCAATCAATCAATCAATCAATCAATCAATCAATCATAGATTGATAGATCACTCAATCAATCAACCAATCAATCACTCAATCAATCAACCATACAATCATTCAGAATGGCTATGTGCGTGGATGAGTGCCTGTTTGTAAGGAGTTAGCGAGGTGGGTTGATATGAAAAAATTCTTTTTTCTGGGTGGGTTGGAGGGGGGGAGTGAAGGAGGTTGAGAGCAAGGGAGTTTATGAGAATCCCCCGGGGTGTTTTTAGGTGGTGTAAAAGAATGTTCAGAGTGCGTTGATAGTGTCTGTAGGAATTCCTGGTCCACGTGGACACTCCACGCGCGATGCCACATGGTCAGTCTGTCACGTTGCTTGTCGCTCGAATATCGCGTGCACGTGATTGACTTCAAGTTTTTATGAGGTGTCCCTGCAGTAATCACCTATTGCAACTTTTATGAGCACAGTTTCTAAGGAGTTTAGTAACGTAGAAAAAGGCTCGGTATACAATTCATAAGAAGTTATAAGAAACATAAAGTAAGACATTTGCAATGCATCACACCCGCACGACACATTTTGGTTTATACTTAGGCGCTGAAACGCAGTCATGTATGGGATACACCTAAGTAGGGTTTTTCAAATGTTAAATACATAAATAATATGGTGATGTTAACTTGCTCTGCGAGTCGCGTGGCAACGTGCAAGATGTAAAATGGCGTGCACGAACGTTGTTAGGGACCAATGTAAATAAATTATTGTTTAAATTTATGTGAGCCTTTAGCGCCACTTTAAATACATCATTCGTACAAACGACAAGACAGCTAATAATAATGGCCAATTCATAATTTTATGAACAGTCCTGCCTTTTCCTTGTCAGTTTTCATCATACTTGGAGCGACAGTACACAAACGTAACATTTTAAAGCACTGAAAAACATACAGCCCAGGGCTTTCTGCGAATGTATGACACTTGAGTGTCTCCTTTAATTCCGTTTTTTTTAATTTTATACAGAAGTTCCTTATATTCTGCTTGCACTCGCCTTCATTTGAGAAGGTTATATGAGCTCAACTTTCAGGTTTCATTTTTGACATGAGGCGCACACGTTCATAGCTCGATTGACGCTGTGCTTGCTTGCCAATCTCTCGAACTCTGACTGGTAATTGATAGGTAATTTTGAACGAATGAATTATCCTGCGCTTGTAAATTTTCGTGATCGCCCACACGCATACAAACACAAATACAGAGGCGCAAACAGAATTTTTTCTTTTCTTTGGGGGGGGGGGAGGGGGTTCACCATCCCTAATTGATCTGAAGGGGGACGGGGCAGGCAGATGTGGTCGAGTACCATTTTGTGCTGTGTATGCTATGGCAAAAAAAAATGCCGAGGGGGCACGGACCCCGAGGGCTATTAAGATAATCGAATGAATTATTTGAATAGTTTGTCTCATTGCGGTGATACACCTACCAAGAGCCCAAGCTCCGGCCAGCATACGAACATTCGCAAAGGACGCTTACATAAACCGAAGCGCAGGGACTTCATTCATTACGTGGATCGGGCCGTGTCCACTTTATATCACCTTATACCGCGCGTAACCTACACGGGCCAAGCTCCTCGGTATGTAAGCTCTCTGTGGAGATAGACACAAAGAAACGAAGACGCGTTTGCTGTGTGTTCGACTGCAACGGCTCGAAACTGGACTACCTTGGAGGGAGATTAATGGCTTCGATTACTCTCCCCGCTCCTGCGCCGCCTTTAACTCGCGTGCGATCTCGTATCCCTCCAGGCGGCGTTGGGTCGCGAGTTCGTTCTCAACGGCGCTGGCGGCGCGCTCTGGCGGCCCCCACTGACACATGTGTTGCGCGTCACAGCCAGCATGCTCCTTCCTCCATGCTGCCGGCACTCTCATTTCAAGTATCGCACGGTGCGTAGGTGGCTGAGGCGCGCGCACGCACGCACGCACGCACGCACGCACACGCACACACACACACACACACACACACACACACACACACACACACACGTGTAAGTATTTGTGTATGTATGCGTTTAAATTTATTATCCCCATATGCATTTACAATGACCTGTTAGCAGGGATGCACCATGCCAGATTCTCCGATAAAATCCACAATGCTTGAGGATCGTTATCAGCGCCTTCCGTCCTCCGCAGTGGGGGAAATCTAAGTACCATATTTATAAAAAAAGAACACTCTACCTATTTTATCTCTCTTTTTCTTTCTCTCTTTCTCATTGTTTTGCTTTCTGTGTGCCTGTCAGCGCCAGCGTCAAGGATGCAATGGCTTATTCCTCCTTGTGGAAAGCTACCGCGCTTAGCGTATAAATTTGCGCGAACACAAATTCCTGCGCTATCTCGAAAACAAACTAAAACAAAAAAACGCGAAGGGATACAATGAAGCCGGCAAAACGAAGAACGAGAGAAGAACAAAAAGTGAAAAAAAAAATGTTTCAAGACGAGCCGTTTTAGAAGAGCGCTTTCATGCCCGTTTCTTGCTCGCCCAAACACATAGAAACACAAGCGAAACTCGCTTGGGTTTCGCGAAGGAGCCAAGGTGGCGATTCAAGTTGCGCGAGAGGTAAAGAAAACAGATGGAAGTGATGGCGTGGCCCGACGGGGAATCGAATGGTATGAAGTAGGGAGAGAATGAGCGGAAGAAGGCCAACTCACTTGAGTGTGCCTAATGACAGCCCGATCTCGTGCCATGTCTGCGTATGCAGCCAAGACACACTGTCGGCAATCACGCACGTATAGTATGTGCGTAGTGTGTGTATATGCAAATGTAGGCACTTGCGTCCGCTCAGGCGCGTAATCAAGGTCCTCTTCTCTCGTCCTTTTCCTCTATACGAAAACACTATTCCTATAACCATAGCGCGTCCCGCATCATCGAAGACGTCGTACCGCCATCCATCTCTGACTTCCCGGGCCTCAATTCTTTATCGACTACATAGCCTCTGTACATGTTTCTACTAATATGTCCCAATAGTTAATGCGTTTTATCGGTGTTTCCTATCCCGATGTACCATTTTGCCCATTTGAGCAACAGATCGTTTTTCTCGTTTTTTTTGTTTTGTTTTTTACACGCTTTTTTTGTCGGTACTTTCTGCTCAGCCGAAACATTTTTTTCTTCATGAAAAGTATTATTTTCAATGTAACCAGCAAAGTGTTACCTCCTAAAATATTTAGTATGATCTTGGCGACTATTGAGGTGTATTGTGATGACCAGTTGAGATGATGCACTCTCAAGTGGCCTTCGCAACACGTCTCACAACTGGCCAAGATAACAATCACTGTTTTAGGAGGTAACGCTTAAATGGTTATGTCGATGATGAGACTGTCTTGTTCTGTATTGTTCATTTTCATTATATAATGTGACTAGCCCGATACCAGACGCTGATTGAGTTAGGCCGTCGTGATAGCAAAGTGGTTATACGGGACGACTATGGTTTTGTGAAAGGAGATACGGCCAAACTTAATTTAAGAAAGAAGTCAGGGCGTCAAATACATGTCCGTCCATCACAATGCCACTGGGACTTTGTTAAGGACTCTGTGTACGTCATCTTTCAACAATTCCGTAAATAATGAGATTTACGCGACTGCATATAGAGAGGTTCAAGTTTCACAGCTCTCGCACGTAGCTCTCTGCTTACGCTATGAAATCGTTTGTTACGTATTATGTAAACAATAACTAACTGCAAATCACACCAACCATGCATGGTTTGGCACAGTGGCGTCGCGCTCCATGTAACGGACAGCGTCACGGGGGCGCGAATGCGCTGGTGCTCTGTGACAGTGTGTTACAACGAGAAACACCTCATACGAGGAAGCAGCAGGCAGAATGTAATGATGCGTCGTGCACTTGTTGCATCCTCGTTGTTAGCGCGTGAGAAGCAGTGGACCGTTACTATAGCGGCCGCGCACCGTAACGGCGTTGAGTTGCTCATGGGGGCACCCTTATGGACGATGTTTACTGCACGCAGCGCAGGGGCCAAGGTACGCACCACGTGACTGTATACTGTGCGTGGTATTTGTAGCCCGTGCACCTGGCTCGCGCTAGTAGAGTGGACACTTCGCGAACACGGAACTTTCTCAGTCAATGGGTTCAGTTTACGAATGCCGGGAGGAATTTTTGAAGAATCCTCCGATGCGATGGAATTTCTTTGCGTTGTTCGACTATGTACAATGCTCGCTACTTCCGGGCTGCTTTAAACAGACATGCGTGCACCTATAGAGAGATGCATGAGGAGATACACATACGCAACGAGGTAGATTAAGGCACGCTGACGCTGTAACACAAACGTCCATGAGCTGCATGTATACATACGCTCATAAACTGGCTATCTTTACTTTCATGTGATCGGTACTCTTTGTATACTTGATGCGAACATGTCTTTCCTTCCTGCTCTTCAATTTTCAATTTCAATTCAGTTTTATTTACCAGAAAAATAATCTTGAGGGACACCAGGGCAAAAATCTGTCGCAGCAGCTTGATGAAGGCCCAGGGTCCCTTACATGGCAATAGCACATATATGACACAGGTCACCAAGTATTTTTTCGCATAGCTTGGCCTTTCCTTCTGGCAAACATGACGTTCGTCCAGTTGATATTCCCACCTTTTAGCTAAGCTTTCTTAACTCGCAGATTTCGGTGGTGGCATCCTGCGCGGAAAACCCGGCTTTGACGAGCGTACGGATATAGGTGTTCTCGAAGTTGTGCCGGTAACATACGTACTCGTACGCTTCATTTTCTAATAATTCATACCCTCTCGATCGTGAGCTTGTCGGTGATCAATCGTTTCGGATATATGGCAATGTGATCGTTTCTCGAAGTGACCTGTCATTTCGCGTCGGCACATTTCATTGTTTCGCGGATATGAACGCTTGGCCGTCGTTGTCTGCCTGCTGTTGCACTGCTGAGCGTTAGATGAAGCTCCTATTCTCAAAATGAAGGAAGAAAGAAAGCAGCAGGGAGCATTGCGCGAGGAGAAAGAAAGAGAAGAAAGAGAGAAGCGCACACATGCCAGGTTTTCCTTGTCACTGTTTTGCTGGTACGGCAGGAGAAAGCCTGTTGATTTTTTTTCTCTCATCTCGGCTCTCCTTACCACACCTTCCCATGCAGAGTAGCCAGCTCAAAATGTTAATCTGGTTAGACACCTGCCTATTTGTTTTATTATGTTCTCTGTCTCTGTCTCCCCGTTCATTCCATGAGGTTTATTGCTATAAAAGTTCAAACGTGCACAAAATTTGGTGGTGGGAAGAAGCAGCAATATGGGAGAGAGAGAGAATATATCATGGCGAAATGTTTCCTCGACTATATACGGTTTGCTACCTTGCACATTGTGGAGGGTACGGGGTACCACAGCCGAGATAGAGATGAGACCGGTCACGAAATCGGGAGACCCTAGTGCAGCTACTTGCAATATGTTCTTTTTTTTTACTTTCGGTTTGAAGGAATATTACCCGGAAAGTACCCACACACAGTAAACTCAGCTTTTTCGCAATGCGATGCACACATCGAGGCGCCACCGATGCTAGGAAAGTCACGAACCGTGTATAAATCAGATAATGAAAAAAAAATGACCGTACCTCGATAGAAAAGGAATATTTCATTGGCGAGGAGCGTGACAGGTGTTCTCACGCCGAATAGGAACAAAGCAAACAGGGCAGACAATGGGTTCTTTGTCTTCGCTCTCGAGTCGTGTCTGACAAGCAATCGAGTTTGTAGAGGCGGCCCTCTTTCGCGCCTTTACCGGTCATGTTACACGGAGCACCCAACTACTCGCTTCGTGGCAGCTTATCTGATATTCGCTATCATTCGCGATCACCTGTGCTGACATAACCTGGTTGCGGGAACACTTGACCCCGGGCTGTTGCGTATCATTTATTTATTTATTTATTTATTTATTTATTTATTTATTTATTTATTTATTTGCATACACAGATACACAAGGACACAGAGGAAAGAGGGAGAGAGCAAGCTGGCAATCGCCACCTGGAGGGGAACAACACCTGCTCACTCCGACGGCAATAAGTCGCGTTTGCACAATGTAAAGGCGGTGCGCTACAAGCGTCCGACGCGTTGCCATTTACCGATATGTGGTGATTGCCGTGATTGTTTACGGTTTCAATACTATATCTTTATACTTGCCCGACGTAACTAACCAGTGGCGTACAGCGTGGATCCCTACTGCTCATGCTAGGTCACTTCATCAACGTTGTCGGGGCATAGCCGCCGCCGTGTGTTCCTGCTTCAGTTTAGTTGTGTTGATAGTTATCGGGTTTCACTTCCCAAAACCGCGATGTGATTACGAGAGACGCCGTAGTGAAGAGCTCCGGAATGTTTCGATCATTTGGAATTATTTAACGTGTACATCTAAGCGCCATGGGCATGTGTCATTTTCATTTTGCATACATCTAAATGTGGCCACCCCGGCCGGGTTTCGATTCCGCGACCTTTGGGTGAGCAGTTGAGCACCATAGCCACTGTATAGCCGTGGTGGGTCCCGATTTTGTTCAGGACTTAGCTTGCGGTGTTTATCGGTGTTGGTTATGCGGAAGTATGGTTGAAGGGAACATTTACCTAATATCGGGGTGGCTTAAAGGGACACTAAAGCGAACTATTAAGTCGACGTAAATTGTTGAAATGGTGGTCCAGAAACCTCGTTGTGTTACTTTCGTGCTAAGGAATGGCCTATTTTGAAATAAATCACGTTTTAGTGCTCCGCATCGGGTTATCGTGCTTCAAATTACCCGCCTCAAGAAGCGGACCGACCGGTCCGTCTCACATCACTGTTGCCGTGTACAACGTTGCCTGGCTTTGTTGCGCTAGTAGCAGCAGATTGAAATCAGCGGAAGCCACAGCAGCAACAATGGCCATCGATCAATTTCCCAGCGTTGGCTTCGAGACTGCAGACGCTTTTGTTTCAACTGCACCCCGCTAGATGGCACCACCTGTCTCGTGTAACCACGCGAAACTTTAATTTTTGAACCACTCACGCCATTCCCCATAGTAACGTCCGGCGCTTCTTTTTTCCGGGCATCAAACAGAAACCAACAAGCAGCATTTTATTGCGTCTCTTGATGCACGGAAGGTTCTTTATTTAGTGCAGTTCGATCGATTACTAGTGATTAATTGTAGGCGGTCCGTCTGATGTCATCGGGACCGTTTTGAAAATGTCCTACTGCGGTGCTTGTGTTTTTGTGCATTTACCTTAATTTATAAGTAAGTAGGGTACTGTTGTTGATATGATATTGTCGTTTTAGATGTTGTCATACGTTGAGCTTTCACTCTGACGTAAATTGTTATTTGACTTTAGTATCCCTTCAAGTTCGTGAACCGACATCGATGGTCGCGGGTTATTACACGTGGTTGTTAGGAAAATGAACATTTTGCCACGTTGTAATGTGAGTTTTGCGCTATAGTTGACTTTGAAACGTCACCATTTGGTAAGTTACACATATGACTGAAATAAGGAGAATAACAAAACAACTAGAGAAAAATCGGAGGACCATGCAACGTGCTATGGACCGTAAAATTATTGGAATAACATCCAGAGTTCGGAGGATAGAACAATGGGTAAGAGAACAAACGGGAGTCGCAGATATTCTAGGGAATATCAGGCGAAAAAAAAAGACAGGGAAAAAGAACCCGTACTGGTGACGCAATGCTTAGAACAGACAACCAGTGGACAGCATAAGAGCAGAAGAATGGTTATTAAGCAAGCGATGGGAAACGCGGTCGTTTTTGGCAGAGAGTTAAATATGCAATGGTGGTGATTTTATTCTATCGAAAGGATAGAATAAAATCAGCTTACACGGGATAAGGGGAACTGGAGATGATTGAGAGAGGCCCTCGGCCTGCAGGGGACTAAAAAAGGCTGAGGATTATGATGAGGAGGAATAGGATGAGCGCGCTGTGTATGCATGTGTTAAAAGGGATAGCACATTAAGGTATCCTATATGAGGCCCGAGGCCTACACACAACTGCCTTCGTCTCACATATTTTTTTCTTAATGAGTATGTTTACGGGCTACTCAGATGCGACTTTGTCTCTCTCTCTCTCTCTGTTTTATTTAGTTATTTATTTACTTTTATTTAGGAACCTGATGTGGTCACCATGCGTTAAAAAATAACAGTGGTAAAAGACACCCATTTCAGGATCGTCGTCTATGTTTCGGCGATTCTATGGAGATCGGTACCAATATACTTCACAAAACCTTATATCGAATCTCCTTGAGAAATGACTCATATACGAGATACGGGACAGGCCTTTTTTTCGAATGGCTATGTTAGCTGACAGTTGACAAAATTTTGCTCAAACTTTTTGTAGGTTTTTTTTTCGTTATAGCAGAGCTGTTATAATTGATACATAGAGAGAAAGAGGTAGAAAGACACGCATAAGCAATGATAAAAAGAAGGGGCAATCATAGCCATGCATATAATAGTATATCAAGGGGCGAGAAATTGGTTGGAAGCCTATATATCCAAGCCAAGACAAGCTAGATGACTGCCAGCTCTGCTGCAACCTAGCCTTGCGCGACTTAGTACAAGTTGCGCGAAATATTATTTTTTGCACTCTTGAGAATACTTCTATAGATTGCTGAGGGTGCCATTTAGTATGAAGCTAGCGAGGGGAGAAAGCTTGAGAGGCAGGGATGTTAAATGGTCTATAAAAAAACTGGCATTCCGGGGAAAGAGGTGGGGGATTTTTGAAGTTCGATGTAGAGAGAAAGAGATATAGAGCGAGCACGCACGCACTCACAAGAAGTCGCACTCCTCATTGTCACAGTACCGTCAATTGGTCTCCGCGGTGCAAGATCTGTTGTCTTCAATGACTCGAGGAACGCCTTCGTTATCTTGATCCGCGATGACCCCTCCGCACGACATTCTCAAATGGTTTACTGACAACATCGTGTCTTTAGGAAGGAACGTGAATGCACCACCGTGCGCGATACCATAATTCGCATAACTGCGTTACACTTACCCACCAAGCTCAGCGGGCATCTCATCGATCAGTTGAGCGTGAACAGCTTTTCGCTCTTGTCGCGTCGAGCGTGTAAACAAATACGAGGGGATTAAAAGGTCGCAAGTTCACTTGTGGAAATCGGAGACTGACCAGTCGGCCTCGCCGCGGCAAAAGAACAAGTTCCTGCAACGCTGAGCGATAGTGATTTCGCCGCTCATAATGAAGCATGCACACCCGTTTCCCGCACTTTTGTGTGTCCGTTTTTTTTATTGCATGCGCAAAAACATAATGAAACGCCCCGCTCTGTCAGTTGTTTGTAGCCATGTAAGCCGTAGTTCAGTCACACTTTCTCGGTGTTCGGTAAACGCAGAAGAGCAACCGTGCAACCATCACTAAAATAAGTTTATCGATTATGTATTCGATCAGTGTAAAATGATTGTCATAATTCTTGAGTCAGCCTTGAATTTTTGCATTACTGTTATTTTGAAAGTGCAAGCCGCTGTCCCACCGCTGATCTGATACGAAAAATGTTGATTGAACAGGGCCACAAAACGACCGCTTTCTGCCAGGCTGCCAGATATGTGTGCTTCGCAGGCATGAAGCGCAATCAGCTGATGTAATGTGCTGCGGTTAAACTGGATACTTTCAGAGGAGGCCTTGCCCTGCTGTTAAGATAAAATGAAGGCAGGAGGAGTTGCTACTGCTGCTGCTGCTGCTGCTGTTGTTGCTAGTGATGGTGATGTTGGTTATTATGATGACTATATATGATGGCCATATAATGCTGTCGGCTATACGTGTAGATTTTTTTGGCGAGCTTGTTCAAGAACTTGTCAGCAGTGTGACATATTTACCATTCACTCCTTCGCGGAAAAATCGAGCATTTCTGAACACACCTCATGTTTCTGTGACAGAGAACGGGAACCAATTCACCCTAAGGGAGCCAAGCCACTCACAAGCCCGAAACTGAAGCGACACCATTTTGCCGTATATGTAAGTTCATGTTGAGGGTAGCGTGTTCTTGCTTGATTTTTTTTTTCTCTGCCTCGGGAGAATCATAAGCGTATCGCGAAAGAATTTTCCTCTCATCACTCAAAGCGATTGACCTCTGGGTGATCTAGGCACGCTAGATATGTGAGTGCTCTGGAGCTCGTTTGACATGACATGTATTTATCGTGTCTCACGATCGACAAATGGGGGAAATCCCGCCACTTCGTCGTTTGCCGATAGACGTACCTGCGGTCGTGTAAAGATTAGCAATGCGGGCGCCTTACAAAACGCTGTCATACATTGTAATATTTGCCTTTATCACGTTTAAGTACGTGAGAATAAAATAAGAACGCTAGAAGTCACATGGCGAACGCTTCACTTCAAGGATTACGTATGTACCTTTTCACAGGAAGGAAAAAATCACCGCCATGATGGGCTGTGCGCGGGAGTACAAAGGCTGAGGGCGCAGCGTTGTCAGTGCATTTTCGAGGGGACGCGTCAATTTGCACAGCCCAAGGAGGGCTATGGCGGCGCCCAGTGAGGCCTTTATGAAAAGGTGAATAGGCTCCACAACCTCGTGCAGTGCAGCTGTCTCCTTGTCTTCAAGCTTTAGCGCGATAGCTTTAAACAGCTCGTTTAACAGAAACGCCGATGTCCGCGTCGTTGGTCGCGAGTGAAAAATGGAGTGTTGATTGCCATTGAGCGAAAAAACGAGACGGACGCAAATGAGCGCATCAAGAATGAAAATCTCCTGCTCGAGTGCGATTCGAATCCACGCATTTTACGTGCTACGCAGTTGTTTTATCAGGCATTCATATCACTGATAGAAACTGCATCGGAAGGGCATATTTCATCATTTAAATCTTGGCGTCCTTGTGGTGGCGCCGACTTCTCCTTCTCGCTTAGACGACGAAGCACTGAATGGGCAATAAAAAATAAATAAATAAATAGCACAAAATATGTCACCCAGTAAGAACGCGAGATGTGCGAACAAAACGCAACTCACCCGTGCACGAGTGGCAAAGATACGAGCTCGAGTTCAGACAAGAAAACCAAGTTCACGTGTGCGAGTTAATGGTGGTATAGTAGGTCTGTAGCAGACCCAACAGGCCTGCGTGTGGCGGTGCCGAGATGGCGCGCATGTGTTATCGCCTGCTGGGAAGAATGCATTCCAGTTAACTGTTTTTTTTTCTCTGTTATTTTTTTCTACCTTTCATTCCTGTTCACGTTTCTGTTTGTATGCGCTCATATTCGGTTCTGTGGGGGCCGTGGTCGGGGCGTCGATTGCGGTCAGGTCCGTTGCCCGCCTTGCTATAGATATCACATTAGGGGCCACTCTTTCGCCTCATCATTGAAGTACGTGTCAGCATTTTGGTTCGCATAGTACTGCTATTTTTCAGTAACTACGTTTCTTTTTTGTTCTGCTGTTTAGATCGCTATGTCTTAATTCGATCGCTTATGCATTCTCGGTAACAAACTGATTCCTTTATTTTTACACTTTTTAGTTTAATAACGGAAGTGTGTTAAATGTCACAGTATGGGCGTTGCAAGAAGATTTTTTTTCCCGGGGCACGATGGGGGACGTGGATTACTTTGTGTCTTTTTTTTGTAATTGAGGAGGAAAGAGGTTGCAGTAAATCTACGTGTACGTTCCTGCATGGGTTTTCATGTGTGTCTGTGTTTATCTCTACGTAAGCAACGAAAAACTTGGAAGACGAGTTGTGGAGCTACATACCCGGGCTCAGCAATTCAATTTGGTTCGTGAAGTTCGCAATGACTCATTCTTTTATCCAAAACAAACGCGGAAACACCAGAATAAACGAAGCCACGAGTGCGTTACAAACCGCAAGCCCGAATAGTAGAGGCAAATCCGTGTAACTGTTCATCAATCCCGTAGTGGCTGAACGATCGTAGCGCCAGACTTCCGTCTAGTTAATTTTGGGAAACTGGGATCTAAGCGGTCGTGTTGGGGCCAAGTTGCGCACGCGTGACGTCACGTGCAAGTCAGGGATTTACGCAGATTTTTTTTTTCCGGGGCGGGAGCGAGAGGTCAGGGCACTTTTTTTTGAAATTCTGCTTCTTTGCTCTGTATGTCATAGAGTAAAAAAAAAAACTTTCGAGGGAGGAGCTGGGGGCACGAGCATGGTGTGCTATCCTCTGGCTACGCCACTGGTGCAAGCTATAGACGTCCGCGATGGCATACTCTATATTTATTTATTTATGAATACTGCAACCCTAACATAGGGTTTTGGCAGGGTTGATATACATTTGATAAGTTTACAAATCGGCAAACAAATAAATATAAAACAGGTAAGGCAATTACACACTATCAGAACGAAAAAGAAAAGAACAGTGGTTCGTAATAAACCGGCATAAGAACATATAGAGAAATGAGCGCTATATTCAAGATGATCACAAGTGGAGAATGGTTACAGTGATTGAAATAAACAACAGGAGCACATGTGGGTGTGGTTCCCGACGACCAACGCTATGTACAGACCACCGGTTCCTTCCAGTCTTCGGTCCGAAAACCGGCGCATTATCGCTCGTCTTCTTCTTGTATACACGGCCGCGGCGGCGCATTGGCAGCGCCAACCCAGCTCGCAAGTGGGGCGTGACGGCTGCTGACCGCTGGCCACATGGCTCCGCTACATCGTCCCTCTCCCATCGTCCACGCCACTTACTGTGATATATCAGTCCCGGTATGCAGGTGGGGATGCCAACACCGCTGCCAGCATCTCGCGCACCTCGAATCCACCACCCCTTTTGTGCCACAGCCGCATAGCGTATACTAAACAATACGAACATCGCACGCGTCGGCGTGAAGGAGGGCGCGAACGTCTAAGCCCTTGAAACTGTAGCGTCTAAAATACTGGCAGCGTGGTGGAGGCTTCGAATAACTGTAGGTTGCATGGGCGGTAGGAAGTTTAAATTACACGGTTTTCTTTTCTGGTTTGTTTTGGTTTTATTTTATCAGTGAAACATGGGGATTAGGAACGGGTGCTATGTTGCGTGTATACCTCGTATTGTAAGCAACCCCTGAAAACTTTAGATAGTGTTGGTCCTTTTTCGTGCTTCATACTGGGACCAGCGGATGATCTTTAACAACTTGATCCTTACTACAAAATAGTGATCGTTCCTTGACGATCTTAATCCTTAGTATAAAGTCGACCCCGAGACAGACCTTACAATAGTTTGAGACCGGAGTTGCAGTAGTCCATCAAGGAAAGTCATACAACATCGCTTATTGTAGTCCGCCGCGGGGATGAAGCGGCTACTCGGCCCGGCTGCAGACTCGACAGTGACGGGTTTGATCTGGACAAACGTCGTTCACGTATTGATCGAGGCGAAGTGCGAGAGGTCCGTGTGTTGTGCACTGTCAGTGTACGTTAATAAGGGAACACCAGATGGTCGAAATTTTCGGATTCCACCAACACGGCATGAGTCATAATCTTATCGTGACTTTGGCTACGAAAACCACGGAGATTATTATTTTTACCATCGTAGCTGCTTCCCCCCCCCCCCTTTAAGTGGAGACAGGCAAAGCCGAACGCCGCCACTTCGCATACCCCTGATTCGCGGTGCGAAGAAAGTATTGAATTAGAGAGAAATCCAGATGAGGCGGACAATGGGTCGGGATGAGCGCTTATAACTCGAGTGATGGGCTAACGACGCATTGTCGAAGGAAGTGCCAGTGACAGTGCCCCGTCGTCTTTCTCGTCACTCATTACGCGAGAACTGCACACGCACACCGTTTCGGCAGGGAGCCTCCATGAACTCCGTGTCTGGCCAACGCTAACGATGTTCTCGGGCACACGTGCGATGAAATAAAAAAAAAGTATGAATACAACAGCGGGGCCGCGTTTTCCTGTAAAAGATGCACTCACAATGGACTTTCGCTTCTTTCGAGGTTGGGGCCACGGCTGTATAACGCCCGCGGGGCCGAATAAACAAGAGACCCGGATGCAAGTGGTGTCGTGCAGGTGCGCGCCTCGGAAATAGCGATGACAGTGGCGTGCCTCGATGATGTTATAGCAAATTTTTTTACTTACGAGGTATGTACACACTGTGATGTCGTGTGCATACTCATCTCTTTTTTCTCAAGTGAGGCTGCCTTACCGGAAACGACCCGGATGTGATGAAATACCAGGCGTTCTCTGTGAATGTAGGTGGTGCGGCACACCGAATAAAAATGTGCGACTCTCTAGAAAGGAGTGATGGCTCTCATAACTATGACGCATGTGGAAGAAACAGACAGAGAATGCAACGAAAGTGAACAGTGGTACCAGATACTTATTTCTGTTTATTCGTGGCCACATATGGCGCATGCGCAAGTGTGCGATTGCGCTAGCGTTCGTGTGGGCTGCTGCCGTGCTGTTTATTTTGTTTCGTCCAAGGGGAGACAGAAAAGGACAATAATAGAAGAGTTGGGGGTGAAAGGAGCCGGGAATGTGGCCTTTATGTCCCCCATCATCTAGTCTGTAGGTCACTCGTACACACACATACACACGCACACACACACACACACACACACACACACTGTGTGTGTGCGTGTGTGTGTGTGCGTTCGTCCGTGCGTGAACTACAGACTAGATGAGGGGGAGATAAATGGAAACAGAGAGGAAGGCACACAACAGCATAACACATCCTTTTCAAGAAATGAGCACCACACCCAACCAAGATCCAACCAAGTGACTGATAAAAACTTCAGCAAACCCTCTGTAGGCTCATATTTGATGCACGACCATTTTTGAACAAGAATGACACATTATGTTGTGGAGAGATCAAATTGCTAGACTTTTCTTATCATCTCACAGCAAAGAAATAAGCAAGCGGGCTAGTACAGAAATACGCAAGGAAGTGAACCGAGGAACAACCGTTCTCCGCGGAACAGTATAAGCGGGCTTCTTCTAGCTTCCTACTTCTGGAAATTAAAAAAAAATGAACTGATCTACGAACACGAGTGGTGGCTGGGTCGTGCGCAAAGCTGACTTTTGCGTCCGTGGACTGCCTTTCAGACTAAAACAACTGCTAACTTTTCCTTCACCGTTGATCATCCGGGCTGCGCGCATGTACAAGATGCAGCAGCGCCCCCCTTGGTCCCTGGTACTGCGCATCGCTGCAACACGTTTGACCGCGAACTTGGCAGTCTCGCTTTTCCTCGACGGCGCCGAGTACTGAGGCCCGGCCCACCTCCTCGTGTCAGGCTGCAGAATTGATTGCAAGATGGCGGTAGTGTTTACGTCGACGATATACGCGAACACACTTAATCGCAGTCTCACTGAAAAGGGTACGATGCGGCACGCCCTTTCATCTGTCTTACAGCTTGTCTCCGTTAAAGCAAGAACACAAAAAAAACAAATTAATGAAATCCTTCCGGTAATGCGATTGTACTGGACGATACGAGTGGTGGCTTTAAGGAAAAAGGCCGCTAATTCGAAGGTATGGAACACAACTCTCACTCATTTTATAGACGATCCTTTTAGTACGCTCACAAACTATGAGGATGGTCGTGAGGTCTCGTAGTGAGTAGGGAAGCGGTAGTAGATGCGAGTGTGGTCGACCGCTCCTGCTCTAATCTTTCAAAGCTGTTGCGGCGTGGCGCCACGATACGTCGAGATATAAGGTGCGGACTTTTAGCTATAGTATGGTGATTTAGGGCGATGGCTAGGGAGAGCGACGACGTAGACTTGGACGCGAAAGGTTGAGATTGCATGAGATGCGCTGATACGGATGTGCCTCGTCTTGCGGTGAATTGCGGTCGCGTGGATGGCAGGTTGTAAGCTTGGAGTCTGTGATTGTGACGACGTGAACATGGAAGCGCGCTGTTGAGATTGAAATGCGCAGATACGGATGAGCCTCATCTTATGTGGAATTATGGTCGTGTGGACGGCAGGTTGTATGCTTCGAGTCTCTGATTGCGACTGCTACTGCCCGTCGGTTTGACGAGTTGTTCGAAATGTGCAATTACCAACTAGCCTTGCTTGACGTTTGAATAAAGCTCTCACTACTACTTGATAATTTGTTCTTTTTTATTGTCTCTAGAGTTTCTATAGGCAGCTACAGTCTTCGCACCAAGACTTTGCGCAACGGTGCACACTTTCAAATCGACTACGCGTGTATAACGTATGATACGCACAAGGATTCTGTAAGCGCACCAGCTCTGAATAAGTTTATTCTGGCAAACAGCTTTTTCCTCCTCCCATGCAAGTAATCTTCAAAACGAATTCGTGAAGTTCTTCGCTTTTTTTATATTTCCCTAGGTGTTTCAAGGTGCGGTTGTTAGTTAGGTTGAAAAAATCAAACCAGGGCCATTCATGCCACCGTGTGGCAGGGCGGGCAACAAAGTAACCTGGAAATCAGCACTGTTGCCTATGATGCTCTCATTTAATAAACGGGTTTACTAATTACACAGCAAAAGGAGGAGAATTTTTTCGAGACTGTCTTGTTTTTTTTTTCTTAGATACAACCAAATGAATCTTATATGCAAGTAGGCCAAGGCAAGCACCGGCGGGAGACAATATATACCTCTGGTGTGGAAAGTGCGACATAGAATGAATTTAGAGGGAACGAAAAGTTGCCCTCACTATTGGTGCGATTCGAACCCACAACCTTTGAATCACGGGTCTGATGCTCAAGTGAGTTACGATTTGAGGCGCCCAGGTATGAATTAATGCACAGCTCGAACTTGTTTTGTTGAGTAACAGCGGCATGCGATGACGACGTCGAAGACAGTGTCACCGAACACGGCGCCGCCTTCTGAGCAGCTTCAATACCAACAATGTATATATAGTTCACGGTCGGAATCGTTTTCCCACCGATTCGTTTATGCCCCGCCGCGGTGCTGCTGACCCGCAGGTCGCGGGATCGAATCCCGGCTGCGGCGGCTGCATTTCCGATAGAGGCGGAAATGTTGTAGGCCCGTGTGCTCAGATTTGGGTGCACGTTAAAGAACCCCAGGTGGTCAAAATTTCCGGAGCCCTCCACTACGGCGTCTCTCATAATCATATGGTGGTTTTGGGACTTTAAACCCCACAAATCAATCAATCAACCGATTCGTTTATGTGGGAACCGGGGGCGACAACGAAGGCCGCTGCCAACGGGCGCGCCCTTTGTGATCGCAGCAGAGGTGTGTGGACGCTCCGCAATGCAAGAACCTCGGGCGTCACCCGTGCCTTTTCGGCCCTACAGCGGCAAGGAGGCACGACCACTCAGTCGCAAAACAAGAAAGACTCGTCCGAGTGCCGCATTTTCACGCATATCACGTATTTGCAGTGTCTATTATAGGCGGGAAAGTTGGGAGAAGTGGTTGGAGTGGTAGAAAAGATGTCTTTTGTTTCATAAGATTAACCGGGGAATTGTTGGAAGAAGAGAGACAAGCAAGCAGAAAGTTGTTCAAGACACTAGGCTTCAGGCGTTCCCAGAAGGCATATATCGTCTGCTGACTAAGTTTACTTGAGAATAACTGGCCGCACTTGCCAGCTGCCCGTTTGCCGCGTTGAGTTTTAGTACGTTCGAACTGTGTCGCTTGGACACCCGCACGTGCAGATTACAATAGAGAGAGAAAGAAAAAGGACAAAATTTATTTATTTATTTATTTATTTATTTATTTATTTATTTATTCTCACTGAAAGGCAGAACGTGGTTTTTCCGATGTGCACAGAATTGAATATATTCAAGAGATAGTGCCACCATGGTATACAGAGAAATAAAGTACTACACCGAAGCGATACCAAGCTAATCGACAACGAATTCAGGACCCAACAAAACATCGTGGAAAACCAACTGCCCTTTATTATCAAAGCGAATAAGTATTGAGGAAATGGTGAAGTGAGAGTGAATGAAACAAGTCGCCTGAAGTAACCGAACCCCCCATGCTTCACCGCTACCCGCTCGCTGCTCCACGACCACCACGACTCTTCTTGAGAATCGGTGAAAGTGACGTCTTTAGCAGGTCGGGTGTTAACATGGCATGCATAAGGAGCTGTACTGACCGAGCTTCTCATGCGTTGATGTTTGGGGGGGGGGGGGGTGCAAACACGTTTCAAACAATGTCTTGTCTCGCACGAGGGCAATGAGGGGACGTTTAATTTGATCCCTTCTCGATTGCCACGAGCCACTTCTTTGACATGGCGCCTTCGAAGTAAGCAAGAGTGTGAACATTCATTTATGCTTGAAAAGATAGCCAGGATAGAGTGAGTCGGCGCAACCCACAGTGAAGACTGCGGGGAAAAAAAAGAAAATAAAACCGCGCATCTCTACGAAATGAAGCATGGTGAGTGGGAAAAGAAAGTGGGATATCATCTCACACGTATGCTTCCACTATACCGTACGTTACCCGAGCGTTGTTCCATATAACGTGCATTTAATGACACAAGATGACACAAAGAGTCGAGGAGAAAGCTAAGTGCTAAGGTCCACAAGGTCTACATTGAAATTAGCGACTAGTTTAAAGGGTTCGTGCTCGTAGGTGTTTTATAGTGTTCTGTCACAATTATGATTCATGTTAGTCTATTGATAAACCCCATTTTTGTGTATGTGTGTCTCACATCCACTTATCTCCCCGTGTCAGCCATCGTAGAAGTGTGGCAGCTTGGGCTAGTTGGTATGACATGACGATAGTTATAGCGCGAGAACAGAACGATGACACAGAAACAAGAAGGACCTTGTTGTCCTTGTTGTCTCTGTGTCGTTGTTCTGGTCTCGCGCTTTAACTATATCATCATGTCAGTCAACGGTAATCAGGCAGCGTGTACGGACAAGCTTCGGTCCTATAAGCCGCTTCGCCCCATAAAAGTTAACTCAAGTTTGGGTAATAGTCGCGCATGGTACGGTACTGAGCGTTCTGCATACTTTCGCGCCGCCCTGTCTGTCCGTATAGCGTGCAAGGCCGGGCTCAGTGTACGTACGGTCACGCGATACGGCGACCCGCTTGTCGTGCTCGCCGGGTCCCCACAGAGCCGCCGTCATTGTGCGCCACCGACGAGATCCTCCCTCGCTGAATGGACCGGAGGTGAAACGCGTGACTGTCTCCTCGCGTCCGTGTACGCGGGCGTTGTCGAACGCAGCGGCGCATCGGCATCGGGGACGCGCGCGGTGTCACTGGCATGCGAGCAGGAACATAGAATGCGCTCTTTGAGAACTTGCGGGTGATTTGCACTGATGTCGCAGAAGTCGTCATGTCGTAGCCACGTGGTCCCAGTTAAAGCACTAGTATGCGCTCTGTGAGAACTTACAGATGATTTGCACTGATGTCACTGAAGCTGCCATGTCCCAGCCACGTGGTCCCAGCTCAAGCACTAGAATGTGCTCTATGAGAACTTACGGATGATTTGCACTAATGTCACTGAAGCCGTCATGTCCCAGCCACGTGGTCCCAGCTCAAGCACTAGAATGTGCTCTATGAGAACTTACGGATGATTTGCACTAATGTCACTGAAGCCGTCATGTCCCAGCCACGTGGTCCCAGCTCAAGCACTAGAATGTGCTCTATGAGAACTTACAGATGATTTGCACTAATGTCACTGAAGCCGTCATGTCCCAGCCATGTAATCCCAGATCAAGCACTAGAATGTGCTCCATGAGAACTTACAGATGATTTACACTAATGTCACTGAAGCCGTCATGTCCCAGCCACGTGGTCCCAGCTCAAGCACTATAACGCGCTCTATGAGAACTTACAGATGATTTGCACTAATGTCACTGAAGCCGTCATGTCCCAGCCACGTGGTCCCAGCTCAAGCACTACGGTTGCTAATAGCCACGCAGCCACAAATTTTTTTTTTTTCGGTGAGCAAGAGTTTTCGGCAAGGCAAGGGTTCTGGGAATGATACGTATTTATTACGGGATCGCATTTAATTTGTCTCTGGGGGTGGGTCCAAATGACGGAGCTGTCCTTCGAACGTTGGATTGCCATCAGCCTAGGCTCAGGTACAACCATTGGGCAAATGAAGTTTATTCATAAACTCAACTCAGTCCTAAGAATTACCCCTCTCACTTCAATATGCGAGTAACCTAGACACACGCAGTCACGGCCACGAAATGCCCGCCTATTCAGGGGGACCCGCTACGATTTTCTTCGCAGAGTGCGCGAGGTGGTTCGACGCAAGGCACCGTGTGGGAAACAGGGCGGGGTCCAGGAAACGCCGCGCGTCTGGATCGACTGAAAAGGACGCGCACGCCGGATGTCCGGTCATCGCTCCCCCGTTCATTTATTACCGTAGCGGCAGCCAGACAGCCCCCATGCATCCACCGAAGAGGAATACACACTGCGGAACCACTTTTCACCATGAAGGCTATAGTGAATCTACTGTCCTCTATATGCATGGCCACAGCGCCCTCCTGCGAAACAAAGAGGCTATTTTGGTCGATACTATATGGATGTTCTTATGCGTCTTGAAAGACTACAGCCGATAAATACGAAAATAGGAAGGAAATTGCTTTACTAGAGAGTTATCGTTACGCCCCATCTGAAAGACGCGGTTTCTATTCCTGCAGCACCAGTGCCGCATTTGAATGTAGGTACAAGGTTAGCCTAATTCAAAAGAAAAGAAAACCATTACCACCAATTGGGAAATCCAAATGGCCTCAATTTGCCCCAGTGTGACCCATTATCCAATAGGTTTCAAAGGGATGTACTGAAGTGTCGAATTGGAATGCTAGCCCATTGGCCATTCTCTAATGGGTCCTCCTACACAGTACGAAAAAGACACTTGGTCCAATTGGCCATACCGAGTGGTCCCCAATGAAATGGGCTGAAACCAATTGGGACCTTGAACTTCAATGGGACAGCCCAGTTGAAAATAATAGTTCTAAGACGATTGGTGGAAATATCTCATTTCTTTAGCCTATTAGAATTTTCGAAATGTTGGGATATCACAATGTTGGGATATCATTATATATACATGTCCTTGTGATATTAGGCCTTCGATTTGACATTTTTCTACATAAGACCAATTCGAGATTGTTATAGGTCGAATTGGCGCTTTATATGGCAAGGTTCCGGGTAAGACTAATTACGTGTACTGAATCGATATTATTTTTATTTAATATCCAGTTGGAAGAAATGCACCAGGGTCTAGGTTGATTCAATGATTAATTGAGAGTTTCATAGTAAGACTGATTAGTGAGAATGGGCTAAAGATCCTTTATACTAGATATGTTTCTAATGGTAATTCCACCAATTAATTCCAATTGGGCTTTACTGATTGCCAATCGGTTTCAATTGAACATCACAGAAATATGTTAAAACAAGAAAATATGTATAAAATAGAGAAATATGTATAAAACAAGAAAATAGTTCACAGAAATATGTTTACAATTGCAGCACTACTCCTGAAATAAAACATCTTTACGTTTTATTATGATATACCAGGTGTGTCATTTATGTCGTCTGTTCGCTGCACAGTCACCCACAAAAATTACTCATATTGTTCTCGGACCCGGCACAACTCACTAGGCTGAAATTACTGACATATTGAGTAAGGTTATGCTTACAGATGAATGTAACACATGTGGGTGAATTGTTTGAACGCCAGATTCTCGCCATGTAAGAAAGAGCTCGTCATGTACGAGAGCTCACCTTGTATATAACGTAAATAAACCCTCTTCAATCAATTCTGTCTTCCTCCTGCCTCGACAACTTCATCCCGGACCTCCGGTGCCTGCAAACCCCGGTCGCAACAACTAATTCATCTCGGTGATCATGAATGTCCTGTCTTTGTTGTACAATTTTTGCATTGTACATCACAGCATACGCAAATCAGTTCATTTCGCTGTATATAACTGCTTGCATTGTACATACGCATTAATCACCATTGTCCATTTTTCTGTGTGCACATGAGCTATGTAAGATATATCCGGAAATAAACTTCTCTTAAACCTCGGTAGTTCTAAAACCAAGGAGGTTACGCCCAGCGAGTATAACGTAGCAACCTTTTCTTGTCGGATAGTGCTCAATGTACATGTCAATGGCTGCTAATGGGAAATGAGAGACAGGAGAATCCGGCTTTTAGTTAACGCGCACGCTGCAATTTTTGTATTGTTCAACAACGCACAGGAGAAATCTCCCACCTGCACCACCTTGCAGGTCAAAGCGCAAGACATGTTACGCACTACTACGAGGGATGAACGGGGCCCGCTTTAAGGAGCTTCGCCCCTAAAAGCCTATTGAGAAAACTTCATTGTTACTAACGCCAATAACATTCAACAGAACATTTTCTTTTTAGACATACAATAACGATGATGACAAAACAAATGTCGTTTACATGAACATTGTTATTGTCACGAACAGCCGCAGGATTAAATCACCGTGTGGTACTGCAGAATCGAAACGCGTGAGCCGTCACCAGTTTCGCGTTCCGGAGTCAGCCAAAAATAATGCTGTTGACTGTAATGCCCGTATTGAAAGAAAAAGTGTTCAACGTCTGCCACTGTGTACGTTACGGCTTCATATTGGTATATTTCCGCTACTTCACAATAAAGAAGCGGTTACGTATCATGCTTAGGCCAACAAAGTGTGGGCCGAAGGAACGCACAGAAAAGGAATGTCGGAGAGGTAACAGTAGGAAACAATAGTGCTCCTTCAGTTAAACTTCATGCTGTAGCCATTTCTCACAGCCATGAGGACTCATCCCTACATACGCTTTGACAAAAGCGGTCAGTTGAGCACGCAGAGAAGTTTGTGAAGACGCTAGCAGTCGCAGACAGTGCAGAAGTAGAACTGCATGGGGGTAAATAACCGAGATCTTTCAAAATATAAGCAACAAGTAGTGCGATTCCGCGGGAACAGAGACAAAGGGAAAGGCTTAGCTGGCGGCCTCCGCGGGGGACGAGACACTTCACGCTCCGCAGGCCACGCGCACCAGTGACCCGCGAAAGAAGGTGAAATGTCAGCCGCATCCGCTCAGCGTCGCTGCGACCGGAACCTGCTTTTCGCTCTCTCCGCTAGGAGAACGAGACGCTGGTGTTCGCGAAAGGGAGTCCAAGCAGGGCGGGAGAGGGAGCCACTGTGACCAGCGCTGCTGGACTCGCACTGGTAGTTACGTGCAGTGCTAATAAAATTGGAATCTGAAAGGCGAAAAGTGATTTATAAGTCGGTGAATTCTACTTTTGTGAAGTAGAGAAGAAGAATGCTCTGCGACGGTAGACGTACGTGTTAAGTGAGTGTAGAACAGGACAAACCGTGAAGTCCATATTAAATAGTGAGGTGTGATTTTGTCTGCAGCACCTTTTGAAGAGTGTGCGTGAGTGCGTGAGTGAGTGAGTGAGTGAGTGAGGGAGGGAGGGAGGGAGGGAGTTATGATGGAAACTCTGCGAAGGACGGAATCGCAGTTTTTACCAGCAACTCAGCATTGGAGAAGTGGTAGTCGGAGAATTCACAACTCTTGTTCTCTTTCACTGAAACTCTATCGACCCTTGTCGTAAGTGAAAATAGTTTCCGAAAAAAAGTACGCAAGAAACTTTCATGCACTCGCGCATTCACAGCAGCAAAGACAGACCAGGACAACCTAGCAATCATAGGTGGTGCGATGAAATGGGAAAATTGGCTGCTGTAATATGTGGACTCATTGGGCACAAGACAGCAACGAATCGTATATCCCTGTCAGATACACGCGTTCGTCCCACGGTTGAAAAGTTGAACGACGATGATGACGATGATCAGGAGGATGTTCGGCCGCTCTTCATCACTTCCACTCTCTACGTTCTTGTGAATGGAATCTCGCGTGCCGATATTCTTTGTGATAATACAGCGTTGCAGACTGGGCAAACCGTCTTCGCTGATAATCTCTCCCTCCATTCTCTCTCTACGACTGAAGTATGATGAAAAAGCAGGCGACAACATACTGCACCGAACTCTTGGACTGGGACGCAGTTCTGTGCACTCTCTGGAAAAAAGGGCCTACATGCATTCAAAATGGACTGCCTACGTTTTCGTTTCCATTTGGTGACAACAAGAGCGTGAGGAAAGCAAGAAAAAAAAGCACTCTGTGAGTTTTGCAGTGGGACGCTGCTTTGCATTTCTGGGTGAATGATGGCGGCAGGTTGTTCACCGGCGGACAGTCGCCTAAAGTGAGTGAGAGTGTAGTTCAACAAAATTATAAACTTTGCTAAAGGCACTTTCTTAAAGGCGTTTCAAACACGCTGTCTCTCTCTCTCTCTCTCTCTCTCTCTCTCTCTCTCCTTGGCGAGGTTATGAACGCACTTTCTCTGGTCAGCGTCCTGCGTTCATTTTTTTTCCTTCTTTTGCATTCCAAAGAAGACGGGGAAGGTAGAGAAGGAATGCATGGTTGGCTTGTGTTTTCCACGAGGACATGCATGGCTTACACGGTTCCAAGCCTTCACGTCCAAGACAGAGAAAGAAACGTTTCAAAGATAAAGAAAAAAAAAAGAAGCAATGTGCACGGAATTCTAGAAGAGGGGATTTCGCATCCCGTTAGCTTGCAACTAGCACACGTCTGATACCGAGTTATTAATCATTATAAGCGGTCGCAAGTGTTGTGACAAAGTTCGAAGGTCGAAAGAACGACATTTCAGCGTAGCTACAATTCTGACGACATAGCGTTGCGTTCCGCGCTACCGGGTGCCCGCCGTCCATTCATTTCCTCAATCAGAGCTTTCATTTTATTAAATTTTAAGGCTTGTGCCCTGTTTTCATCCTTGTGGCGCAGTTTTATCTTTCGTTCGCGTGGACACAAGTGGCGTGGATGTTTGGGCTTGTAGGCGTCACGTTGCAGAAATTGGGGATACAGTCATCGAAACGGTAGCTGAATAGCTGTTCTGCGTCACAGAATTTAACCATGGAAGAACGCTACGTATCTCTCCAATGAGTGTCATTGTTGAACCATGCGATCTAATACAGACAGGATCGTCTAGCGATGTTAAAACGTGGAAGTGAGTGATTGCTACAGCGCCAGACCCGTAGCCAGGAAATTCTTTTTAGAAGGGAAGGGGGTGGGGGAGGGCACCTGTTGAAGGCCTTGAAGAACACCTATCTTTATTAATGTCCTCGGGAGAATACACACCTCCATCCAAATTTCGGCGGGGGATGGGGATGCCTTAGACCCCCCCCCCCTTCCGCCCCCTTGCTGCTGGCCTCTACAGCACACTCGCGTCTTTTTTTTAATCAGAAGAAATTTAACCCTTTATTTTTTCAAACTGAGTAGTGGTTATCGTATATATGAGCAAATGACGCTTATTTTTCATGTCAATCAATACCGCAACTGAGTTATAGAAGCTCGGCTGCCTTCAGAATGCGAGCACCCTATAACTTTCATTCGCTTCAGCATGTTGCAATGCTATGTTAACGTAGAGATTTAAGTTGAGACCGTGCATTACGTTCGATTATCTTCACTTCGTGTTTTCCATTCTCATAGTTCTAGTAGCACAACTGTTGTTGTTGTGCTGTTGTTGTGCTGTTGCTTTGAATTTGAGAGCCCCCAATTAACTACTTTGCTCCGTACATGCGTAGGTATTCCGTCGGTCGTTGGAACACTGAAAATCCTATAGAGTCATTAGTTTGCTGCATAAAAAAAAATCAAAGTTATTTCTTATCTCCACACAAACGTGACTCATGCTACATTTTCTTAGTGTGAATGTCGCCATTACGGGCTCCCCCTCTTTTTTTTTTTGCCTCTTTTCTTGACGCCACAGTTTTGATCGCACCTGTATAGAAAGAAGATCCTCTGGTTTCACGTAAACTTCTACAATGAAGTGAAATGTGTGCGTTCTGCAAACTGTATACGCCGGTGACCAGAAAGGTCAGGTGATGCCTTCTTGAGGAGCAAACCCGTCGTACACACGAAATTGCAGAGCTTTTATTAGAAGTCGTTGTTTCAGCAGTACCGACGTGAAAGCCGTACTCTGCGTGATAGTCGATTCCTACTCGCGAAACTTGCAGGGGCAGAGTAATTGATTTTCGGAGAGGGGCCACACACATACAAAGACCCTCCCTCCATTCGAACAGCTCCGGGTTCCAAAGGCAAACGTGCCTGCACCGTTTTGAGACTCGGGAAGAAAATGAACGCGGTGACCCACCCACCGGCGAGAACGCGCCACTGTGTACACACGCTAAGTGGCCACTCATTACCGACCCTGTAGTCATTGATCACGTATCCCATTAGTGGCAGCCACCATGACTGGGAGCAGCGAACCGTATAACATCGGCCCACATTGGGACAGTCCTTGCATGCTGCGCCGTCCTCCAAAGCTGTAGAGAATCTCGCTAAGTACTTCAAGACTGTCTCTGCTTTTCTTGTTGTTCTTCGAGACCACAGTGTCCACCCTGAAAAAAGGGTCGAAGCGGTTTGTCAGCGCAATAATCGTTCACAGAAAGGTGTACATACTGTGTGTACAGAAAGGTGTGGGTGTGCGTGTGTGTGTTTGTGTGTGTGTGTGTGAGAGAGAGAGAAAGGTTTAATACTGCAGCATTACGAACTTAGCCTTTATTGAAGACAATTTCGGGAAAAGAGCGATTTATATGGCGGAAGAGAAAGCCGTGGGAAGGTGGGGAGTATAGGTAGTTATACAAATATATAGGTAGGTGAATATGTACAGACTATTGTGTGAGAGCTGCGTGAAAAGTGAGATGTGGACAAACAGACGTGATACGCGTAGCACACGTATGTACTACAGTTAACACCAACCAACAAGGGTCATTTGTAGTGCCATAGACTATCGATTTACAAAAACCAACGTTGTCATTGGAAGCGAGCATCAGATACACACAAGTGTCATCAAACCATTCATGAGAGAGAGAAGCTGTGCGACTATCTACAAATAATTGATCGCAGCGTGATAAGATTTCGTAATGCTATTACGTCAAAGCGACTCGAGTGAAGTGCGAATACCTGTGAGCTTTTCTTTTTAAATACTCCGCGCTTGTTCACCGAACCACACCTACTGCCACCTGAAACCATGCTGCGACACCAAGACGTGTGCATAGTCCTTGTACCTTTCGTGATATATTTCCCTTCGACAAAATGGGCGAGCAACTTGCGCATAATTTAATACCGCTTTGCAATGATTTTTATACGTCAAGGTGGACATCACTGTTGACGTGCATAGCACACCTGAAACCCATTGCACTGGCTAAAGAAATGTGACTTGCATTTAAAAACGCGCCACTGTGGCTGATTTGATTGCGAGTATTATGGGTTCACTGGAGGACTCCGATTCGATACCGACTGAGCCGTACGTCATGCGTCTATACGCAGCTTACCGTAGTGACCATGTACGTCATGGTTAAACGAGTTACGACCACAGTCACCTCCGGCGTTAGCCTACAGCAACCCGTCGAGTGCTACAGAAAAAAAAAAAACAGCGGTGGCCCCAAAGCGAGGAACGTTCTCGAGGAATGTAGCCGACGCGTGCTATAATTTATAAGCGCGCCGCAGTGCTGATATAACAAGCGCAATCGATTTTACGCCTTCCCAACGCCGCCGCACAAAGTACCACATCGAGGAAACGTTATAGACAAGGTGTGCCGTATGGTCGCTGCATAGTCGCGTCGGCTATACGCAGCGCATACAAGGTTAAAATGACCACCCGAGCAAGCGCTAATTATACCTGTCCTGGAATCACCGCTGGGTGGCCTCACAGTGACACGCGCTCTATCACGCGCACACGTGTGTACAAACACGATCCACCGCACCCGGCAATCGCTCGCTTATGCGGCATAAGGTCACGTGTGTACAGAGGGGGTATTAGCTAAGGCGTGGCTATGGTGGACTTTTATGTGGGTATTCGCAGGCACTGCAGCTTCAAGGAACACCGGTTAACGGCAACCGGCGCACTACCACACTTTTTTTTAGACAACCCGCCTTTCCTATAGGCCGAAACTAGATACGAAGAAGAAAGAGCAAGAGAGAGAATTAAAAGCGAGATTGCTTGGTTGGTGGACGACGTCCATTGTTCCTGCGGCAGCATTCCCCAAAGCAGACCCTTCGGGCACGTCAAACCTGTCACGCCCAGGGTGGGATTTCGTTATTTGCGCGTTTGCAAGACCGCGCAGCTGTCCAGCTCGCATTGCTCTAATTACGGCATGCCATTTCTGGACCATATTTGCATGCCTCGATTGTCCACTGCCGTTGGCGTGCACGCATTCCATTGTCATCGCGTAAGAAGAGAGAGAGAGAAAAAAAACTAAAGTCGACCAGTCAGGTGAGAGGACGCACCCAAGGTGTTGATTTATTGGTTGTTAGTTTCGTTTCTCGGGGTCATGTATATGGCGTGACGCTGATTGTGGTTCAGTGCTTTGACGTCCTGTACGGCCCAAGATTGATTGACCAAGGTCACAGCGACAATCACCGTAAGGATGTGCGCTTTGGAAAAATACACAAATTTAGCCGGAACAACAACAACAACAACAACAACAACAACAACAACAACAATAATAATAATAATAATAATAATAATAATAATAATAATAATAATAATAATAATAATAATAATAATAATAATGCTTTATTTCTTCTGTAACAATACGGAAAGGTGGCAATAGCAAAAGGCACCGAGGCCTGACAGAGGCTCCTTCTCCGTTCACGAATTTTGCTGCAGCGAACAGAATATTAGTACGATAAAGGCACATCGTACATTACCATCTTACAATATAACAAAATATAACAGCAAATGACACGAAGCAATACCATATACGCAAAATTTGAACGCATTGATTGATTCAGTTATACATCACTAATATCAGTAGCACTCCAGTGAAGCATCATTTGAGAAAAACTGGAGGAATCCGAAGGAAGTTAGCTATATTCACTTTTGTTTTCAATTAAAAATGGTTTAAACAAACTGTTAGTAAATTTATTGAAATCGTTAAATTCTGGACGATTTAGTAATGTTGCGATTTCATAACTAAGGTTCTGTTTGCCAGTGCACGGTGTCCCGATACGCCTGTCATCCGGTATGACGTCAATCACGTTCTGATGTTTTACGTGGTAAAATCATCGTATGATTATGAGGTGCACCGTATAGTGGGGGAACCGACATTGGCTAGGCCATGTGGTGTTCTTTAGGGCGCGTCAAAATCGGTTTACATAGGTGGTTTTGCGTATCGATCTCATGGAAACGCAGCCGCCGTGACTGGAAACGGGGCCCGCATCGTCCAGCTCAGCAGTGCAACGAGTTGACCACTTAGCTATACTACGGCGGGCAGTCGTTATATAGGCACCGTGCGCTGGAGCTTCGCTTCGCGACAGCAGCACTGCAACACACACCCTGGCGAGCGGAATCGGCTCAATTTGGTGTAGGCCTGACACACATTCACCGTGACATCCAATTCACCATCACCGAAAAGTATAGCCGGCAATGAACAGTTGCAGAGACCTACGCGAACTTGGGAGCGCGTTAGAAAGTTGTTTCAGATGTCGTCTCGCTTTTTTTTTTCACACCGCTGCAGTCCGATGTCAGTGAAACTGAGCTGTTGTTTGAGAGAAAACGCACGCATAAATGTACAAAGAGCGAAGTTGGACCCCCCCCCCCCTCCTTCCACCCTTAAGATACATTTCTGCATACGTTCCTGTTTCTTACCTGATTTTTTAAGTGAAAAGAAAAGAAAAGTGAGCCCCGTGACTGTCTGCATCGGAGTGCGACACCTCAACAGTAGCTCAGAAATGATGGGGGTCAGGAGGAATTAAAAGGATAGGATTAAAAGGTATATATAGAGAGGGGAAGGAGAGAGCGAGGCGCAGGGACAGCGAACGAAGAAAGTTAAGAGGAGATAGGAAAGATGGACACGGTCGGAGGAGTCCCGAGGACGGGGCACCACTCGGCGAGAGCTCTTGTCGGCGTCAGGAGATGGCGTAGGGTGAGCCAGTCGGCCAGAGCTGCGCTGTCGTCGGAGATAGCGGGTGCACAACCGGTCGGCACGAAATCCAGCGAGCGAGTCCACGTTCCTGTTTCAGACTATTACAAGACTATTGTAGATAATATTCTGGAGGCCACACGTGAAACAAAGGCCTAGATGATCGTAGATAACTTGTAATGAGGAGATACGAAAAATTTGTGAACGCATGCTACTCGACGAATTTAAATTGTGGGTTACTACAATGTAATCGATAAAGTTTCGCACCAGAACTACAAATTGGAAGTCACTTGTCGGTCGCCACACATGCACGCGTGACATCCGTATTTGTACACTGAAATGACAGAGCTCTAGTGAAGAAAAAAAAAGAAAAGCTCTATTAGCGAACGAGCCATTTCTGCTTCCCTGAGCCGCGGATCTCCTACATTATAGGCAGCGCTAACGAGCCAACGTGTCGACGTGCAAATGTGTGCGCTAGATTGCGCGTCGAACCAATAAATAAATAAAAAATAAATTTAAAGAAAAGAAAGGAAGAAAACCCATCGTTTCAGGACATCGTGTCGTTAAGATAAGCCCTTCCCTCAAGGTCTGGAATTATTTTTGCAGAAAAAAAAAGAGAGAGAGAAAAGATCGCTTCGTTAAGGCCGAGATTATGCCAAAGGCACTACTCGACCATCTGATATGGGCTGGCGACCGCTTCTTGCGCAAAACGTTCACGTATGCAGCAGCGCATCTACAATTCTCATCGTTTATTGGGTGCGGTCAAGGATGCTAACAAGAATTACTGCACTGGAAATTGCGCTTCGAGAAAGAAGTCGCAGCCACCCTAAGACGGTGGCTATGGCCGCGATCTTAGTAGGGGCAGGATGAAATGTGTTGAGAAAAAAAGTGGGTAACGATTTAGAGTACCAGGTACTCTACTATGGGAGAGCTGAATGCTGTCCCGTGGGCCTCACACTTGATAATCCCGCATCCTCCAAGAGAATCTGAGACTGCTCAAGGATGAAATGTTAGCGTTGCCCTCACATGCCTAACCGGTTGAACGTGGCTATTTTTTTTCTTAGTATTGATACTGACCAACGTGTGTCATTGTGTTACTGGTTTGCCCAAGAAACCTATCGAAGTCCTCGCAAATGTTGTTGAAATAGAGTCATCAATACCGATCTCGATATAATACTGTCGTCGGAAGCAACGCTCTCGTATTTTAGTATTGGCCTAGCACTTACAATAGTAGTGCGAAACAACTTTATCTGTAAACAGGCGCCACGTGAAAAGAGCATGTTTCCGAGCTGGTGCGCTGGCTTCTCTTTAACCGGTAAGGTGAGGCGAGTGCTACCACTCCGTCATTTTATGCGCGAAGCAGCTTATGATCGAGATCGATCCGGTATGTGTGGCCACTCTTACCGCGCATGCGCGGCAGTTGGCCTGCCTCCTAGAAAGCCTATTCGTGAAATGTCGCTCTCTTTTCAATTAGGAGCCTCCTGCCAGCACGCAATCTCGGAGGCCATGCCTCCTACCTTGTGTTGCGACCAGCTGCCGCGTGAGACCACTCACCTCCGTACCGCTCAGTGACGTGACATTACCGTACTGCTCTGTCACGTGACATCACGGCTGCTCGGAGGCAAATGTGAGAGCATTGCTGTGTTCGCAGGAGGCGGCCGTCGGAGACGCTCGCCTTCATACCGAAGGAGAGGGTAAAATGAGAGGATTAAACAGCGCGTTCGCGGCTCATATTCCAGGTATAAATTTTTTAGGAGGCGTTGCCCAAGCACTGCCAGAACGTGCTCACGCGCTAGCGCGTTCAGGCCTGTGTAAGGGACTGGATAAAATGCTGCGGCCTCTCCCCCCTTACACTCTCTCAACAATCATGCGATGGCGTCGGGAAACTAGATTCTGCAGACGCGCGATGGACGCATCTGCTCCCGCGTGGCGTACCCCAACAAGAGTTGATTGATTGATTGATATGTGGGGTTTAACGTCCCAAAAGCACCATATGATTATGAGAGACGCCGTAGTGGAGGGCTCCGGAAATTTCGACCACCTGGGGTTCTTTAACGTGCACCCAAATCTGAGCACACGGGCCTACAACATTTCCGCCTCCATCGGAAATGCAGCCGCCGCAGCCGGGATTTGAACCCGTGACCTGCGGGTCAGCAGCCGAGTACCTTAGCCACTAGACCACCGCGGCGGGGCCCCCAACAAGAGTTCGGGGATGAGTAACAGCAACAGAAATTGCAGTGAAACTATGGTGTGCTTCACTTGCAAGGATGTGTTAACATCAGGCAGGGTGCCCACGTTGAACGGAACTTGAGGTCGACCCACGCGCTGCTCCGCATGCTACTCATGGTTCTCTTTAGTGGGAGATGGTTTCATTTTCTTTTTGAGCTTCTTTGTGCGTGGTGTGGAAAGCAGAGTGGGATTTGGTGCTCCGTTAGAAAGCACGGGCGCTATTTAGAGTCAAAAGCGCCCTTAAATAAAACTTCCCGTGTCTTGGTAAAGTTATAGCTTGGACCAGATAGCTCGTACTTTAACTCTGTATGAGCAATGCAAAAATACCAACCAAACAGGCGCAACTATCCGCACCCTTCTTGTGGGTTTGTGCACTTTTCCTTTGTGTTTATTCGCATTTCACTCCGAAACTTTGTATGATAACCTTAAAGCCGTCACATTCGTCGACACCGCTCAATAAGGTTCATCCGACCGGTTCGTGGTGACCGTGGTAGATTATAGGGGCAACCTCCTTAACGCCGCTTCGGTGCGGTGCTCATCTCCGGTGCTGGCGAAGCAGGTGGTGGTGGCCCTCGCCTTGCAGGTCGAAAGCAGCCCTTGCCTTCGCCTCGGGTTTCGTCTCGGTGGAGGTGGCTTCCTGGCTTTGTGGCAGGAGCGTCAGCCCCCACGTCGTCACTTGATTCCCGGTTCATATGGGGGCTACGGTATCCTCCGTCGTTCCCAACGCCGACGAGCTGACCCATCAGGCCCGGGCGTGCAAACTGACCCACCGCGCCGGGCAGGTGGTGCTCGCAGGTGCGGACGCGCGGCTCCACAAGGACTCGCTCCAGACGTTCAACGAGGTGACTAAGGATTAGCACGATGAGGTGGGAGATAAACCCTGAGCCAGAGGGTCTATCCCCCACTTCATGCCAAGCTCTACGGGCCTCATTCTTCCACCCTTCGAATGTTACCGACTGGGTCCCACCCCTGCTTAGCCAGGGTCAGCAGGTACGCGGACTCCTACGAGCCCGATTGCCCAGATTGTGGATATCTCTTCTGCATTTTAGAACACGTGCACTGGTGGTCTCCCTCGTTACGGCACAACGATTGTATCGTCACTGAGGCAGAGTGGGAGGAGGTTATCAAGAGCTCCGACCTCGCCGCTCAGCTGCGGGCCGTGCAGAAGGCCCACGTCGCGACGGTCAGGCACCACCTGCCCGTTCCGACGTGGGAGCTGCCCACGGTGGCTCCTCCCCCGGCCATAAAGGGACTTTTCTAGTCGCCCCTCAGGACTTCAATAAAGTTCAACCGTTCGTCCGTCCGTCCATCCATCCGTCCGTTCATTTGTCTGTCTGTCTGTCTGTCTGTCTGTCTGTCTGTCTGTCTGTCTGTCTGTCTGTCTGTCTGTCTGTATGTCTGTCTGTCGTGTCTTGTCTGTCCGTCCGTCCGTCTGTCTGTCTGTCTGTCTGTCTGTCTTGTCCGTCCGTCCGTCCGTCTGTCTTGTCTGTCCGTCCGTCCGTCCGTCCGTCCGTCCATCCGTCTGTCTTATCTGTCCATCCGTCCGTCTGTCTGTCTGTCTGTCTGTCTGTCTGTCTGTCGTGTCTGTCTTGTCTGTCCGTCCATCCGTCCGTCCGTCCGTCCATCCGTCTGGTCTGTCTGTCTGTCTGTCTTGTCCGTCCGTCCGTCCGTCTGTCTTGTCTGTCTGTCTGTCTGTCTGTCTGTCTGTCTGTCTGTCTGTCTGTCTGTCTGTCTGTCTGTCCGTTTCAAAAGCTGGCGTTGAGCGACCATACGACCTGGGACGGCTTTCTGCACTCCCATAGTAGAGTATCACGTACTCTAAATTGGTACACTTTTCTAAACACCCCTCCCCCCCTTGACGTCAGAGATGGTGATGATAAACGTTTAAGTACAGGTCTGTGTCCCTATTGTACGGACGCTTTTTCTTTCCTAAACGCGATGGCTGTTTTTACCCGCCACTGTGGTCTAGTGGCTAAGGCACTCGGCTGCTGACCTGCATGTCGCGGAATCGCATGCCGGCCGCAGCTGCCTCAATTTCTACGAAGGCGATAATGCTCGAGTCTCGTGCGCTTAGATTTAGGTGCACGTTAACAAACCCCAGGTGGTCGAGACCACTGAAACCCTCTACTACGGCGTCTCTCATAATCATATGGTGTTTGTGGGACGTTAAACATCAACAAGTATATTATTATTATTATTATTATTATTATTATTATTATTATTATTATTATTATTATTATTATTATTATTATTATTATTATTATTATTATTATTATTATTAGTGTTATACTTTTGACGCATTTAGTACATGTTTAGGGGTTTAGGGACAACTCTTTCCCACAGTAAACACATAGCACTGCAAGTTGTCCTCCTCTTTATCTAAGCAATGGAACGGCTAACCTATGGCAGAATACTACAACTACTCTAACTCTCCGATCTCACTACTGTGCCGGTTTATGCGTGTTCGCCTAGCGCCTATGTGTCTTACGTGTATTTTGTCCTCATCTGATTTATTGGTCAGAGATTTTACAAGCGGTGTCTATCTCTTCCTCTCCTCTCGCTGCAATTTTTGGCCTCTCTTTCTCGTCGACCGGTATTGTAGATGCGGCTTCAGGGTGCAACACTCACATACATAGGTGGCTTGGCAGCAGTATAAAGGATCCACCATGCCTGCTTAAAACGTGCTTATTGCACAATATTGCACAAACGTGCTTATTGAGGTACCTTTATTCTGCACCGGTAATTGGACTCATTAATTATGTGGCTGCCAATGTAAATTGGTGTGCTGCGACGCTTGCTTTGCAGTGAACATGCCCTCAAGCGCTGAACGGTGCGCCTGGGAAATCTACTTTCCAGCTACGTGCGTGCATGGATCGTATACTACGCAAGTCTGATCGAAGATACGTGGGGCTCGGTCGTGTGACTTCTCTCATCCGTGATGGCCTTACTCGTACTTATCCCGCGGCGTTCCAGAAAGTCGGTCTTCCGAGCAAATCAGATCGCTCTAGACCTCACGTAATGATTTTCAATGCATTCGGCGAATGCTCATCTAACCTGTTGTAGCCTGCAAATTTATAGAAGGTAAAAACGCCGCGGTGCACTGGCATGATGAAGAAAAAACTGAACACATCGAGATGCACGCAGTCCAATATTGTAAGTTTGTTTGAGCGCATGGGGCGGGACCTTGTACACGTTCGGCCTTTCTACCGCCTTCGAACGGTCGCTTTTTTTTTTGCGTGATTTGGCAGGAAGTCACCTGTTCGACAACGACAGATGGCGGCTGGCCAAGCGCGTAAGCTGAAACCGAACGTTCGAAAATCGAACACACATCGATGGTGAACGACACTCTATCCTTGGTCTTCATGTGACGGATTCTTCTGCAGTTCTATCTTCCTTACTCAGAAATCATCAAATCAAAAAAGCTTTCATGTGGTGTACAGCGAACACTGCATACCGAGGAAATTGGGCTAAAGGAAGATATACCTGACGAAGGCCCAACTTTCGTTCTAACTCCGTGTTTGACCCAAGTGCTCACGATGAGTGTTGCGTTGAAGTGGTACGTTGCGCATTCGTTTAAAAGGACACAAACATCAAATGACAATTTATGTCACAGTGAAATCTCATTGTATGGAAACGTAAGAAATGGCAGTATTATTAACAGCAGTGCACTACTTACCGAGAAATTATTGTATAAATGCACGAGAACGCATGCGCCAGGAATAGGACCTTCGCAAGATCCCGCTGACGCCAGAGTTACTACCTGCAAGTAATCACTAGTAATGGAACTAGCTGCACTAAATAAAAAACCTACCGCGCATCAAGAGATTGGATAAAATGCTGCTTGTTTGTTTTTGTTTGATTCACGAAAAAAGAGCACCGCCGGACGTTACTGTGGAGCGCGAGTGCTTCAAAATTTCAATTTTCGCCTGGTTAAATTGGACAGGTCGCGCCATCTAGCGATGTTCAGTTGAAGTAAGACCGTCTGCAATCTCGGAGGTCATGGCAGAGAATTGTTGAATGTCCGTTGTTGCTGGGGTGGCTCTCGCTACTTTCGCTCTGCTGCTACTATAGGGTCGGTGGTCACGCAGTAAAGCCGGGCTACATTGTGTACGGCAACGGTGACGTGAAAGTTTCCACTTGAGGCGGGTAATTTGAAGTATGCTAACGTGATGCGGCACACTAAAAGGCGATTTTATTTCAACGTAAGCACTTCCTTGGCACAAAACTAGCACAACGGGGTTTCTGGACCGCTATTTCATCAATCAACATTGACTTTATTTTTGCATTTAGTGTCCCTTGGAGTTCGTGATACATGAGCATATATTTCGCCATCAGTTTTCAGAACTCTACGCATTCGGGACCATACAATTCACTGCCACCAGTGCAATTTGTACCGCTAAGGGACAAGACTTTTCCAGAGTACACCTCTCGATTAGGTACCGCAGCCTGGCGTCGGGCGACCTTCGTCACATGTTTGCGAAATCCCCATCTTAATAGCTCTCGACTGCGCTTCTCTGCTGTCGGCACTTATTCTGTGATTGTAATGGACCACTAAGCAATGCACTCCATACACTACACCGTCAGTCTTGAACTGACCACTAGCATTTCACTACAAATAATACACGGTCTGTCTACGTACGTCCATCTCTTCATCCTAATCTGAAGTATCTGTGGCATATCAGCTACCACCATTTGCTCTTTTACCCGCACCGCTGTCTTCTCATGTTTTAACGCTGTGCCTGTACCATACTTTCAAAGCGTTTAATTTTTTTTTGGCGAACTAAACATGAATTTTTTCTCGGCTTTCCGTTTTCGTGGGCTGTCGACCAGGAAGATCGCGCAGGGGTAAGAACCACACTGTGGTGTGTTACCACCATGTGGTACTGCAAGCAGGTGACGTGACCGTTAACGGTACTACAGTGTGCTATGGTAGAAACAGTTGTGTTCATGCGCGATTCCCTCGTTTTTAGAACGCTTTCGCTGAAGCGCTAAGCATCTGATCGCACACGCGTACTTCGCGTCGTGAGTAGCGGTCGTGCGGATCGTACAAACATGATGTTTTTGTTGTACCTTAATCTATAGTCCAATGTACGCAGCTGCCCTTGACGCTAATTTGCGTAGTTCGGGAGCACACGTAGTATATGTGATTTACTCGCGTTGCAACTCGCATCTGGAGGAACCTTACCTCACATCAGTATCTAATAACACACACGTGTTCGCTCCTAACTTTCCATTCCACGTAACTTCTCATCGATCGCCCACAAGAGAGGACTTATCGCTTATTCGTATCTTATGTGGCGAAACACGAAGACATCAACTGGGAGGAAAGGAAAGTGAGAAAGCTTTCGACCACACCCCTGAATGCACGCTTTTGATAAACTGCCCTCAATCCCGTACAGCGCGCCAAGTGGCCAGACCTGTAGAGTATAGGAAACGTTGACACGTTATCAGAAGCAGCAGTAGCAGCACTACAGCTCACTAATTCATAACGGCGGGCGTCCTTCATACATCTTGTGTTTACGCGTCGTCGATTGCCGCCTAATGTCTTCACACAGACATGGTCTTGATCTTCTGAACGACCGTGTCGGTAGAGGCCACAGCACGCGAGCAGAGTGGTGCACTTAGTATACTCATGAAAAAGGAAGCCGAACCTCGCTATAGCTGTCGCGCTATACGAGTATACAGTATACAGCCTGCCAGTATACGAGTATACAGCCTGCCAGGACTACCGTGCACCGCTGTACCCATAGTGAACCGGTCGGGCCAGCGGTGATCTTCGGAGAGATATAAAACGGCCGGGGCGTGGACCCGATCTTTCTCGAAACCACACCTCCAAAAGGCCATTTTCACTGGCAGCACTTCGTGAGACGAGGCTTATTATTTTAGAAGGAAAGGGCGTGCAACCCGCGCTGCTCATACTGCAAGCTCCGAGGCTGGTCGGTGCCAGTGTGTAAAGCTTTTTGAACCAGGACATCGCTGCGAGTTCGTTACAAGGTCTGTAGAACCGTGCAGGCACGATGCAGCGAAGTGTAGAATACTGCGGTGAATTGAAACCTCACCTGCGGTACAACTTTGATCGGCGGGCCTTATCTCTGCCATGTGAGGCCCTCTGTGGCTGAACATGCGGTGGTCGAACGAGACACGCCTCCAGCTGTAGTCTACTTTTAGACAAGGTCACTGCTTTTAGTAAGGACAGTTTCGTCTCGCGGTAATGTTTTGCACCTGCGACTAGTCCTAGTTTTGAGTATCCTGCAACTAGTCCGAGTTGTGAACAGTGTTCGAGTGTTACTCGTGGGATTCGGGACAATTTTGCAGGATATTTTTGAAGTCACGTCCACTTTTTGATAAGCTAAAGGATGCCGGCGACATCAATTGCTCATTGACTACATTACCCCATTTATTTGCGTACTGTCGACACTGGCTGACGGTTATCTATAAAGTGGGCTAGTTCGGGTAAAGAAAAGCTAAATTTGGCCTATCCACCATCTTCGCTATCCACCATCGTTAAAATTCAATGCCAATGCAATCAAAGCTTTATCTGCCGATTTTCAAGGGAAACATTTAAAAGCCTGACATTACTTTCCAGACAGCAAAGATAGTAACCGCTTCAAGAGGAGCACTCTCTGAAAATGTCCCTGCAGCTAGAAACGTCAACTCCGAAGCACTGCGGACATTAGGATGTTTCTTCGTAATATCCAAATTGCTATATATGTTGGGCAGTTTATGCCTTACTACTGATGACCTCATATTAAGGATAGGACACCACCCTACTACCCGACGTTTGGCTGTTTTGCGGGTAAGGCTTACGGCATGCCGAGTGCATGCATTACGAAGTTGCCGCCATGCCTTCGACGTCGTGAACTTCCTCACAGGATATATATAAAACTTCGTAGGAACCTGCGTTTCGGTTAAGCATTTAACACTTACAAAAAACCAGCGTAACGCAGTAATTGAATGTTCGTGCCGATAAACCAGCTATACCGTTCCACTCAAGAGCACCCGTGTGAATAAGCAGACACGGAACGTAGACATTTTGTTACGGGTGCATATGCTAAGAGCTATGCAGTGTACGGGAAGGTGTAGTTGGAGTTTTGTTTTCTTCTCCTTAGTACTGGGGTACAGAAGCAGGAGCGACGACGTCAGCTATGAATCTTGATACTTTGGAAAGACAAAACTAACCATTAAGTAGGCATCGGGCGTAGCCTGATTCGAACACTGTAAAAGACATCCCTCTATTGTATACGATAGTGAAAGCCGCACACCTTACGCAAGCGTACGCGCCTTACATCGTCTGTCATGAATATAGTATACAGAGTCATTAAACCCGTAAACCATTCTGTGCGTATTTTGTCGCGAACCGATTGTGGGGTCTCGATATGGCGAGCGCCACCACCACGCTCTTGGAGTGAACGGGACAGCAGACGTGGTCGGTACAAACCAAACAACAACATTTATTTAAATAATTTAGAAGGACGATATCGTCCGCCGAATCGATACATCAATCGTTATCAACTCGCTAGGACAACCGTACACAATATTACCATACATTCTAAGATAAACACAATAAAACGACGAACACACAAAAACATGACAAGGACAGTAACACACCCAAGGCGGCGTCGCCAACGCTTGACTTACAACAAGGGCCTCCGACGCGCAGCCCGCGGTGCCACGCACCGGGGACCCACGCTAAAGACAACCGTTTGCGGCAACCGCCACACGCAGAAGAGACTAGCTCAACTCTCGCCCGCCACCAAGGCTTCCTTCCGCCAGGGGTCACCGCCGGTGCTACCACTCTACCAACCATGATGATGATGGTGGCGATCAACGCGAACACCACCACCTATCACCCGGTAGTTGTAACCCGATATGCGGCTATTGGGCGAGAAACGTGCGCCACGCAGCGCAAACACCTTTACAGGGGAGTGTCTGTAGCACCACACGATATATATCTAAATAACGTGCAAAAGCCCGGATATCTGTATACTGACATGCAAGGTGTATACATGCGTATAACTGCAGGGTGGCAGTAAACCGTACACCGGCCAGTGTGTCAGCGAGCATGGTGTAGTACACGCGTCTATAGATACGCATACCGAATCTAGTGTGTGTACCGTAAACGTACTATTGCAGCGACGAAATCGCTGAAGGTGGTCAGCTGCTATCGCAAAAGTGCGTACACGTATTGCATTTCGAACATGTGTCGCGCTTTTTTCTTGGCTCTGATAATTAGCGCTTATCGGCGGCCACCTGTATCAGAGCTGCTCTGAACCTTCAAGTTTCGGCCGTGTATATATATATATATATATATATATATATATATATATATATGTGTGTGTGTGTGTGTGTGTGTGTGTGTGTGTGTGTGTGTGTGCGTGCGCTTGTCGGCCCCACACAGCCTGGACACACTACGTTCATTAGTAATACGAATCAAGACGGCAGGCTATCGAGTTTCCGCAAGCCCTAACCTTTATTTTTCCTTACCTGTGTTTTCAACTATAGTGCGCACCGATTAAATGCGTCATTGACGCCATCGAATTGAGACTCTTAAGCAGTTCTCTTATCGAAAGACCCCCACTATGTCCTTACGCGCGGGTTCTGCCGTGCACTTGCGCCGTCCGAGGAATACGAAACTCGGTTCCTTTTTCATAAACGGCGTCCACTGTCAGCATTTAGATGCACTGGCCCGACCTACCGTCGATGACTGTGCAGCTGCCAGCGTGAAGTGATTTTCGAGGGCTTCGTTGATTTCGTAAGGTGTCACACTTTAAAGAGTCGGTGCAGGGTTTTTTACGGAGGTGACCTTGACGTACCCGCGCGGTGGTCCGAGCGAACCACTGAGATAATTTATTCCGTGCGTGGCGTCACTGTAGAAGTGGGCCGGTTGCCTTCGTTTTTTTTTTCTTTTCTTTCTATTCTAGCGTTTCAGTACAGTTTGCTATCGGTGACAATCTCTTTCTCTGTCCTTACTCTAGAGTTGGCCGTGATTAGAAGTGACGGTTTCTAGCCATTTCTTCACTTAATGTTTTTTCTTCTCAGTGTGGTCTGTGATTAAGAGTAACAGTTCATAGATGTTTGCTTGCTTACCTCAAGAGAAAGAGGTCCTTTTGTCCTCTATGCGCCTTTCACATCAGTGTAAACAAACTTTGTCGCAGTAGTTATCGACCTGTTTTTAAAAGAGATGCTCATACATTTCGTTCAATCACTTCGCTAGAAAACGAACAAGGGAATAGCCAAAAGTGACATCATGTGTTCTCGAGTAGTTCTGACATTCACGCACACCCTGCATTGGCAAAGAAGCGGCACACAGTCGTAAACCAATGCAATAGTCCATGATTGAAAGTAGTGCGAAACTCTAATAAGGACTGATACAAAGTGGACAAGCCACGATGGAATGAATCTAGTAGACAGTGAAAACAGTGAAGATGAAAAGAAAAAAAGGTTTAACAAGGCACACAGTGTGGTTATCCTTGCCATGAAATTGCAAGATAAGATTCATACTTCTCTATCGAAGAACTTACATCGAACAGTGTATCAAACAATGTAACGCGTAGCTTTTGGAACACTGCAGGGATCAAAACTTTGGAACGCCACACGAGTAACCAATTTGTTCTCATTCATTCGGCGTTGCATGGGAAACGGAAACTCGCACACAGGCACTATGATATCCGCAACAACAAAATGAACCAATGTACACTCACATTTCCTTATCATGGTTCATTCGTGCCTGGGTTCGAGATTACAATAAGAGAGAACTACACACAGCCGTGAGCTAGATAAGGTGGTGAGTGTTCTCGACTGTCTGTTCTTCGGGACAGGCTGGAAACATTAGCACCCTTTCTCGCCACTGGAGTGGTGCGATCAAGTAGATTAGTCTTACTTTATAATCCCCAAGGAGATCAAGCAAGCCCGGATGATCTACGGCGCCGAAGAAATGCTGTCCCGCGGATTAGTATCCTTTCTGGCCACCGGAGTAGGGCGATAAAGTGGATTATTCCTGCTTCAAATCCGCAAGGAGATCAAACGAGTCCGGATGATTTATGGCGCCGATGACGTGCTGTCCCGCGCACTCTAAGCTCTTAAGTATTCTAGAAACTTTAATAAACGAGTCTTCCGTTTCTGAAACGAGTCACGTATGTTAATACCGTGGATGTTTGCACGTGCGTGGCGTCATGCCTCTTTGGGTCCCACTTTTTTTTCGAACTCGTCGCATATTTAGGCAAAGCAAGGAGAAGCGCCGATTTATTTCTCTCCTTGACACGTATTTAAGGCTTTTTAATGCAAAACTGCCAAGCCATCCTGTAATATTGTCTTTACTTACTTTCTTTTCTTGCACAGTGCCGGAAAGTTTCACCCCGACAGAGAGAAGCAGATAGCGAGATATACGGCTGACATTTATTAATGGCTGCGGATTTTATTACTCGCCGTGGTGGTCTAGTGGTGATGGCGCTCCACGGCTGACCCGAAGGTCGCAGGATCGAATCCCGGCCGCGGCAGCCGCATTTCGATAGAGGTGAAAAGTTAGAGGGTCGTTGCATACATTAGGTGCACTTTAAAGAACGCCAAGTGGTCGAAATTTCAGGAAACTTTTATACTATGGCGTCCCCCAGAATCATATCGCGTTATTAGGACGTAAAAACCCGAACAATTGTTATTATGTTAGCCTTGACGAAAGTCTCGTGCGGTGCCTCTGGCTGTTGTAAAGTGAGGAAGGTGGTATGCACTGCGTTTATACAAACACAATATGGTGACAAACTGAACAACTGGTCTTATAGTGTCTTGACATTCGTCTTCCGAAAGTACAAGAGATCGGCCTTAAGGGAAAAAAAGAAAACGAGAAATTTGGCGATGCATCGCCTGTTGTATGTGTAATGCGATGTCTAGAAGGCGCCTAACTACAACCTTTCCACCAGGGACATAGGTGGAAAATTTTTAGAAGGGGGGGGGGGGGAGCACCTAAACTAAATGGTCATTTTTCGCTCTATATGCCATGGGGGAAAATCCGGGGGACGGCGGGGAGGCATCGGCCCAGTGTGCCAACTCCTGGCTATGCCACTGCTTTCCACGAAAGCACCTAAATTACGTCTGGACGGTGCCCATATCTAGCATTCCTGTCGAAAAACTCTATACAATCCGCCTTACCAGTACCGTGTTCTACATTACAGAAGCTATGGAGGGGTGTGTCCCACCCCCTCACAGTCTTCTCTTTTCTCTTTCTCCTTACCCGATCTCTAGTGTAGGGTAACAAGCCGTATGTTTAGCTACTGGTTCTTCTTCTTATGTGATTCCTAAAAGAGAAAAGAAGATAAAAGTGAGCCCAGTAACTGTCTGCATCAGAGTGCGACGCCTCAACAGTATCTCACAAGGGATGGAGGTGAGGAGGGATTAAAAGGATGGGATTAAAGGTATAGAGATAGAGATGGGGAAGGAGGGAGCGTGGCGCAGGGACAGCGACACACAAAACCAAGGAGAAGATAGGAAAGATGGACACGATCGCAGGAGTCCGAAGACGGGGCACCACTCAGCGAGAGCTCTTGTCGGCGGCAGGAGATGTCGTATAGCGAGCCCAGTCGGCCAGAGCTGCGCTGTCGTCGGAGATCGCGGAGGCACAACCGGTCGGCACGAGATCCAGAGAGCGACGTCATTGCTTGTCCACTTCGGTGGAGCAGTCGTTACGGAGTCGGGCTGCAAATCCAAAAGTCGCGAGTGATCCTGGGCACGGCTGTCGTATTTTGATGTAGGTGAAATAGTAGAGGCCAGTGTACTGAGTGATATCATCATCATCATCATCATCATCATCATCATCATCACCACCACCACCATCATCATCATCATCATCATCATTATCGTCATCGTCGTCATCATCATCATCATCATCATCATCATCATCATCATAAGACCGACTACGTCCACTGCAGTACAAAAGCCTCTCCAATGTTCCGCCAGTTAACTCGGTCCTGTGTTTGCTGCTGCCAATTTATAGCCGCCAACTTTTTAATCTCATCTGCTCAACCACTGAGCGACATCAGTGCCCGTCAAAGAACACCAGATGGTCAACATTTCCGGAGCCCTCCACTACGGCGTCGCTCATAAAGAAATCATTGTTTTGAGGTGCAAAAACTCCAGATATTGTTATTATTTATTGAGGTCTCCGCTTTTCCACATTGTCATCCTCTATTTCGATACAGACTCTTCTGATACTCGGCTTCTTCGCCGAACAAGTCCTCCGTCTTTCTTTCTTTACTTATTTGTTTCTTTCTGTGCCAGTACAGAAAACGGAGCCAAGGCGAAAGGCTGAAAGCCTGACTAAGGAAGGGCCTTTGCTCCAAATACAGTGAGGCAGACAGGCTGTCATAAGAATTTTGCGGGATACAGAAAGAAATACAAAAATATACAAAAATGCGAAAGGTACACGTGCAAGTACTGCAACGCATACAACAGTAATAAAATGTTATTTCTAGTAAACTAATATATACATAACCATCGTAATGTTTTTTCAAATACCAATAGATATAAGTTGCGCTTTCCCATCGCAAGTCGTGCACTCTAGAGTCTCTAGTCGTGCACTCTGTATAATTGACGGGCACGCGTGCGCGCGGGAAGAGACGTGCGCTGCGTCGTCAAGTCCTGCTGGCGCACAAGGACTCGCCAAGTAGGCCCGTGTGGCCACACTTCGACGCGGCTCGTACGCGGTAATACGGAGGCAGCCCGCGGTGCGTTGCACAACACCTCAGGCCAGGGAAGGAACAGAAGACGTTACCCGCACCCCTCCAGCCATCTGTGTCGCTTCAGCAAGGTCATCAGGAAAGTACATCTCTGCGCAGGCCTACCCAATGGTTCTGACGCATAAAGCCGATCGATTCTTTAAAGGCCTTTCACCTCTTTTTTCCCCCTCGACGAAGGCGAATGCGGTAAGTCAAGGAAAAAAAAACACAGTATGCCAGTTGCTCCCGTTTGTCATGTTTTTCTCTGCGGATGTGAGGACGTTGTACGCGCGGCTCTGGCGAAAGCGAAACAGCATACGGACCTTCTCGAATTCGCGGTGAGTTCGAAGAAGTGCATTGGACGAAATATGTCAGGGAGGACGAGGAAACGAGCCGGCGGGATTCTCGGAGTGAACATTACCCCGAGAGTAGTGAACTAGCGTAAACTCAAACGTATGTAGTAGACACGAATATGCAGTTGCAAATGGTTACTGACAATGTGTGACCGCTGGTGGTCCAAGGCTTGTCTGGCATTAGGGAGGCCATCTTGAAAGCTTTGTTGTAAAGTCCAGTTTAGATGAGCAATGGAATCGACCTATCATGGTCGATATTGGTTTTTGTCGGTCGCTTTAAACTTGGTTTAATTTTTTTTCATTGACATTCCTCAAAATCTTTCTAGCATCTCTTGCCCCCCTTGTGCAGAGTGCCATAACAGCTGTCGTATATACACTACGTCCACTGAGGTCTTTGTCCTGCAGTGGACGTAGTCAGGCTGATGATGATTATGAGGATGATGATGATGATGACGATATACACACCAGCAAAAATATCTGCTTTCTAATAAAGAGATCCTCTCTCTCTCTCTCTTTCGCTCTCGCTTTCTTCATGGCTGTCATTCGATTGATTGATCGGAAAGCAACTACTTTCAGAGCAACGACCTTGTAGAAACTACAACGTGTCCACCATCTTTTTTTTTCACTTTGTATTTCTGCTTTATTGAGCCGACCATGATTTACATACTTGCTCGATTTTCTGTTCTTTTCTTATCCCTCAGTCTGTTTAGATATCGCCGATGGTTTAGAGTGCCAACACTGATATTTATTTGTTTTCGCGGAAGTATTAGCAGCACCCGCTAGAACTGAAAGAAGGTGCGATCATAATAGTACCAATGAATACGGAAACTTGTATTTGAGGTGGACTGAGAGGGAGAGAGAGAGAGAGATGCATGGAAAGGTAAACCGGACGTGCGTCAAGTTATATTTGAAGAGAGCTGGTATTGTTCTGGCTTCTTGTCTAACTGGAAACGTAACCGTACTTGTATATACACATCAACTACAAAAGTCTTATGTTGTTTTTCGAAAATTCTGTTATCTTTCTGCGAAATCTTGGTTGACGCCAATACACTTGCTGCTCAAACCTAGCCGCAGATATCCCGCAGGGTTTTCTCTAATCCTGCTTGCCACTTCCTTAAGCTACGCTTGCCAAGATGGTCATTGTCAAGTGCTTTCCGGTTCATAGGAAATCGGTAAGCAAGCTTTTTGCTTGCAAGATGGCGTGCTGAAATAGAGACGACGTGGGCATGCATACATGCGGCAATCTTGATGCACGGGATATAAACGTCGAGATCAAACGCACTAGGCCATATAAAACACACAAATAAGGGTATGCAGCGTTCGTGATTGTACTGTTTCCCCTTTGTTAAACGATACACCCCCTCTCCATTTCATGGCTTTCTTACCCTGCGTTCCTGTCAAGCTGCTCGTGTAACGCGCAAACGCGCGTCAAGTCGTGACGTTTTCTGACGGCCGATGTAAGTGGGGAAACTCGCTCGATCGACCAACGCGGTGCTCCCGTTCCGTACGTCGCATACGTGTATTCACTCTCTGCGAGGTTCTCGGGCTTCTTGGTGCCTAGCCCTCGTTTTCGGGCGTTCTCGCATGCACGTTTGTTGCATGCCGTATCTATCGCTCCACATCTCCCTCTATTACTGGAGGGTTATGCGGTGCAAAAGAAAGAAAGAAAGAAAGAAAGAAAGAAAGAAAGAAAGAAAGAAAGAGAGAAAGATAGATAGATAGATAGATAGATAGATAGATAGATAGATAGATAGATAGATAGATAGATAGATAGATAGATAGATAGATAGATAGATAGATAGATAGATAGATAGATAGATAGATAGATAGATAGATAGATAGATAGATAGATAGATAGATAGATAGATAGATAGATAGATAGATAGATAGATAGATAGATAGATAGATAGATAGATAGATAGATAGATAGATAGATAGATAGAAAAAGGAACTGAAGTAGAAGAGAATAAATGCTTTGCTCCCCGTCCCTCACGAACTGACGTAAGCACGGGAGCATATACGTAAATGAACGGATCTAAGCGTAAACAGGGACACGTTAGCACGGGGTACACGTTAGCAAGAAGCAAGAAGACGTCAAACAACCGGAAAGAAGAATTGCGAGAAAAACAAACAATGGCGTTAAAGTAAGTGTTGGTGCGTGCTGTATAATGCCTTAACGACACCCTGTAACCCCTTCCCTCCTCTCTCGCCTCTTGCTCCCTGCCGCTCGTTTGAAATGCACCATCGAGATAGCCTATAGGGTTGCGCGGCCGTGCTATTTCTCCCTTTCTTTCAAAATGGAGCAGACAATTATCCGACGTGCCGACGACCTCAGTGTCGAACGTGCGGCCTTGCCCGGGATCCGAAACTCTCCACCTTGGAGTGTATACACGTAGCGACGGCCGACCTGTTGTGAGATAAGAAAGGACGGAGAAAAAGACTGACGTGGGAAGGAATGAATTGAGAATCGGAACATTTGTACGCTCAACGTTCGTTCGGTTTAGAAGAAAACAACAGAGGCAACGCGCCAATAAGCCCCCCCCCCCCTCCACCTCTATCAAGGGGAGCGATCGGACAACTTCGTATCTCCCACTGCCCTTCCTCCTCCCCCATGTGGCTAGAAGAAAACAACAGACGCAGGGCACCTATGAATATCCCCTCCCCGGTATCAAAGGGAGCGATCGAACGATCGAACGGCTATTCGAATACATTGGAGGGCATATCGTTCGGAGAGACGACCCCGAAGGACACAAGCTCCCGAGATAACAGGTGCGGAAAAATGGCCAACCTAGTGAATATAGTCCGCGAGACGGAATACAAGGAGCTCGGGAAGTTGGCCACGGACGTTGGAGCTCGTTGGGAAGAGCCCCTGGAGTCGCCCGAGAATGGTCGCAAGTTCTCGAAGCAGGTCATCCACTGAAAGTGGTAGCGAACGCCGTAACAAACGAAAAGCGTTATAAAAGAGCTAGAAAGCGTAAAGCTATAATACTTTTACATCTAAGAAGCTATCCTCTTGTATCTGGGAAAGCTGCAGGTAGTGAAGTCGAAGTGAGGTATTGGCATAAACCATCGTGTTATATAGAGCAGTGTGAGAGAACCCGTGAGCCTCAAAAGTTCTTTCTATGTCACGTTCAAAAGCTCTTCATATATCACATAACCGCAAGTGCAGATGTAACCACAATGTGTTTATAGCCTTGCGGTTTTTTACACATATATACTACGGATTTCGTTGTGCCTAATAATCTACGAGAAGGAGAGACGTACAAGAGGTAAGCGCAGGGAAGTTAACCGGAATGTCACTGGAGGCAAAAGAGAAAGTGGGGGTTAATATGCCGCTGGATCTAGAAGCAACGTTCCCAGTTCAATGGCCTCTCGGGCAGCAGTACGTGTTGTAGTTCTATGGCACAAAAGGGTTCATAAAGAAAGGACGAGAAACGTACGACTGTGAGTGGAATGCGAGAAGGAAACTGCAGGAGGTGAGGTCATGGGTGGAGAGTTCGTAATGGCGAATTGGATGTTGGGGAAAAAAACTAAAGGAGGAAAACTGAACGTAACCGATACATAACGGTGGCACAATATTTGACATGGAGGGGGGACAGCTGCAACGCCTTCATCGTTAAACAGAAGACAAAAGAAAACTGGAACGGGGAAAAAATGAACCGAACAAGGAAAGGACACCAGAGGGAAAAAAAGAGGGCCAACGTTGTGCGAAATGACGATGCGTGTAGTAACGAGCGACCTCAGGACGCGGTAAGTTTTCAAGGGAACGGGACGGACACTGTACAACACAGAAGAAAGAAAAGCTAAAACACGTGGAAAATGAGAGTTATGAAAATGACTTGGAAACTGTGACGAGAAAGAGGGCACAGGGCGAAACAAAAATTACACTGCATAAAAAAGTGAAGGATCATAGACAAGACCAAGATGGCGGTGAGACATACCAGAGTGCAAAGACCCTACGAGGGATGAACTGCCAGGGATGTAAGTGCCGAAGGTGCGAGTTCAAAGAAAAGAAGTTGAATTAAATCACGTTTCTTCGTCTCGGGGATACACTTTAGAACAAAATGAAGCGGAAGTCTGCATATAAAATGGTGGTGGTGATTATGGTCGAGTGGCTGACGCCCCATATTAACACGCCTATGCTACAGGATGGGGTTAGAATCCAATCGATGGGTGCTAATGATACTGAGAGAGGAAAAAGAGGTAGCAGAGGGGTGAGTCCGTTCAGACGCTATGAAACTTTTGAGAGTAAAGAAAATGAGCTTAACAGCATTCGTTGTTGGGTTTTAAACCGCCAAACATACTATATGATAATGAGAAACATACTATATGATAATGAGTGAAGGGCTCCGGAATTTTCGACTTCCCGGGGTTCTTTAACGTAGGTATGTCACACAATTGGTCCCTCTACTAGCCAGTTATAGGTATGGGACCAAACAAGTGTTTGCGAAGTTTTTTGTTACATGGATGTGAAAGTTACAATAAAAAAAACGTGCACCTAGTTCGAAGCACACGAGCACGGAGCATTTTCACTTCTATCGAACATATGGCCACAGCGGCCGGGATTCGATCCCGTGATCTGCGTATCAGCAGTCGAACTCCTTAACCATTAGAATACCATGGTGGGAGGAAAGAAAATATCTTCAAATTGGAAGAGATTAGTCATACGCAAGCATAACAATATATCGAAAGAAAATATTTTTGAAATTACGTAATGCACCAAATACCTGCGGCACTAATGCGCTATCTTTTTTTTTTCATTGACTCCAAGCTTTCACAATACTAGCGAAGGTATAATGGGAACATCCGCGTATTTCGGGGCGTGCTGTGGGAATGAATAGCTCGGAACACCCTGAAAGTTTGTTCCAGGCAGCTGCGCATATAAACTCACTGGCTACAGTTCGCAAATGTCAAGATGCTCATTGGATAAGTAATTAAATAATGAAGATAGTCTTGTGGCATTGGAGCAACTACGCATTTGTAGTTTACGCGCAAGTAACGTCTGACATATATTGCAGTGAGACGGTAAGTTGGGGCAGTTGCGCAGGATTCATCGTGAACTTGCTTACAGTGCCACGCCAGAAACACAGGACAGGGAAGGACAGGGAATGGCGCACTTGTGTCGCAGTGCCGTCGTTTCTTTCTCTTTTACTCCTTCCCTGTCCTGCGTTTCTGTTGTAGCGCTGTAAAAAAATCAACGTCTGACAGCTTGGAGTAGTCTAATCCACTGATATCAGTCCCGGCCGCTATAGCTCTCTCGGGTTACCTCTTTTAGATGCGAAGCATCTAATACTCGAGGCTTGTAGTGCGGCGCCGTCCGCAAGCTTCCTCGTCCTTCTTCCACCAGCTGTGCATCCCTTCCTCCTCTACACACCGCGCGCGCTTCACTCCTCCACCATCTGTGCACCCTTCCTCCTCTACACACCACAGTGCGCTTCTCCTCTTCACGAACATTCGCTAGCTGTATAATGTAGCGCGCATGCGCCGTCACGCTTCGAGAACATCGGCAGCTGACGCGCGCGCATGCGCCGTCGCGCTTCGAGAACATCGGCAGCTGACGCGCGCGCATGCGCCGTTGCGCTTCTCCCCCTTCTCGAACATTCGACAGCTGACAGTGCATGCGCCGTCGCGCTGTATATATACTCAAGGTCGGCGCTCGCTCGCTCAGTTGCCGCTCGTCGGTTGGTTTGTACGGCGCGTCGACGTCCAAGGTTGCGGTGAAATGAATTCCAACGAATCCACAAACACAATGATCGACGTCCCTTCGACCAGCGCCGCCCTTTCGCATACGTGTGTACGTGTTCACTCATTTAACACCCCCTCCTACAACCACGTTAACCAATTTAGCCATCGACCCAAGTAAGTCGCAATTTAACACCCCATTTCACAACCACGTTAACCAATTTAGCCATCGACCCAAGTAAGTCGCACTTTAACACCCCGTTAACCAATTATATGCTCCGCATCCTCCTCGGTGTTCCCCCGAGGGAAGCTGCGGGCAATTTTTTTTGTGCGTGCCGTCTGAAGCAGAACACCAGGTTTATGTAGGTGAGAATCAAAACTTTGGGCTCCTACTTTCGAACACGTGGTCAAGACGAAGGAGTAACAGAAAGATACGAATATCCGAAAAGATAAACCGTATTGGCGAACGTACACGTGACAGACTGTAGTCGACAGTTGTTGAAGGAAACGTGACGTGTGCTTGATAGAGCCTCGATGAAAACAAGTCCCCTCGTCGGTGCACTGACTCCTGGTTCAGACTTAAGTTTTCCACGATCATTTGTCTACTGCGAAGAGCTCACATCTACATGCCTGTACCGCTTAATGTGAGATGTCCCGACTGGCACGTCATTGTACCTACCGGCTGTCGCGTTCAGCGTATAACATATCCTCTGTGCCACGTCAATGCTTCGATATGCATCACTGCCGTGCCAACGCGCCCAACCGTCTACCCTAGATGTTAATCGCCATTTACAAGAGGTAGCAATCAACAACATGGAAGATTTCTCGAGTGGCTCCACGAGCTTCCCTTTTGAGTATCGCCAACTTCACGCACAACGATGGCGAGTGGCGTCTTTCGTTATGTCGTTGACTTCGATGAAAGACTTGGTACTGAGTTTTCCTTGCGAATGTGTTAACTTACGGACCATTTTAAAGCCGCTTTCTACACTTGAAGTAGCATCCTGAGTGGCATTACCAAGAAGACGTCTCTAACACCCGCAGAGATTGCCTCCATCTCTCTCTGTGTATGATTATATATAGAAGGCACAATCGTGCTCTCACCCTACGTTCTCGAAGAAACTAGGTCCCCTCGCATAAGCTTGTATTCACTACAAGAAAACGCCGTAAACAAGATCATCCCCTAAGAAAAGCCGCGAAAGTAACTCTGCAGGGCAAAGACCTTCAACAGGCCAGGAAAGAGGAGCGCGAGAGTTTTTTTTTTTAATCTGAAGGCGAAGAAAAGAACAACTCACTTTTTTTTGTCGAGACGTCGGGCCAAAACAACTAGCTTGACGCTTTTTTTTTTCCTTCGCGCATCTATCGCAAGATGTAGGGTGTACAACGACGCAAGACGAGATACGGTGGCGACGTACACAGTTCATCGGCGAGTCATCGAAGCACGTCCGGACGAGCCCGCGTCGTGAGCGGTCGTAAGAGTCGGTAACAATGTTTCGCGGCGCGAATTTTAAAACCTTTGAAAGAGGAAGGGCACGCGGTACTATGGCTTCGCTATGCGAGCAGTTTTTTTTTTATTTGACCCCTGATAAGACGAAGCAAGTTCGCTTTCGTACTCTGCCTTTTGTACAGGGAAGGTCCGACTCGGGTGGCCCAGAACTGGTATCGTAACGTATTTCGTGTTTTATCCGTCCGTGTTTTGTACGTCTATGTGCTTGATCCCCGAAGGCGAACCGTGGAGAAAGAACGGGTGGAGTCAACTATCTGGTTAGGTGCTTTATTTCTTTTTTTTTTCTTCGAGTCAGTCGGTCAACAAAGTACGTATTTGAGCAGTCGTGACGATGTCAGCTGAAAGTAAAATCTCGTTCGCCATTCAGGTCGCATCGGTTCGGTGAGATCGGCATACGTCTCTGTATGCGTTTATAAGTGCGAGAAAACAGAGAGTGAAGGAAACAAAAAGGTGCACTTGGTGGTGCGTACTTCGAAGGAAAGTTATGGGAAAAGATGTCTGTTCGCAGCATGCCTGCTTTCGAAGACAACCGCTGAAGAAGAGAAGTACATAACGACGGAGTAGAAGCAGAAGGAGAAGAGAAGGAGGAGGAGCGTGAATCTCAAGACGGAAGTAGCCAGTTTGATTTCTTGATGTAGGGTCAATGCACATCTCATTTTAAACTATTCATCACCTCCGTGCAACAGGTCTCAGGCATGGTCGACCACCCGACTTGGACCACTGGTTTCGTGGACCACACCATCGTTTTCTCTGCTGGACTTTATATAGGAAGCAAACCTGTGTGTGTATTTTTGAACAAAAAAAATATTATCCCAGGGCAGACTTTCAAAAAAAAATTATTTTCGCCTCCCAAAGCCAATCTCTCCGAGCAAGTGTATGCCTCTGCGATTAGAGTTTTTACATCAACTTTCTTCACACTGTCATACTGTAAAGAATAACGCTACCTTATACAACCCTTTCCCCTTCCCAAGCGGAGGATAGCGAACCGGAGACTTCCTTTGGTTAACCTCGCCGTCTTTCTTTTATCCTGCTCTCTCTCTCTCTCTCTCTCTCTCTCTTTACGCCTCGCTGCAAACACTCCTTTCATGACGCGGAATTCACCGGTCATGCCCTTCCAGGGTGCTTCATTCGTGCACGTAAGGTTGCCACGCTGCACAAGACGTGTAACCAGCGTAAAAGATATTGTAACCAGCATAAAAGAACCGGCAAGAACAAACTTCATGTAATCCATTTGCATTTAATCGCTACCGCTATATAATAAACGCTTTTTTTTTCGGGGTGACGAAATCATAGAGGCCTCGTATTTCGTATTTAATATGATTGCCATCATCTTCATTATCATCATCAGCAGCAGCAGCAGCCTGACGTATGTGACCACAGCAGGGCAAAGTCCTCGCCCATGTTCCGCCAGTCAACCCGGTCCTGTGCTTTCCCCCATCTCTAAAGACACTAAGCTGTACTCCCACGACGGGAGAGAGAAAATAGCGTCCTTTTATTTCCTTTTTCTTTCTCAAATCTTTCTGTCTTCCAGGTTAGACCTGTATTACTGGCACGTTACTACGTGTTAGCGCTGTGTAAACAAGAGGGGCAAACGCCTTGCCCAAACTCGCATCGCGTCGGGAACCCGTCAAAATCTCACGTGCAAGTGAGAGCGGTGCCTCTTTATCGTTCCCACAACGTCCAGATGACCCGATCACGTGAAGACGACGTTACGGATGAGCTTCCATGTTTGCACAGGGCTCGAGGATCCCTTCGATCGAAAGTCAACAATGGTGGCTCACTCCAACATCAAGGCCGGAAAGGCCGCTCCGTGAACGCCGCTCCGGGTGTGTTACTTCGTATACGAACCTTGCAAGACGCTCTCTCTCCCATCTTCTCATACCCGTCATCATCCACTCGGTGCAATGCACCTGCCTGCAAGCATTCGAGGCATCGGGTTCGGCGGCCGCTGCCGTTGTTAAAAGGCTTCGGTTATGTGTGCCGCGGTGCTCCTCGGGAAGCACTTGCCGAGGAGCACAATGGGCCCCCGTCCACTTAACGCGCTCGGCGCGGAGAGCAAGGTTGTTATCCCGCTGCGCGCTTCTTATTCGCCTCCTTCTTCGGAAGACAAATAGAGCAAGCTGCCGGCGCTGGCCGGCAGAAGGTTTTTCTTGCGAGTCCGTGCAGCCCCCTTAACGGGAATTCGCTCCACTTTGACCACGAAGAGCGTGCCTGGAAAAGCAACTCGAACGCTTGTCGGGCGATGGGCGTGTGGGATTCCGCGCGGAGCAGCCGTAGCGCAGTTTTCACGTGCGCTCATTCCTCCCCAAATTAGAGGCGTGCCGGTTTGAAGCTGAAAATTTCTTTTTGCCTCACGGGCTCGCACTGCCAACGCGTTGAGGCATTAATTTGAATCCCAAGTAACATGCGTTCAGCGTGAAGAGCGATCGTGAGTGCACTCGGGTTTGAATAAAGGGTGCATCAAGCCCTGATAACTACCTGGGCGTTTACCTGTTGTGTGCAACACGTGCTTAGACGAAAACCATTCTCAACGTATGCATGTCCTCTTAACTACAGCGAAGTGGCTCACATAATTGTAAAATTAAAAGTTCCGTCCCAGAGATTTTGAGGCCCGTCTTATAATTAGGCCAATTTGATGCCGTGAAGTTCTTTGGCGTGCACTAAGTGTGCGGTATATGCCGTATGTTACACATTCCACTTCCATAGGAATACGAGTATTGAAACGAGGATCGAACGCGTCACCTCGTACTCAACAGAGCCCACTCCGTAGATGTCCATAGCACCTGCGCTAGGGGTTGTTAGAGGTTGCCAGTTAAACCGTCATTCTTATGAAATGTACTTCAGCTGGGATCGCAGCATGGGGTCAAAGGGCGCCGTCAAATAGACAGGACGACGCCGCCATACAAAAAGTACTTTGCGGTTACATACCAAGGACGTTTCTTGCTGTCAAAGGCAAGGAAGGAAAACCCAGCATCCTCGATCTTATTTTTATACCGTATAGAAGAAAGAAGGCGAATCATGTAAAAAGGAAACGACTGCAGTAGGCCACGCGCCTTGTACAAAGTAGCGCAGAGCGATGAATGGTATGTGCCCTTTGTTTAATGTTGCTTGAATCGAAAGCTGCAAGTGGGCATGCGCTACCACGCTGCAGTATCTGTACCACTCTAATAGATGGTTCAAGTTATACAGAAGTTCAGTAGAAAGTAGATGCCCAAAGTGATGAGAAATCGTCGAAGATGGAATGTCACTGGGGCCAGCGTTCGGACAAGGCGATGACGAAGACAAGTTCTATTTTAAGAACGTTTACTCCTGCGTCACTGCCTGCTCGACGAATTCTCCTCGCTATTAGGAGACAGAACGTGTTGCCGCCTTGCTCAACCCGTGCGCATTGTGCTCTGTCCTCCCTAACGAAGAGACACTCGACATGCAGATTTTGAAGTTACAAAACAGCGTAATAAAAGCCACACCTACATTGAACGTGAACTGTTGCTAAGGTTAGGAACGCTCGAAAGAGAAGACATTTAAACGGCCCCTACGCTTGTCACTGAGTGCCACTTGGACCATAGTTGGTTCTGAATACACTGAAATGTGTGGTCGATGCCGCTTGGCGATCGCTCCTATTTTAAAGTGGTCCCACGGCAGTCTTCGAAGCGACGTTTAGTAGATTAAGCTGTACCCAATAGATACAACTTCTTTCACTTTTTTGTTTGCTCTGGTATACGTCGACTCTCGTTTTTGTGGGCAGTGAAGTAGGTCAGTTCACGCAAACGCTACTGACCTCCAGTATTTTCAAGGAGCTCCCATTGCTGGACTTACTTGAAAGAGATCTCAGACAAACATGATGTCGTGGCATGTCATCAATGGGAAGTGTCTGGTCAGTGGCAAACACTGTTGCACGCTTTGACAATTACAGCCGTGGCACGGTTATTCATATGGCACGCTATCTTATAACGCATAATATGCGGACATCAGGCCCGCAGCCAGCGTGGGTGGAGGTGGCATGCCCTGCCTCCCCCTCCGGAAATGTTGATGCAGGCACGTGTTTTACCAAAGATATATAGTGAAAACATGATATTTTCACTAATAGTCGAGATTTTCAGCAAGTGGTTCCACCCCGAAAACAATCCCCGGCTACGGGCCTTATGGACGTACGGTCGTCTGTAGTATAAGTGACCCCAAAAAACGGCATGATCTGTACTTGCGAAACTATATACTTCACTTACCATCTGCACCTCCGCTTTCACACACAATGTTCTCGATAAACATCGATACCAAAAGAAGTGAGCCTATGCTGTGACGTTACTGAATGTACGAGCGGTACACTCGCTGGCCCATCTGTACATGTTCCGCTCGAGTTTGACAGCAGTGCATTCGTAACTACACGTACGATTTGACAGCCAGAACAACAGCGCGATAATGTTGATTATGATACAAGCATTAGGCATTGTCAACATTTATGCCGGTCCTCTTCGCAACTACGTGTAATGGTCGTCTGAAATGAGCATGATATGATATGAAATGGTATGGTATCATAGATGGTGATGAGAAGAACTGGAAGAGCACTCAACTAAAATTTAATAAATGATTTCTTCAAGGAGGCGCAAAGTCTAATTCAGTGTAACATCAAAGAACATTGCCTAAGTAGTGAAGGAAAGGGAATAATATATAATATGGTTTGTTTCATTTGGGCCCTTGTTAAAATGCAATATGCATGCAGTAATGCCGCTGCTAGTGAGAACAGACAACTCGTCCATCAAACGGCGATGTTGCGCTCCCATTATTTGCGTAAGAAAAAAAAAAACGCTTGCCTTCCCGATGTATCGATGACCATCTAAGCGGGGACGACGTACTCGTACACACAAACAAACCCAGTGGGGCGTCTTTCTTTGGAGGCGTACAAGTATGTACACACTTCATCGGTGCACGAATTCCGAATTAATCTGGACTGCTCGGGTGGTGCACTAACATCTCGTCGTGTGGGCAGCCGAAATATATCGAGCGCATTTTACCCTTATTGTCTACCTACTTATACAGTGACCACTTGCCTACCGATAGCCTAACAGTATTTGCATAAAGAACGGTTTCTGTCGAAAGGGAAGCAATACTGGCAAGGTCTTCACGTGGGTACACATGCATTTGCAAGATGTGTGTAAACCCTGCTACGCTCCGAGTGCACTGCTCCTCTGTCCGGGGAGTGATCGATATTGCGTTAAAAAGACACGGGAAAGGCAAAAAAAAATTACGAATAATAATCATACAAACAGTTGCCAGTCAATGGCCGATAGTGAAGGCTCAGAAAAATGACAAAAACAGAGACTAATGTCGTATAATACTGATTGATTGATTAAATAATTGATTGAATAATTGATTGATTGATTGATTGATTGATTGATTGATTGATTGATTGATTGATTGATTGATTGATTGATTGTGTTCTACAAACCGAAAATCTTGCATGATTTTGCGCGTACTAAAAAATATATTACACGGTGATTATGAGTGTGCGAACAGGACATGCATTCAACGGAGAAGCATAGCGACCCCGAAAACAATCCCAAAGTTCTCCCTAAGAGGAATGTATTTTCAGAGAATACTTCAGGCGCGTCGTTCTGCTTGTTGAGCTCAGTCCTCCCCCGCATGCGCATATGAGCGAGTAAAGCGGCTGGTGTCACGTCCCCGTTTTGTTCCTGGAGTCGTAGAATCGGTCTGTACCTGTCTGTGAACACGTACGAAGAAATGTCATTGCTGCTAATTGCGTGGTGGCACAGCGTCTCACGAATTACGTAGCACGTGATCAGTGTACCCCTCTGGGAAATTGCACTTTGGGCGCCAAAGCGAAGTGCTCTTGTAGCGCACTCAGTGCTACCTCTCGAATCACCTCATCAATAACAGTTTTTTGTCATGGATCCCCATCTATGTAAAATATATGCCATCACCATCAACACAAGATAATAGATGCTTTATTGCTCGCTGTCTCCGCTGCAGGGCCAACACGCCGATGGAGAACCAGGTGACGCCCGTGTACCTGGCAGCGCAGGAGGGGCACGTGGCCGTGCTACAACACCTGGTCACCGTGGCCGGAGGAAACCTGCACCTGAGGGCACGCGACGGCATGGCCCCGCTGCACGCCGCGGCGCAGATGGGAGCCCTGGACTGCGTCCGCTGGATGGTGCGTACCACGTCATCTCGGTGTTCCTATTTGTCGTGCGTCATACTTTCCGGCAAGATTGTTCGTGCTTACATTATCAGTGCGAAAACCGTCTTACCATTGGTGGAGGGCTTGATAGGGTGCAGGATTGCCTTGTAGAGTTGCAACAAGACATCGGGAGTACCGGGGTAGGGTGGAAATCATACATAGTGCCTGCAAAAGGGTTTTACTGTTTCAGGAACGCTGACAATCTCTTGCGGAACATGGTCTTCCGTTAGCTTTCCCTCAGGCCAAGGGAGGAAGATGGGTCGGAGGTTATTATTGATGTTGATGGCTTTACCCGGCTCGGGAATGAAAGTTACTAGTGCCGTTGTCCAATCTATGGGGAGGGGTGTGACTCCAATCCAGATAGTCTTGAAGTAATTGAGGAACATATCGTAGGCGGCATCTGGAAGGTTGGCTAGAACCTTTACCGTCACCATCCCCGTGATGAAGCAAGTGGCTGATCGCAACTTGGAACGCGAGCAAAACTTCGAAGGCAATTGACGTGCTATTTATCGACTTCGTAATTCCTAGCAGTGGGTTTCGAAGCCTGATAACAAAGATGTCACGTTGAAAAGAAAAAAAAGTGGAATGAGAAAACTGGCACAACTGATACGTGATGAGGCGCTTACTCCTGCGGAAACAGCGAGTTGTAAACCTGTTTGACCCAATTAAATTTAAATGCATTTGTAGCATTATAGCAGTTTACTCACCAATCCTTACCATTTTCTTTCGTTTTTGCCTTGATACTGAAAAGTTGCACGTTCTTGCAGTCACTACATGGTTCTGACAACTTTTTGCTTTCCTTTGTAAAACGTCCAAGCGTCTCTTTCTTCCGTCTGTGTGGAATCCCAGCGTTTTTGAAGGTTGAACGTCCCCAACAAATCGAGATTGGAGAGAGGTGGTTAGCTGAAAACATTTGTAGAAGTATAAAAGCCTTACAAACCTTTTATTTTTTTTTGCCTCCCAGTCAGCCAATACAATGCACCTTCTTCTGCACGATATTGATGGGATTGCTTTAACTATGTGAAGGTTATAGTGACGAATATATCATCTGTCGTTTGACATAGGTGTCCCCGTTTGTTTTATAATCATCTGTCTTTTAGATTGACTCTACCTTTTCAAGGATGTTCGAGAAGAGAGCACACGTGAGCGGGAATGCATGAATGGTAAATGGGGAGAATCAAAGTTATATGGTATTCCCTTCTCCATCACATTTTGCTCCCTTTCCTCAAGAGTTATTTACAGCGGGGAAGAAAAACCCACTTGTACGACAGGCCTTGTCATGCCTGAAGTTTCGGCGAACCGCGTCGTGCGCACTTATTTCCCTTCGAAACGAGGCGCTGTTATCTTAACAACTCATTAGCATGCAAACCGCGACCGATTCGACGCAAACCGTTCGTTGCGACGATCCCGCTCCTCTTCGCTGCAACCGGGAAGCGTCCGCCACGAGCCCCACGATAAGGCTGGATAATGCGGCAGTGGCGTCGAGTAATTTTCTCTTCTGCCGCGCTTTGCTTATCGGTAAATACCGCTGGTTGTCATCGTATGTTAAACAAGCGAGCGTGTGTACCCTATAGCTCCAGCCATGCGCAGCTTTATCGTAAGAGCTCGTAGCAACAGCGCGCATATATGATAGCTATAGCTTGTTCTCGCTTTTCAACCCCATCGCACCAATTAAGCCGGGAGCGCTGACGTGGGCTTTGTCGCCTGGCACCGTTGGAGACTCTAAGCTGTCGTCGATAAGTTCGCGCCACTTGTGGGGCTGTTATATATTTATAATCTCTTTTTCTTTCTTTTTTTTTGCTCTCTGTGACATCTATTTTCTTTCGTAACGAATCCTTCTCGGTGTTTTGCCATTAGGTTAAGCCAGTTACGTAAGGTATAGAGTGGTGATTGAAATTTATACTGTAATTTCAGCGCCTGTTAGGGTTAAGGCCTCGGAAACGAGATTTTTACGTACAGTTTAGCGAACCTCTCGCCGTCTTTCGTTGCAGAGTTACCCGATTTTAGGTAATGTGCTTTTTACGCCTGCTGGAAAACCAGGCTGACGCTAAGCTGACTGTATAAGCGAGGCTTCGCTTTCTAAATGATCAGTCTTAAGTGGTTGGTGAAGGCACTGTAATCAAACAGGCTAGTAACATCACAGAATTGAAAAAAAGGAGGGGAAGGAGCGTCTGAGTGAGCAGAGATTGTTTGGAAGAGAATCGAAAAAAAAAAGACCCCCAAAATCCTTTATTCACATATAGGCATCTTTGATGTATAGAGCACTTTACTTTGACACCTAAATTTCACTTGGCCGGGTTCACTGAAACTACGAGTTTTAGCGAGTTACATGTAGTGAATTGATTCGTTACCAGAGTGAGAAGAAAGCGGGCCGGCCTTTTTGCGGCGCTAAGTAACATTTCCGGCTACGTTAGTGCATACATTTTTCAATTCAACTGAACCATAACAATACAGGTAGGGAGAGAGAGGGGGGTGGGGATACACGAAGAGGAAAGACAAGCAGGTTAAGCGAACTCTGGATCTGTTGGTTACCCTGTATGTAGTGTGGAGCAAAGGATATACAATATTGTGTCAGCTGTACCAGCTAGCAGAGATGAAGAGAAAGTAAAAAAGAAGACACTAAAAAAACTGCTCGAAACCAGACTTCATAGTCCACGTGAATGACGACGCAGTGACAGAAATACCGAGTCATCACTGTTGCAGTTGATCAGATCCCCGGTTTTGGTGATAGGTACTTGCGTTCGTATGATGCTGTTGGTGTTCTTGATGTGGACTACTGGCAGTGGCGAAGTTCTTTTGGGCGTACAGCACCACCCCTCTTTGGCACAGCTCTACTTAGCAAAAAGTGGAGGATTCTCGTGCTTCTGATCCGGATAGCACGCTGGGCGAATCAGCCGGAGCACGCGCACATGGCCCTACTATCTGTGTGCTCTCGTGTTTATCTGGCATGCGGGATAGCTTTGATGTGTCTGGTTGAAGATAGATTTTCACACAATACTTCAGACAATATTGCGTGTTGTCATTGGTCAGGGGCCGGAGAGTCGGGCGACGTAGCTGTTGCTGTTTTCTGCTTTAAACAGCTCACGCTAGTTTTTTTCGCTTGTTAGGGGCGAAGCTCCTCGAGGACGAGACTTGTTCGTTGGCGGCGTTGGCGTTTGCCGTAGCCGAGCACATGCAGTGTAGCCACTATACGCCATGACGATGACGATGACGCTGATGATAACGAACAACGACTGGCTTGTGCAGTATTTGACGTCTCGATATGCTCTATCATGCATTTCGTATTACTGGAAACAACCAACAACCACCTGGGGAACGTGCATAGACTTCGTATTTGCCAACTTTAGGCTAGATCCGATACCACAAAGCAGTAATAAATGTTGACAAAACGAAATTCACTATATATATACTCAACAAACATATAATTTATGACCAATAGACATTGTATACAACCGTACAGCGCTTTGTCGGCTTATTCATATGTGTGAGTGGTTAATGCTACGGGTGATTTACGGTAACACCGAGTGACACCACTTCTTCACCTACTCATCACCATTCACTTCGTGGATATGCCGTGATTTTCGAGGGGGGGGGGGGGCCTGACGGCCGCATTTTCTATGCAGGCAGAAACGCTCGAAGCCCGTGTTCTTCGATTTAGGTGCGTGCGCGTTAAATAATCCATTTTCTCTCTCTCTCTCTTTTCGCAACATTTCTGTGATCTTTTATTCCCCTCAACCCTTTCCCCAGCACAGGGTAGCCAGCAGGTCTAATAACTGGCTAACCTCCCTGTCCTTCCGCTTTATCTTTCCTCCTCCTCCTTTCCCCCGGGACGTCGAAATTTCTACGGCCCTGCACTACGGCATCTTTCACAATCATGTTGTTGGTTGGGGAGTTGAAACACCTACAATAAATATCGTTTGCTAGTTTTGGTTGGTGTGCGGTGGCTTTGTGTACCAAGGTGACCTAGGCCATGGGAGGCGCCTTATATTGGGAGGCTCCGGAATACATACATACATACATACATACATACATACATACATACATACATACATACATACATACATACATACATACATACATACATACATACATACCATACATACATACATACATACATACATACATACATACATACATACATACATACATACATACATACATACATACATACATACATACATACATACATACATACATACATACATACATACATACATACATACATACATACATACACCTGAGCAAACTGCCAAAGGCTAGCGACCTTGTAAGTTATGAGTCGAAACGCCCATTGTGTGGAGTACTCACGGATAGAGACGTGACAAACAAGGACTGAGGAATGCCCTCACTTTCGTTTCCACCTTCTTGAGTTTGGTTCATATCGGCGCAGTTTCAGCTTTAACGCATGAATCAGAGCCAACGCTATCCGAAGAGGCCAGATTCGTAGATGTATGTCGTGCAGTTTCTTATCCCAGTTGCTACGCTAAAAATTTGTTTGTTTGTTTCCCTGGGAGGCTGGCTCATACCCACTCAGGGGGATTGGCCAAGAAAGTGTAGTGCAGTTTTTCTGTAATCATTTTAACAATGTTTAATGAATTTGTATTATAATGAGATTAATGTAAAAATAAAAACAACATGAAAAGAGCAAACGAAAAAAAAGAATCAATTTGAGCAATTTTGAGATTTGAGGTGTTATGATTAGCACTCAGCTGCGTTCACTTCACTCTGCCCTGGGGAGTAATAAATAATTTTTTTTTTATTGAAGATCACAATGGTATACGCTTGGTTGCCTGAATATAATTGCAAACGGCATTGAAAACATCCCTGTGGCAATGTCCCAAAGCTGAGGCGCCAAAGCTTAGCGCCGTTTCCACCGTTAATCTAAGGCCTATTTTCCGAAATTGCATAACTAGTAACCTTTTTCTAAGTATCTCGTAGCGGCGACAATACAAAAAATAATGATCTAGTGATTCCATTTCTCCGCAGAATGCGCAGAGGGGTGATGTTGTCTGACCAGCTCTGTGTAGATACAGGTTTAGAGGGGGGACACGACATCGAAATTTAGTAATTAAGACTTCGAGCTTTCTGGACTGACTCCAGTGGTGTTGCCATGGAAACATGAGGTGGTTATAGTCTGTCCGTGTAATTACTTTTTCTATCGTATCAGTGGAGATTGCTGATTTTCGATATCTTATTGCCGTGATATATTCAACATCTGGCAGTATGGACAAAACTGGCCCATCAAGTGCGGCTCGTGCTAAGGAATCGGCCAATTCATTTAATCTTAATCCACAGTGTCCCGGAACCCATAGTAATCTCAGGAGTCTCAACTGCGGGGGTACTAATGTTTTGAATGTGCTTAGGATTCGAGAGTTCTCTGAAGCCGTCAGAGCTGCACAAACTGAAAGAGAATCCGTCATTATTACTGCGTTGTTTTGATTTGATGGAAGTTTTCGAAGAGCTAAAATAATCGCCAAGAGCTCCGCTTCAAAAACTGGAGTAAAATCAGGCAGTCTCACTGAAAAGGACCAGTCAAGCAAATCAGACGCAATGCCTACACCTGCCTTTTGATTATTTACGGAAGCATCTGTGGCTATTATATTTTTAGTTTTTGCATGCTCCAAGTAATCTAATAATATGTTATTTAAAAATTTGAGGGATTGTAATTTGGCGTTTTGGGGGAATATATCATCATACTCAATAATAACATGACAATTCGAGTCGTCAGTCTCAATTACATTTCTAATGTTCACATTTATACTTTGTAGATTTTTTTGTACAAACATTATCTGAGGTGTGTGAAACCGTGGCCAATGAGCAAGAAAGAAGGCGTCTGGGTTTGCGATAAAAGCATATTGAGATCTTCTTGTCGGTAAGCTATAAAATTTTAAAAATGCTTGTACGGTCAAAATTCGAAATCGACAAAGTAGTGTAGGCAGGCGCGCTTCCTGGTACAGTACGTTGATAGCCACAAATCTAGGGAGTCCCAGACACATTCGCAGTGCTTCTCGCTCCAAGACGACTAGAGGTTTCGTTTTATAAGCAGGGCCACCCGAGAATAATATGCAGCCAAATTCCATGATGGGGCGCATGTACATCTTGTACAACGTTATCAAGGTGTGCCTCCGTAATCCATATTTCCGGTTACTTAGCTTGTGTAGTAAGCCTGAAGCCCGCTGTGCTTTGGTAGTTATATACTCTATGTGTGGACTCCAGTTAAGTTTGTCATTATAAATGATTCCCAAATATTTTATAGAGTCTACTTGCTGGATGGGTTCCTGTTTATATAGAATTGAAATTGAAATTGGTTCTGCAAGCGGAAATGCCATGAGCGCGCTTTTGTTGACATTTAACGATAACGAAATCGACTGCAACCAAATTTCTAACATGTTAATATATCTTTGTAATTTAAGTTGTAGTGAGTAAATATTACAGTCAGCAGCAAAGAGTGCGATGTCATCAGCATAAATGTAGACAGTAACTTCTTGATCTGTTGGAATTGTGCTCATTAAAGCATTAAATAATATTGGAGATAAGACTGCTCCTTGGGGAACTCCGCGCGTTTGTTTAAATCTAGATGATGAACATCCATCCTTGACGCAGTAGAATTCTCTTGATTTTAAGAATTCTGCCACCCACTCCATAAAATATTGTGGGAAGTTCAATCTCTCTAGCGTATTTAACAATATGAAGTGCTCCACACTGTCATACGCCTTGGCTATGTCAAGCGTTACTAAAGCAGCGTATTGCCTTCTTTTACGCGCGAGCTGTATTCGGCTCTCTAAATCAGCATGGGCACACCAAATTGAGAAATCACTACGAAAGCCGATTTGGTTCGGTTTTATTACTAAATTGTCTGTCATCCAGATACTTACTCGGCTATGAAGGACCCTCTCTACTAGTTTGACCATGTTAGATGTTAGAGAGATTGGTCTGATATTATCGACTGTTAATCCTCCACCCGGATTTTTTAGTATAGGAATCACCTTTGCTATTCTCCAATCCTGCGGCACCCATGAGTTTTTTAAGGAGTAGTTAATAACATTGGCGACGTCTCGAGGCGATAAATTGAACAGAATTTTAATCATGGCTACTGTGATCCCATCTGGGCCAGGAGATGCACAGGGTAAATGTTTAATCACGTTGGATACTTCAGTCTGTGTCACTTCTTCAAAGTCAGACCTTGTCGTAGACTTGTGCCAGTTGTTTGGCACTACTGAAGTGAATCTGCTTTCCAGACCTTTACCTATTGCCTCTAAGGTAGTGGTCATTTCTTGTGCCGACAGATTATCACAAGCTACATTAACTGGTGATGGCAAGATTTTCCGAGCTCTCATATATCGGAACAGTGCTTTCATATGTTTAGGCTTCGACAGGTATTCATAATGTCTTTTGTCATAATCTTGTTTAGCTTGAGCTACCGTTCTTTTAAAGCCCGCAGCAATGAATTTATAATCGGCCCAGTTTTGTGGGGATTGATTATGTAAGAGCTGCTTCCAAGCTGCCTTACGTCGTCGGTGCTCTCTTGTACATTCATCATTCCACCAACGGCTATATACTCTTTTTGTGGATTCAACAGTAAATTCGGCTCTTTTGTAGGATCTTTTCATGACTGCGTTTATTTTCTGTGCTTTTTTATCATCGCTCTCTTCCGAGTGAGTAGCCAGTGCTGACTTCAGGTCATTCCTAAATTTAGTGTAATTTACAAATACTCTTACATTTGAACAAGATGGAATTATCGGACAAGAAATTTCAAAACTTATCGGTAAGTGGTCACTGTTGGTGCCACAGTCCAGCGCTTTCCAAGAAGAAGTAGTAATGGCTGAACTGACAAAACTTAAATCTAAGGCCGACCTGTAGTGAGTACGAATAAATGTGGGGGTTCTCACGTTGATGCACGTCAGGTCATTAGCCATTGTCCACTCCCACAAGCGTTTCCCACTAAGATCAGTTCTAAAACCCCAACTCGTGTGGTGAGAATTAAAGTCTCCAACTAAAACTTTGTCTTTGCACCATGATTTTGTAGCTAGATCCAAACTTCGTGTGTCTTGAACTCCATCCGGAAAATACATATTAACTAAAGTGAACGGAGTGCAGTTGGGCAGTGTAATGTCTACTGCCAAAATTTCGCATTCTGGCGAAATATGTTTGTATGAGCATTTGACTTTCATACTAATTCTATTATTAATAAAGAAAGCTAGACCCCCACCTCTCGATGGACGGTCTAATCGAAAGGATTGGAAGTTATTTAAATGAAACAAATTATGTACAGATAGCCATGTCTCTTGTAATGCTATAATATCAGGAGCGAATTTAGAAGTCAAGTATACCAAATCCGTAGATGCAGAATGGATTGATCGGCAATTCCAATGGAGAATCTTAAGCGACCCTATGGTTTCGAAAGAGCTGCTTCCGCTATAGCTTTCTCTAGAATGCCTTCCTTCAAGAAATCCCTCTTCGAAAGGCTCTCCTTTTCTTTCAGATACTTTTTGTTCTTAGTTTGTTTCGGTGAGTTAGTTTTCTTTGACACAGGGGATCTAGATCTCTTCAGGGACCTAGGGTCCAAATCCATGTCATCGGAATCTATTGTATATGTAGCTTTGTCCTCACTTACACTCTGTATATCTACTGCAGAGGGTGCTGTAGACGGAAAATACGAGGGTGCGGTTTCAGATTCCTCATTTTGGCTGTGGACGCCTATTGCAGAGGCTCCTGCTGGCGGATAATACGATGGCGCAGTTTCAGATTCACCGTCAGCTATTGGTCGTGAACTCTCAAGATGTTGGGATACTAGGCCTGGCTCTCCCGTTGTACCAAATATGCGAGTCATCTGGTTAGCCAAAATTTGAGATAGAGAATCGCAAAGGTTAGAAGTCAGTCGTTCCATGGCTTTTTCTAGAGCCCTTTCTATGGCCTCCGCTATATTCAGGGAAATCGACCCATTTATTTCCGAGAGATGTCGTGCTGCAACACTGGCATACCCCTGAGTTCTAGTCTGTATTTCCGCTAAGGCTTCTCGTCGAGAACAGCGCCTACGCCCTATAATTTCAAGAATTTGCATTTCTCGAGCCTTTGCTGAACAATCAGGATTATCTGCACAGTGTTGTTCGTTGCAGAGACAACATTTCTCTTCTTTAGCTTTGCAGTAATTTGTTTCGTGGTTGTCACCACACACTCGGCATCTGAGTTCTGACCTGCATCCTTTAATAGTGTGACCGTATCGCCAGCACTTCGTACACTGGAGTGGTCGCGGTGATAGCGGTTCCACTCTGTATATTAGTGGCCATGCCTTGATTTCGCTTGGGAGATTCGCTCCAGCAAAGGTTACAATTACCGACTCAGTCGGCGTCTTCTGCTTCTCTACTAGTCGTGCACACCTATAAACGGAAATAGCACCAGTCACGGCAAACATCTCTAATACCTCAGACGGAGTCAAGTTAACATCGACACCGCGAACAATACCTTTCACACATGCCAGATGCGGGGGAATAAAGGCGCTTACCGGATTGGTCGCGAAACTCGAGCACTTCAATAGGTCTTGGACACAGAGCTGATCAGATGAAAAGCATAGAATACCACCTCTGCCGAACTGGCGGACCTCTGTGATGCTGTGGAAGTGAGACGTCGCAGCTCTAAGCTCCGCCTGAATCACTTTCGGATTCTTCATCCTAATGAAGCCGTCATTGCTAGGGACGAGGGCCACAGGAACTGCGGGAATGCCGTTGCGTAGAAACTGATCCACTGGTATTTCCTGTGGCGGAAGTGAAGCAGACCAGAGGCAAGCCCCTGGTCCAGGTGAAGAAAACTGCATCTAAGTGAACTTTTTGGCGCTAAAAGCGCTTACGTAGCTGTAAAAGCACTATAGGAACACCTAATAAAGACAAAGAAACCACAGCCACTACACAAACTTAGGCCAAAACCCAAGAGCAAGCACGACCAGCTACTTGCGTGTTCGAGCGTTCCGACCTCCTCGAGAGCGGAGACGCTAAAAATTCTTCTTCTTCTTCTTCTTCTTCTTCTTCTTCTTCTTCTTCTTCTTCTTCTTCTTCTTCTTCTTCTTCTTCTTCTTCTTCTTCTTCTTCTTCTTCTTCTTCTTCTTCTTCTTTCGAATTGCACAATATGTCTAACGCAAATAATTTCGCCTTGTGTCTAAGACACAATAAAACCCGGAGTCCTCTTTCGGGGACACAGACTCAGTCAAGTCTTGTGAGACCAGTTCGGAGACCCAAGCGGTGAACTGTGACGGTGCCGGCTAGGGTGACTCGTTTTTAAAGCTTTGTCAAAAGTTGGTTGCAAAACAACGCAGACATATTCCGCTATCGGCACCGCGTACACCTTTATACCGGCTCGCGATATCATCTTACGGGCGGCGTTCCCGATTTCTTGTCGCCTTGTAACAACGCACACTGCATGGCCGTGGGACAACTTCTCAGCGCAGGCCTCTACTTCAAAAAGACGTCTCTAAAGCGTTTCACGGCACAGACGTGGGCCACGTAAATTGTTGTTCACGCAACCACTTCTATGCGTTGTAGGGTGTAAGCGCGTGATCGATTGCCACGCCTACATTAAAAAGCGAATTTGGTCGACGATAAAAGCCAGTAATAATTAATAAGCGTAGATAGCGGAAAGTTTCGTAACTTTAGTCGTCAACTAATCTGAGCCCTCATTATTCGATTGATTGTGAGTAAACGCAACTACGACGAGGTATCGTTGCTTTCCGTTAATTTCTAATTTTCTTTGTCGCCAAACGCACATAGTCGCAAGCCCGAGAGCTGATAGTGAATTGAGAATACTGGATCAGTGGAAATCGTGGAGCGGTGAAGCAGTTAACCAGTGGAACGACGGGAGAGTGTGATGCTGGAATTATAATTCTTAGATTTCACGTGCTGAAAAACCACGATATGAATGTGAATGTGAAACCACATGTGGTTTGGGATTAAGGATTGAGTTTGACCAGGCGTGGCAATTTAACATTGCACCTAAACCACATTGTGGGTGTCGTTGCATTTCTCCTCTGCCAAAATGTACCAGCCCGTGACATGGAATACAACCCTTAACCTAGAGCACAATTCTATGCCTTCAAGCATTAGAGCAAACCACAAGACACATGGTCCCAATAAATCGGCTGGCTTGCTTAGCATTTTGCTGTATCGGTGGAAATAGTTCTGTGGTAATATATATAAATAAATAAATAAATAAATAAATGTATATATATATATATATATATATATATATATATATATATATATATATACTTATATATATATATATATATATATTTATATATATATAATCTGACTGTTCTTCCGCGATAAGAGTTTTTTGACAATTGGTAACTCTCATGATAAGGTTTGAAAACGCGTTTTCCCATGGTGTAATTGTTTTAGTTAGAGACACCGTAAAACAACCATCTTATAGGTGTGTGAGCTAGTTTACTGTGTATAGCTGTCTATTTTTACGAAAAGGTGGGCTCGGGATGTGAACGAGGTTTGGAGTGTAGGATAGAGGATGATTCAATAAGTCGTGAGTTCACTATTTTTTTTTTTGTTCGGTTCAACTTAACGTTTAATAGGTAAAGCAAAAAGGTGTCGTCTCTGGGCGATTCAACAGGTTCTAAGAGACTGCAATCAAGGGTGGACCAATTAAACATAACCGACAAGAAAAATTGGAGTCTTATTCAGTTATACACATTTATAAATAGTAGTCCGCTTCACACCCAGCGAAAGAGTTTAACGCTGGGTGGAGTTCAAGAGATCCTGCTTCGCATACACTGGTAAGGCGTGTGTGTTCCAGATAAGGTGATAACGCGCTAATGTATGATCACGTTCAGCTTAAAGAGGCGTGGCAAAAGTTCTGCAGACGACAGCTGTATCATCTCAGCTGTAACATTAAGTTAAAGTCGGTTACTCAGTCATTTCACGCGCAAAAACTGCGGAAAATCTCTGATGCATGGTTGGTGAGTCCTACATTTCGAGTAAGTGATCTTGTTTTCGTCGGGGCCCTGAAGTATGTAAGTATACTTGTCAAAACATTGTCTGTAGTGCAATGCTCTGTTCATTGATAACCGAAGGCAGCATTTCATGAGCAACCTGGTTTGAGCTTGGAGCTGTGACATCTTCTCGGCCCGTGGCAAAGCAGCGTTTGTGCGATTCACAACACAAGAGCGCTGCAGTTGGTGTTTCTGAGGGCGGCTCGCCTTAACAAAACTTCATGAATTACTCTTTTGTTTATACGTCTGTGTTTGCGACAGCACGCATTAATATGTACGTATGGGATTATTGTATACACCATAGTGACCACCCGACACGTGGTGTAGAAAGTCACGAGAAAAGCTAGGTTAACGTCTCCAGGAATACTATTAAAATGGGTATTTCTCTCGTTTCCTTAACATATTTCTTGTTTGGATTTCCAGTAGTTGGGCAAAGCTAGGTATACATCGATAGTCTCACGTATTCAATAGTATTACTCGATTAACAGCAGCCGAAGCAGTTGAAGATGTAACGTGTAGCCGTGCAGTTCCAGTCATCTCTCGAAACAATTGGCTGGAGTCGTTTCCACGTTGATGTTTCGAGGTCTCGAACGGGGTCTCTGTTTCCTCGCTTTCCTCTTCGAACGGAGTCTATCTCTATCGCGTCGGCAATTCACCTCGCCGACGCAGACGAATGGAGCAGCGAATCGGCCTTTGCATTCACAATGAGGAGAGAATTATAGACTGGCGAGTTGCAGGAGGGCGTGCCGCGCCAGATCCGAACAGCGAGTCTGCGCTATAGAGCATCGACGGGGCCCTAGAAAACAAAAGCTCGCCAACAACGAAACAAGAAGAGCAGAAATCCAGCTGTGCGTGACGGGCGTGCGTGTTTCTCGTTCGCCAATAACAATTACGCTTGTGGTTAATAACCGCCGTCAGTATATTTTAGTTTTCTCAACCTCCGACCACAATCTCCGCACGTGCATTGCTTTCAAGGTGTGTGTGTGTGTTGGCGTCTTTGTGTATGCGCTAGATAGATCGCGAAAAGCAAACCAGCAGGGGCGAAGTGGTTTCTTTTGTAGCGTACAAAATGGGGGCCCCGTTTTTCATTTTCCGAGCCGTCTCTCCTATGGAAAGCCCCAAGGAAGTCGACACGATAGCGTGTTTCTTCGCGTATTCGTATGTCGCACTTACTCGTCTAAAACCCGCACTTTATGACACAGCCGGCAGCTGTTCTTCTGATACAAGTTGGCTCAGATATTTTGCAATCTTTATGCTATCTTTCAATGTGAATTCTCAAGCGACTCGCGGTACCTCGCCTATGTTTTTTTCACGAGAAACGAACCCGATGGCGCAGTCTCTGCTGTGGAGTTGCTATGATGAGTCCTATACGTGTCGCAGGTTCGACTTCGTCCCGCATCAACCACGCATATTGTTTGATGATGAAATGGAACGTAAAACCAATCTCGTAAATTGATAAATCTCGTAAATAAATCTCGTAAATATTTCCGACGTTTTTTTATTATGTTTTTAGAGATTTTTGAAGTGCAGAAAGTCATCTCCCCCTTTTTATTGGTCATCGCCCGTCAGTTCAGTTGGTGAAACTTGCATTACCTAACATCGTAGCTTCACACATATATATGAGAACTGCCGTCCTTGTACGTGTATAAACGCGGTAGTTTACAACCAGCCGTTAAGTTCGCCGACAGGTTGGTGATCGGCTCGTAAAGTGCTGTCTTGCATGCAAAGTGGCGTTAGTGTCTGCGGGGGTAGGGAGGGAGGGAAGGGTATGCATTTTTATTGGTGCAGTTGCCTGCTGTTACGGCTGCTGCATGTTGCCCGGCTGCCCTGGAAAACCAGAGCTTTCTTTGCTCCCTGTCGGCGTACATATATACGCGATCAGTACCCTCCCCTCCTCCCCCCTCAGGTCCTCTGATTTGTAGATTTGTACGTTGTTGTTTCTAGATGAAAGTGGTGCACGTGCATTAGCATTTCTATTCCGCCTGACCAACTTTGTCTCTTTGCCATGCACACGCTCTCTGATATGGGGGCGGGTTGATTTGAGGCCATTCGTTACAGTTGTGAGTCGTCCCAAGCCTGTCGTGTGGCTAAAGATTTGTACAGCGTACTACGTCCGCCTGGTTTGGTTACTGAGCTCGTTGCGATAATTAATTTTACCGCCGCTTTGCTAACGAGCGTTAGGACGTAAACAGAAGATGCTTTGCACGAAGCTGCCTCGGTCCGACCGTAGCATTAATTTTTCTGAGTCTTCGTTCACTTAAAAGTTCGTGCGGTACGAAACTAGCCTGGAATTGTTCCTAAGAACAGGCGCCAGTTAACTCTCTCGCAGGTGTTAGACGTCAGCTGAGACAGCCGGTTAATGAGTAGTGGTTAAATAAAACTGCTTTTTTTACCTTAGCACTCATAGCTCGCAACGTGTCGAACACCAAGAATTTCCAAAAAAAGTGCGAGTCGCATTTCTAGGATGTATACCGCGAGGAACTAATACAGCCTTCGGGAATACTTTTTTTTTCCTCACCGCAATCGGAACAATCTGGCAGCTCTGTCTGCGACATCTGCAGAAGTCCGTTGAGAAGATATATTATGCCAATGTGTCGCGCAGAGTTAATGTGAAGATGCAGTCATTCTTTGACGTTTTGGGAGCACTCAAGTGCGTTGGGCGATGAGGAATGTAGAATATATATATATATATGTCCACCGTCGCGCATCAATATTAAGAGCTTCATCGAAGGCACTGCAATCAATTCCGCGTTTTCCGTATTCAATTGCGTGTTTCATTTGCGCAAGCACACCACAGACACCTCATTTCGATTTCTCTTTATCACTATATGAACCAGTCAATAAATTTATTGTATTAGGCACGCTTAGTGAGTACCTCACAAGCAAATACCAAGATGTCTCCGCACGGCTCTCTCCCATACAAACGATGGCTGTTTCATTTTTCTCCTCTTGGAGTAAAGAAAATTGAATTGGGAGCCATCGTAACTAATATCTCGCCCTTGTGAAATAGAGCAATGTATATTGTTCTCTTTTAGCCACAGGTTGACAACACAAAAAAAGTTGCGTACACAAAATAGTCACCGCCGCTGAAGGGGATGTTATCTTGGACGCGTGGAACATGCACACTGCCATCGGATTACGCCTCGTGTCCTATAGCCATTTGGGGTGAGGGTGTTTATCTGCGGTGATTCCCACACCACCCAGCCACCCAGCTTTGTCCGTCTCCCCCTGTTGCACTTGCCATCAGCTTGTATGGCGCCTAGCGACACAGTCGTGTTCTGCCTCACCGGTAATCAGTGATTGCACCACTAAAGTGTACAATAGAGGAATCACCAAATAAAGTAACACCCAGACCTGAGGTTGCCAAACGTTGATAAGACAGGAGGTTCTTCAGTCTGCGGCAGCAGTGCTTGTGTGGTGCCATTTATTTTGTCCTCATCTTAGCCCTATATCTCCCTGCTTTCACTTCTGAGACTGACATAATTATGTTATTACCGCAATACGCACATGCTGCCTTCAATGCCCCTGACCCGTTTAGGAAACACTCACCAAGTACTTGAGGCCATTTACAATTTTATTTGGGCTTGTTCTACTTTCATAAGCCCAGTTGTATTGGTTCCATACACCACTGCCGTATTTTCCCTCCAAAAAAAAAACATTAATCCTTTTGAACTCAAAGCATATTGTGCGGATGGGCGATGTAATAGAGGTCCAGAGTCAAGACCACGGGTTCTAAAACTAGGTTCCGTGCAACCCATGGCGTCCGCGTATGACACGTACGTAGGGTTCCATGAGCATCCGGAACGATTGCAACTCGCTCCCATTTTACCTACATTAGCAACCAATTTATTTATTTTTTTAGAAAGAGCAACTTAGAGGTTAGAAGTTCCGTGGTTCCTTGGAATAGCCACTGAGTTGCTCCAAGGTAAGAGAGTCGGAGAACAGCTGGTCTAGACCATTATTTAAACGCGGTTCTCTGGCATGCGCCATGCCTAACACTTCGTGTGCAATGCTGTTAAAACACAGGGAACACATCTTTATGCTATACACAAGCTAAACGGAAGTCAGCCGCGTTCGCGTAATATAAACCAAATGTGGCAACGTTGTGATCTTACAGGTAACAAGTTGGTATACTCATGCAGATTTCAACAAAATTCCTCTGTTCGTGCAGGAGTACAGTTACTGGCAATTATAGATCCAATCTTATAGCGGGACATGTTAAGTAGTTTTTACTAACTAGCCGCTTTGATTGATTGATTTGTGGGGTTTAACGTCCCAAAACCACTATTTGATTATGAGAGACGCCGTAGTGGAGGGCTCCGGAAATTTCGACCACCTGGGGTTCTTTAACGTGCGCCCAAATCTGAGCACACGGGCCTACAACATTTCCGCCTCCATCGGAAATGCAGCCGCCGCAGCCGGGAATCGAACCCGCGAACTGCGGGTCAGCAGCCGAGTACCTTAGCCACAAGACCACCGCGGCGGGGCCTAGCTGCTTTACGGTTGCTCACTAAGTAAGTGCAAAGAAGGGAGAGTTGAACGGTCAGAAAATTGGCTCAGTTGGTCGTATTTACCTTTTCGTATCGTATAACGATCGAGCTTTTGTTTTATTCTCATTTTCTTCCATTTATCGCGTTTCCTTATATTGAAGGGCAGATTTTGGTGATAAACGAAGCAACGCTACTGATCAATAGTTGTCGATCTCGCGTCATTTTGAAGCCAGATCGAAATGTCTGTGCCACACCCACGCGACAAAACACAAAGATACAAACATTTATACAATTGCCTTCACTTGCGCCTGATGTATATGGAACGCAGTATTAAAGCGCGAGCAAAAGTCGTCATCAGCTGTGTCCATTGCCAACATGTGCTCTCAAAAACCAGACTCATTATCAAAAGATCTTTTTCGTCCTTCGAGAACAACCTGTGAGTCACAAAAAAAGAACATGGTATGGGGTTTGGATGTGAGCCAGTAATAAGCTTACGTATATGCATGTCTGCGGGGAGCTCTTAGGTGTCGATTTGGACGCCGAACGTAAAACTGGTGCAGCGCCATGATTTTTCCGCGGTCTGCTCTGGATGTCTGTAAGGCCGTATACTGCAGTGAAACGCATAGCCAACAGCGGGATTATCTAGAACTTTTTTGACATATCAAGTACCTCGATGTAGCCTGACTCGCTTATAATGAATTTCAGGACCTAGTTCGTTATAAATAAGATATGGTTAACTCAGGACAAGACGCGGAAACAAAACTAATTCAATGCCACTCTGTCTGCATATTATGCTCCCAAATCAGTTTATTGTTCGACAGTCCACACATACAGTTTTTTACAGGAACCATATTTCGCATCTATGATGCCGAGACAGATTCTTGTGTTCGATATAATGAAGGATTAGTTGTGTCGGGGTTCGTTATAAGCGGGTTTGGTTGTACTAAGTGCTCGGTGCTGAAAGGGTTAGGGCACATGGCACGGCATGCCTAATTTAGTGAATATAGAATCCGCTGTCTTATATGTTTAGTCACAATGCATAAAATTGAACACAGAATGTCTATACAGACTTGCTATAGATGTTGAATGGTCCGTCATGCTTTAATGGACTCTTATTTATTGCTATTACAAGACGTAGGCTCCCTATGTGGCGGCCATACAAAGAGTGCATTTTCATTTTCTCTTTCTCTCTTCGTAACGCATAACTTCCGAATGAGTGTGTTTAGACATTTAAGTGGACTGGCCAAGTACTTCGGTGCTCTCCGATCCCAGAATGTATGTATATATCCCATAGACATCTTGTAAAAGTTCCCTCTAGAGACCTGATAGAAATACGCCGACAGGCTACCTACGGAGACAGTGTGCAATAAATTTGCGATGGACGTGATCGGATGGATAACGTAAATTTGCAATACGGGCGTAAGCGCGCTTCTGTGGCGTCGGTGCGCCGTCCGTCTATACTATATACTTGCCGGAGAGATCAATCGATTCCGAAGCCGTGCGCGAACAACCTTGCGGATATCTCCTTCTTTCAGTACGTCAATCTCCCTCTCTTTTACCAACACCGTTCTGTTTCGTTTTGTATTTTTGTTCGCTGTCTCCCCGGACGCCCCCCTTTCAAACTCTCGCTGCCGACTCGCGTGCCACTTGAGTGTTGTAGTGCGTACAGCAGCAACGGCCACTGTGTGTGGGGGGGGGGGGGGGGGGGGGCACGCGTACGCTGCGTGCCGGGGACATCGTAATTCCGTGCGCCGACTCCCCTCCCACCCTCCACCCACCCCCCTCAACAGCACAACAACCCTCGTATTTTATTCTCTACCCTCCTCCCCCAATCGAGGCTCACCCCCCTGCTCTCCTTCGTCTCTCGCCTCAACCACTCTCCCGGTTCGTGCTTCTTCGAAAATCTGGGGCATTCGATTTCGAAGATTAAGTCGAGAACGGCGAAACGAGCTCGAGTCAAATCGTTCACTTCTCCCCGCGATCGAGAGGAGAAGAATTAGTGCGGTCCGGCCGCCATGCCGGTGTGGGCAGCGCGCTTAACCGGTGGTGCACATTAGTGCGTATCTGTGGCATCGTTCGTCAGGACATCGGCGCATGAAACAAGTGAACTACGGCGGTTCGTGGGAATGGCGCCGAGTCCGCGCGCAAGAAAGAGGGGAAGAGGAACTACGACAACGAGTTTGCTTGTCTCTTTCGGACTCCGGGGTTCGTTTGACCTGACCAGGGTCCTGCAGTAGTTGATTGACCTTCCGCTTTTGCACCCTTCTGTGGCGGCGAACTGCCCGCGTGCCTCGACAAACCGAGAAGTGCGAACCGAAGGAGCAACTGAAGTGATCCCGACTTCGAGGATTAAACCTGACGACAATGTGACGCAAGCGGCGTGACGTGACGTGGATAACTGCATCGTTTGTGACGGTCGTTGAAGTTGGAGCTTCTCACCCGAAGACTTCCTCGCTCTGCTTATAATCTTTGGGCGTGCGGTGACGTCACTAGGGTGAGAAAAAGTGCGCGACGACGACGGGCTTGACTGGTTTCTTCTGTAACTGGGCCGTTTCTTTCGTTTGAGCGTGGCTCATTTTTTTTTCCTTTCTCTTTTTCCCTTTTCGGATACGTTATTGGTTTTCGATGATTCTCGAGGTGAAGGACGATTTGTTTAGTGGTAACCTCACCGTTGCCATGACGATGCCTGATGCTGAATTCAATCCTGATGTGATATGAATCGACTCGCACTCTTCGCCAAAGCTTGCTGCGCGTTAGAAAACCAACCCCTCGCAAGACGAGTCGTACTTTGTGTCCGCACTAAGTTCACCACCTTCGTGCGTATTGCGTGCTGTCTCCTGATCGACATGAAGAAACCGACGCGGCGTTTCGTGGAAACAGTGTAGATTTGTCCTCCCGGAGTCGCGAGCATTATCGTCCATTGGCAGGCCAGGAGTGCGAACCTGTAGGGTATCCGTGTAATGGAAGCCCCTCGTGGAACAGCTAACAGGATTGGGCGTCGGGAGAGACGTAAACGAATCGACACGACCCTGAAGTCAGAAAAAGCAGCGGTGCGTCTACAGCGTGCTCCCGTGCAAGTGCTTCTCGCGGTGATTCCCTGAATGAGCTATACTGTGTGCGCTTCTCTGTGCTGGCAGTGTTGGTGGCGATTCCCACGCGGACCTCAGATCGAGTGCGGCGGAGACCGAGTGCGTTTGTGATGTTTCTATTGCGAGTGATGTAAAACGCCGTTGTGTCATGTGACTGGCTTGGTTGAAGTAACCGCGTCGCCTTTTGGGCCGCCGAATATCTGCAGCGTCGGATAAGGCCTACCTGGAGGCACTGTGGATTTCTCTTGCTTTGTCTACGGAATTCGAAGCTTCGTCAGGGAGGTACGTTCGAGGATTCTACCATATTTTCCTGACCGAAGAGCGTCGTATATGTCGTGTTTTGAACGAAAAGTGGCTGATTTAGTGCACCAGATACACTCCACGTTAGTCGCACGTTTACTTATACAGTTATGCTCTAATAATCGACTTCGCGATCGCAATGTGTGCTTAAACGACATGTTTGATACATCTAATGATGTACTGAATTTTAGCGCTGCTTTTATGTCAAATAATGCGGTGACGTGACGGGCCACAGCTAAGAGTCCTTAATGGCACAAATACAACTCACCAAGGGCAGAAATCTTTTAATTACAGCAAACAATTACGCGTATACTTTCTTGAAATTTCAGGTTCTGGGACATGTTTTTGTGAGCGCTCGTCGAGTTAAGTGCCGTTAATTGTTAATTGACTATGCATGTGACTGAAAAGACGGTCGGTCTCGGTCATGGTGTTATGTGGCACTAGTCATGCAAACAAGCGCATCTTAAACTTTCTCAGTTAACATTTCTTGAGTCGTATGTGCAAGTGGGGGAAAGGGGGGGGGGCTGAATCGATGTACACGATACCTTAATGTAATTGCTTTTATGTAGACAATACCTTAATGTGAGAACGTTTATTGGTGGTAAAGCTTGGAGGTTTCTTTTTTGCACGGCCAAGAGCTCTTGGGTAGTTGCGTCGCCCTCATCCCTTTGAACGCTGTGGATGAGATGGCCGTGTAAAGCAACATCATGGTAACTTTATGACGACTATACATGAAAACTTTAGCGTGCATAGAACAAGGAGTTATGAAGTAATCGAGAAAAATTGAAATATCGGTATACGGAGAAACAACTTACCTCGAGACACTCTCCCTCATATGCATAAGATTCCGCGTTTTTTCTTTCTTTCGTTCCCCTTCTCACTGTGTTCAAAAACATCACAGGACTTCTTGTGCATTCACTTATGATAAGTATAAGGCTGAAGCCATTTTGCCGTTTATCTACTCAGTCGACTGTATTAACTCCTCCCCCCCCCCCCGCCCGAAAGCTTTGTTCCTTGTGTGGTTTGGCACTGCCCCCAGGATTAGGTCTAGGAAAGGTAAGCTTGTCCCGTTATGGGACGTCACTCTGACGGGGCAACATTATGCAGTCGTTTACGTCGTGATGACAACATCACATGATGATTTCGCGTATCACTCGTGTTCAGTTGACGCAGACACTTGTTTGATTGTTAATGCCATGATTTGGGTGCATGTTAAAGAACCCAGGTGGTCTTAATTTCCGGAGCCCTCCACTATGACGTCTTTCATAATCATACGGTGGTCTTGGGACATTAAACCACGCATATCAATCAATGTTTGGTTGTTAAGGCTTCCGCTTTAAAATACATGAGGGAGTCCCCGTCCCTGCTTGCTGGCCATGGCTACTCCTTTTCGCTCAGTTAATATTGGTTAGTGATTATCAAAATTTTTAATAACAGATAACTTGTTGTGCACGTTGAGTAATCATTCTTGTGAAGAACTTTTCAACGTGAAGTCGGCGATATTCGGGAGGAGACACGTACACGACACACTCGAGCAACGCATTCGAGTCGGTATTCTCGTTGCATTGGTCATATAGTCAGCTATGAAGCGATAATGGTGGATCTTTGATGACTGTCCCTCCGATACTGTCCTTATGTCTGCAGTCGACGTTGATAGACGCCACAGTTATGGGAAAGAGCCATTTCAAGCACCGTACACTGAAACACGACGACTAACAGCAACCACGCATAAAATTCTTTCGCAAGTTTTACTCAAATAAGTGTTGTTATTTTATAATATATTATATGGTCACTCACGGCGATACTCCTTTACGGAAGAAACAATGAGCCAATTAAAGCAAGCAATGAAAATGCGTGGGAACGAGAAAGTCGTACTATTTTTTGGAGCTACCGGGACTAACCATCCGCTCTTCCTCCCGGGTAAACTCGATTAAGAGAGAAGTGAAAGACATGGGATTACCGTAATGTTAACAAAATTGAATTTCGGTTGGCTATCTATGCTGGAAGGTTGGCGGGGGTGAAAGAAGAGGAAGGAGAGAAAAAGAAACGGAGCATATGCGAACCTGCAAGGGAGAGCACCAGAGAGTACGACAAGTCATGACAAGAAAATGACAAAACTAAAATGTACACTGGTGCAACCGTGTTACGATTCACGAACTACTCTAAGGAGCTGCTTAGCGTTTTAAAGCTTCGTTTTTTTTTTCTTCTGCCCGGGGCGTTCCTTTACGTATTTACCTAGACATTACAAAGACATTACGAAGGAGCTGGTAGCGGCTCAACGAAGCGCCAGCATCTCCTTACGCACATTTGCATGTGTGGCCGTTCACATATCGAGATGACAAATGACACTCGTCAGTACGGCTGTTCGTAACGTCAGTTGAAGCTCGTACGCCGGTTCTACGCGGCTCCTATCAGCGGAGGTGCTAAAGAGCCTTCGGTATTTTTTTGTCTCTTGTTTTTTTTTTCTTTTTTTTTGGGGGGGGGGGGTACTTTGAATAAGAGAGGGAAGGCTGCATGCTTTAGAGTACCACGGTTGATTGTGATCATTTCAAGACGTCCAGGTCTGCTTTCGATCAAACATCGTGCAGATAAGCTGTGGTACATTATTATGTGAAATTCACATCTTTACTGGACGGGACAATATCGTCTTATAAGATCGTCAGAAAAGGTGTCTGTTGCGTCGCGGTAAAAGATCACCTGGGTAGATATGCCTAGTTAAGTTTTTTACGTCGTAGTATCTATCTTGGTTAGTAATGAATGAGCTAGAGATATAACGTGTGGCTCATTGTTCAGCTGACTGTACTTTGTAAGCCCGTCTGTCGTGTACATAAGTTTTAGAGTTAGAGACGATATATATATATATATATATATATATATATATATATATATATATATATATATATATATATATATATATATATATATCAGTTCTTGCCATGTTCTCGTTTTATGGCGATACCTCAAGTAAATATCGAATACCAACGCCTTACCCCTTTTCTTGTCGCTACAGCATGGTGTGTACTAATCAGGTTAGAATAATCGATAATCGTTACATTTGCATCTTACCAACGGTCCAAGCGAAAACGAGACATTATAAAAGGCACGTGAAGCAAGCCCCGGCGCACTTCTTGAAAAGCAAAATGGCTTCCAAAAGGTGCAGAGCATGCTCGTATGGTTATAGGACGTCCGTCCCACAAAGAGTGTTCATTGATCACGGAGAGATAGCGTCCGACGGAGGGATTGCAGAGTCGCCCGTAGCGGCGAGCACGGCGGACGATTGCGTCATGTGGCCACAAACAAACACACAAGCACGTGCACATTTCCGATCGAGGCGGAATTGTTGTAGGCCCATGTGCTCAGATTTGGGTGCACGTTAAAGAACCCCAGGTGGTCAAAATTTCCGGAGCCCTCCACTACGGCGTCTCTCATAATCATATCGTGGTTTCGGGACGTTAAACCCCACAAATCAATCAATTATCAATCAAGCACGTGCACACCTGGATGTGGTGCATTCGGCTCACGATCGTGCGCGGAGAGAACGCGATCATAAACGGTTCAACGTATACGCAGGCGAGAGCTCGCTGCTGAATGCATGTGCCTGCGGCTGTGATCAAGAACCCCGAGTTGCTTTGCATACGGCACGCGTGTTTCTTTCTGACGACAGCCGCCTAATTGAGAGCCACTTAATTACTTTTCCGGCCACTCCGATCTATTAAGGTGCCACGAGTCTAGTTTTTCGGGAGCAGCTATGCTAATCACCTTTTGGAGCTCCTTAATTCATTGATAACTGTAACGGGAGTCGAGATAAAAGTCTCGGACAAAATGAAGACAAATTGGTGTGCGCATGTGCACGACCATAGTCTTTGGACGCAGTCTCTTTCAATCTTAGTGATGTCCTTATTTGTTTTCGCTTGCTTTTGTTCTTGCATTGAGATATGCGGGGTCGAAATCGCGAAGTTTTTTTTTTCTTATACGTTCTGTGCCATTGGTGAGCCGGCTTCGCTTATAATATGTGCCGCATTTTGATTGGCCGAAATTGTTTCTGAGGAGCCATCCTCAAAGATATTTAGTTAATGCGAAACTGTAACTCACTTTCCGTAGTCGCGTAGATCGCCACAAGCACATTTCCCTATTCGTGTCACCCTAACCATAGAGTTTCCCAATATACACTAGAGGGAACTCTGGCGCTAGTGTCTATAAGAGCTGCAACGCATGGCGCTTCAGCGAGCATGGAAATGATGGGTAGTACACACATTTGTCTAATCTTCGTACTTCTGGCCTGATTTTGGCTCCCTGTGTGTTCTTGTGGCTAGTAGCTGTATTTTACCGAAACAAAAATCAGCAAATGTTCAGCGGTTGCGCTTCACTGCCTTATTATTTTAGACTTACCTTTCCAAATTGGATCACGAAGTTCAAAAGGGTTGAATCTTTCTTTGAAAACAAAACCGAAACACAGCAATAAACGAAACCGCAAGTATAATTCACCGCCCCGAAAGTACGAAGACTAGGCAAATGTGTGTACTACCCATCATTCCCACGGTCGCTGAACGATCGCAGCGACAGAGTCCTTTCTAGTTAATCTTGGGAAACTCTATGACCCTAACGGGTGCAATATCAGAACTTCCGGCCGACGTCACATCCGGCCGACGTCACGGGACTAAAACAGACACGTGACGTAAGACATCATTGGTAGAGCGGCAGCAAGCGATTCCATCCCTCTGGTAAGGTGACCAGTGTCTGCTTTTTTGGAAATCTCAAACCGGCAAGAGGCTCTACGCAAGGAGGGCTTCAATTCCCTCGTCTGACCCGACCAGCTGTCTGCACTAATTAAGAAAATAATTGAACTACAGCTGCAATTGATGATTCTGATTAGGTTAAGATATCTTCTTCAGTGACGTGCCGCCTCCAGAACGACTCCAGGGACGTGCCGAAGTGTTCCGAAGCTCCAAAATTACGTTTAATTGTCTTTATGCCTTAGTACAGCAGGGTAGCGGGCAACCGCTGAGCCGTGTGAGTGGCATTTTGTAAGCGTGCGGAGCAGCACCACGGCACAGGTTTAAATGACCGCAGCCTTGCGTGACATCGTCCGCTGCGAGCTCCTCGTCGTTCTCCCAGATCTGCGTAATAACTGGGCGGTGAACGGCATGCTACGCCACTGCTTTGCGTACTGTGGTGGGAAAAGCGCATGAACGTTTAAAGAACGAGGAGGAAAAAAGCGAAATTTGTCGCCCCAATCGAGCCCCCCTCTGAGTGCTCCGTAGTTCGCTGCTCTCGTGCTCGCGTGCTTTTTGCCAGTGCGCCCGAGGCTGTGGAGAGAAACGTCGTTTGTGGCTAAACGCTGCCATTATTGTTCAAGTCCCGAAGCAGAAGTAAAAAAGTAAAACAACGTCACGTGTACTACTTTACTGTCCTGCGTACGCCAGGTCCGAGTTCCTCTCTCTCTCTCACTCTCTTTGATCGTCTGTGCTAACGGATGCACCGTTCTCATTTTTCTTCTCAATTCAACGATTGAGAATTGTCATTGCAGTTTTTACGTGGGGTTTTCATATGTGAACAGCAACATTTGCTGATAAAAGGCCCTGAAATTACACTGTGTTGAAATACGAGAGAGAGGTTTCTTTCTAATCTTCACTACTTTTCCGGCAGGCGTTGTTATCTCATCCGCGCCCCTATTTTCTTTATAAAGCACGCGGAAAATTTTAGCACTAAGTGTTGAGCCTATCAGGAGTTCGCGCTTTTCGGGTCGAGCTCTGTTTTATCTGCTTTCTCAATCGAAAACGCACAAAACGAGGGGGAATCACGCTGATGATCACGAAAGATAGTGACGGCAGACAAAACAGAGTCGGTGCGATAATGCATAACAAAACGCTGAGGGGGGACAATTCACAACCGATATCCTTCGTGTATATAGACAAATGAAGATCTTTTTGTTCTGATGACGTCAAGTGAATGTACTTTGCGCGTCACGAATTCTACCGAAAAGTCGGTAAATGTCAGGACAGTGTAACGCGCTTGCTGGTTGTGTTTACCAAGGTTGTTTAAGAGTTCGTTTTTTTAAGAGCCCTTCAATCCTGATTTATGACCCGAAAAAGAACGGTGCTGTATATTAGTCCGAAGCCATTTCCTCGCTTGGCTCGCGGGTGAGCAACTGTCACTACAGAAGCTACGTCCATGTTTCGATGACTAGAAGTCAGTGTCACTTCCATTCATCATGGAAATGTCGTAGGCCCGTGTACTCAGATTTGGGTGCACGTTAAAGAACCCCAGGTTGTCGAAATTTCCGGAGCCCTCCGCTACGGCGTCTCTCATAATCAAATGGTGGTTTTGGGACGTTAAACCCCACATATCAATCAATCAATCAAATCCATTCATCATACCGCTTTGTAAGTAATATACAAATTCGTGCAAGAGCTTGGGTGTACTTATCAACAAAACTTTATTACGTCACTAAAGTCTGTAGGAACAAACACCTTGTAGAAAAAAAAAATCAACGAAACACTATACGCCGAGAAAGCATTTTTAGTTTCCAGCGCAGTTTTCAGGTGGCGCGGATGAGGTCGACGCTTCTTCGTGACTCGCGCGTTTGTTTCTCAGATAACGCTCGCGATCTCAGCAGATCCAAAGAGCACGCGCCGAATCGTATACGACTGCGAAACGACGTAGATTCGTGCATGCGGGCAAACGTACAGCGATTAATGGCCATCCATCGTGGCACTTTCTCGACAAGCAGCGCGAGCGGGTGATGACGGAAGGCGCGAAATGCAAGATCAGATCCAACCCGCGAAACAAACCAAGCAAATGAAGTGATAATGATATATAAGAAGAAGGAAAGAAGATAGGAAGGTGTAGAAAACGGAAATAAAAGAAGCACGGGAACCGCAGGCCGGTCTTGTAGGTATTCCTGTGCAAATAAGACTTTTCCTATTAAATGACTGTGCAGCCGTTACAGCATAACCTCATTAACTGTCACTGCACCACTGTTCTTGCATTGCATTTTTTATACGTTCAAACGTTTGCATTTTCGGTATGTGCAGCTATCCTAGTTATATGGGTGCATTTTAATTTCTGATGCATTTCCCTGTTACATTCATTGTGCATCTGTGCATTTTTGTTGTACCTCCTTATATTTACTTTGCTATGTACCGATGCTATTATATCTTGTCAAGTTGTACAAGTTGTATCATGTCGTGTTAGTTTTACTTTTTATTCGCTGCTGCCTGTACAGTTCCCCAGGTCCCTTCAAGCTGTTTTTCAACAGCTTTTTTGCCTGGGGAACCCACAACTTTTTGTGTTGGAAATAAACCCAAACAACGTTATACGATGGCCTGAGGGATGTATCGCAGCCGTATCGCAATCCGAATAGCACATACGCGTGTTCTTACAAGTCAGACGCAGAAATATTTACCGAAGATTATACCGGGTGGCATTGATAGGGAAAAGGTCTTGTAAATGGCGCCCGTCGCGAGCTTGCTCCCATGGTCTTTCTAACGAAGTAGATTGTGTTTGCGTGTGTGTTATCGGTCATATATCTGTTATTCGCGCGCATATAATGACGCCCGCGAGTGCGACATTGTGGTCATTTTTTTTTTCTTTTTCACCTCGCCATTTGGTGAACACGCGTCGTTACCGGAGGTATATTCCTCGGCGCCTGGCACTGCCGTGCTTGTGTGTACATGATTGAACAGGACTGTCACAGTAAGGTTGCTCGATTGCGGACTTTTTCTTCGATTGCGGGGCTTCCAATCGCAAGAATCAATCATGATTTCGTTTCTTTCTTTCTCTCTTTCTTTCTTTCTTTCTTTCTCTCTCGATCGACTCCTACAGAGCCCCGGCCTCATCTTTTCGTCCAACACATTGATCACTATACCTAGCACAAAAACACGCGCCTACGTAGCACACAATCCATCAAACAGCACGTCAGAAAACCCGTTAAGTGTATACCTTGATTATTATTATTTTAACCTCCCCAGCCTACAATTGAATACCAGTCCTAACCAAGCATCTTCTAGACGCGGTCGTTCCCGCGACTCCCTCGCTCTCTTCTATATTTAAGAATTTCTGTACATTTGAGAACAGCATTACTCGTTTTTTTTCTTTTATTTGCGTTTTTCGTCGTCCTCTTCTTGGAACTTACGGCGATCCCAAACACGGTTCGTTTTCGTTCAAACCGCGTCAGAGTGTCCGCTCGAAAAAAAAAAAGAAAAAAAAAACTGGCCACGCGTGATGTGTCGAAGTCGAGAAGAACGCCTAACTAGCAAAACGTGACTTCCCGGAAGAGATCGCCGAGATTTTCTTTTCCGTAACCGAGTATTAGAGATAAGCGTAACTTTGGGTATACGTCGTATACGCGGCTTCCTGGGCAGGTTACGCGTATGCGTCCTAGCGCGAGACCACAAATCAAGCACACTTTTATCACGTTGTTACGCCTTCGCGTGTAACCATATTCTCGAGTTTCTTTCGTTGTTCGTTCTGCGCATGGCGTCTGACAAAACGTGAGAGATAGCTCTGAGCGATCACTGTATAGCCTATAGACTACGTACTGCTGTATAGCCGGAGCACACACGCTGGCGTGCTGGGTAGCACGCCATATACTTTGATGGAGCACTGCTGATGCGTGCAGTTACCGTCATAGACGTGCGTACAGAAAAGTAGAGGGAGGGGGGGAGTTGCACAAGTGTACTACCTCGTCTTGGCACTGCGCTGTGATCGCAAGAACGCACTCCTACTTAGCAGGAGTGTGTTGGAAAGAATACTCTGGGAGTGGGAGGGGGTCGCTAGTGTATGCGGTGCAACATCACCCATTTCACCCCCTCCCCCCTCTCCCAGTGGATGAATGTAGAAGTCTGAGCACGCCTATGGTCACGGTTATCGCTCCTACTGTCCTATTGGTCTTGCGCGCAAAAAAAAAAGGGGGGGGGGGGGGCTGGCGTGCCACAATTCACCCCGAGCCTGCAATTCCTGCAGTGTTCTCTTGAAAGTTCAGTCCCGCGGCTGTAGACTGTAAGTGAATGAACGAAGAAAAGACGCGGGCCGGAGCAATCGTTTCGGCAGCACGGAAGTCCGGCTTAATCTGAAGACGATAGTAATAGCGCGAGAACAAAATGACGACACAGAGACAAGAAGGACACGAAAGTCTCTGTGTCATCGTTTTGTTCTCGCGCTGTAACTATCGTCTAGCCATACCAACTAGCCCAAGCTGCCACACGTCTAAGTTAATCTGAAGAGATGAGGATCGTGGGAGGAAGCGGGAGATATCTTTGAGGGTGCGAAACAAAGGGGAAAACCGAGTTAACCGATCGCCTGGCGCGTTCGAAAGCGTGCTCGATGTTCTTGATTTGCGGCTCTCGCACGATGAACAGCGTGATCGGCTGAGCTCGTAGTTGGTGACCAGACGTGAGCGTAACAGAACTGGAAGCGAGGAGATGACAGACGAGAGTGCCGACGAGCGTAAATCATGCCCCCTTCTTGTTTTGTGAGATTAACAGTGAACTGGAACGACCTACTCGTAGATGCATATGAGAGGTGTATGCCTATTGTTTTATGGCCAACAAGAATAGATATTTGCGAAGTAAATTTGTAAAGAAACTTTCTCTGTATTCACTCTCACGTGTGAGAACATTAGTACGTTCATTGCTGTCTAATTGTAAGCCAGAAACGAGCACAAAAAAAAATAAGAAGCGGAAGTATATGGCATGTGGGATATCTTGTTACATGCTATAGATGATGTAACCAGAAAACAAAGAGTTCTTTTATCGGCCTAATGTAGTAGCTTGACGGCAGGGATTTCTTTAAAGAACTATAGTGAAACCAACTGGCAATTAAGTCAAGGGAACGTTATTTGTTCTTTTCTTAACCATAGTGTATCTAATGGGGCATAAATTAAAAGTAATTAGAGTGGATGCAAGAATCTCGCTATTCATCGGTGAGATCCGAAATCACAACTTGCGAATGACGTGTCATGTTCGTCACCAACCGAGATATACGTTAGAGCGCTCTTTCTCGCCCACATTGTAGCATCTTTATGTGTGTTTCGGTAGTAGTGTTAGACGAACCGCTCGTAACCTATATAGTAATTATTGTAGGTATTTACCGTCTTAATTCCATGTGATTATAAGGTACGCCGAAGCGGAGTGCTCCGAAAAATTTCGACAACCTTTGGAGTTCTTTAACGAGCACCTAAATCTATAAGTATACGGACTTTGAGCATTTGTGCCTCCACCGAAAATGGGGCCGACGCGACCTACTCGTAGCTCAATTGATGAAGGCACCAGACGCATAATTCGAAAGTTGTAGGTTCAAATCCCACCGATGGTGTGAGTAGTTTTGCGGTCATTTCAATTACTCATAGTTTAGGTCAAAATCATTACAATATGCACGCTTAAAACAACCAGCAATGTCCTCTACGCTTCTTCTGGCTCAATGGTCAGTTGGTTTCATTGAATGTGCGTCGTTTAATTTGACAGGCGAACCCATGAAACTCGTCAAGTTATTCAAAGTCGCGACCTTTTCAACAAGTCCCTTAATTTCGTACGTACGCTCACAAGCAGAGAATCATGGTAAAGTATGGTCCACTGTTAAAAAGAACACTCAAATGCACACCCTGAATATTTCTGGTCTTTTAAGAGCAAGTGGATTAAGGAACATTCTTCATACAAGTCAATAGTCTGTCAAGAGGAGTCGGAACTTTCAACCACCAGTAGGCTCATGCATATTTAAGCCACTATGATTCCGTAAGATACCGCAATCTAAGCATGCTGCTCACGCAGGTGTTCCCTTTAACAGTGTACCCGTCTGTACATACTGCAGTACTGCCGCAAGAACAATTGCCAAAACGAAACAGTTTTTGTACGCCTTGAAAGTGAGCCAGCTTGCACGCAAGCCAAGCCACAATGTGGCATGACAATAGCGCGCCCCGTTAAAGGCCGTTTCCATAAAAAACGCTAGACCTTTCTCCGATTCGCGTCATTATGTCGTTACTGAGGCGGCGTTTATTCTTTCATTTTTGTTATTTTTTGTTCGCTGGTGTATTTTTACAATTCCAGGGAAAACCTTCTCGCTTTTTGTTTACTTACACTTTGCTTTCGCGTGCAGCAGCTAAAGACGTGTAGCGCATACAAAGCAACAGCGCATGTGCAATATCATGACATGCCCGGAAGCGAGGTGCATATATATATATATATATATATATATATATATATATATATATATATATATATATATATATATAATATATATATATATATATATATATATATATATATATATATATATATGTGTGTGTGTCACAAGGGCTCCTGAATTCCTTAATCTGCCGCGTCGGGGGGGAAACTGAACTTGCATACGTTTGCGAGGGCTTGTTGTCACTGGCTGCGGGAACTAATGCAAGGTATTGGCTCGAGTCAAAAGTAGTGCCTTCATTTGACGTTTGGGCTGTGGGCCCTACGTACGTCCTTCGTCGGGAGGGTTCAGCGCCGGCGTGGCGTCTCATGTACGCCGTTTTATAAGCCTTGTCGATCTCTCGATGGTTGCTTTAAGTATATAACGAGCTGCTTAAAGAGCGACTTATAACAAGAGCGTTATAAGGAAGGACGCTGTCGGAGCAACTTCGACGAGGAAGGTCGCGACGGTGATAGATCTGGGTCGCGTGCAACAGCTTATAGCGGCACGCGCGCCACCTGTTAAAGGCCATCGCTCACTTTCGGACGACGCAAGCGGCGCTCTACTTACGAGTTGCGTAAGCTACTTCGCGCGACCCTTCGACAGTTTGATCATGCCTGTACGCAGCGCTGGGTACACCTACATACTTTATTGGGTGAGAAACAATAGTCTCACACTAAGGCAACAGACCTATCTACAGCTGCCCTGTTCGAGGTGCTGGTTAACGTGGCCTTCTCTAACTTGTGTATGTCTGTCAAAGCATACAATATGAAGGGCAACGTATACCTTACGTCGTCAATAGTACGAACGATTACACGATATAATGTGTATTACGCAAAACAGTTCGTTTGTCTGGACACACTTCGAATGTAGGTGATCGCCTATACAGCTGCAGCTATATAGAGAGGTGACAGAAACGTCTACATTTGTGTTAGAGAACAGTGGCTTAATTGCTTTAATAATAGGGTGGTTATTGTAAGGGGTAAAGTTATCTCCCACAAACATTAAAAAAGATATAGCGTCGATTGTTTGTAATATTTAGGCCTGTAGTTAAAATTCGTGACAATGTGAACGAGGGTAAAAACAAGCGAGCGAAAGATAGAACGTGCTAATGTAGAACAAACGATGAGCTATATAGGTGACTACAGGTGATTCGCACGTAAGCTGCAGCGTAGCTGCAGGCGGAAACTGAAGTGAGTCGCCTTTAAGTGTTATTTCAAAGGGAGAGAGAAAAGCAAATAAAAGGCAGGGAGGTTAACCAGGTAGCACCCGGTTCGCTACCCTACAGGGGGGAGGGGATGGGGGAAGGAAAATAACAGAGAAAGGAAGAAGGAAAGTGAGAGAATTTAATAGGTGTTCGTTTGAAATAATAAGCTGGAGAACTTTCGTGTCGCCCTCTCTGTGTGGCAGTGCCGGATATATAGACTGCAACCCTAATGTGGCGATGTTTGCCGAAGCTCTCCTCCTACGATGTATACTCCATGCCGCATAACATTGCCTCACGGGGTCAGAATTCGGCCCGTACTCCGAACTATGGTCTACACCGTCGACGCGGGAAAAACGCGTAGGTGGTTCCCCTCTCTGTGTACGTAAGCAACTTCCCTAGCTCGGCCATGGCCAAGCTTCATCTGTGAGCCCTGAAGCGCAGAACCACCGGAGGCAGCGATGGTGGATCGCTATGCGTGTAAGGTCACTTTGGTACGGCGTTCCACTTGTACGGCGTTTTGTACGGCTCCGTTCGGTCTCCTACATACGGAGATAGAACGGAGCCCCACGACTTCGACGTTGTCGACGGCTGCAGTTTGCCGCGAGCTCTAGAGGCGGGCTGCGTATACCGCAAGCGAAACAACGTACACCAACCACATCGAGCTATAGGGCAGGGTCAAGAACTGCACAGACTTTTCCTTGTTCTCCTCTTTCTTCCGTTAAAGCCGGTGAAAGAGACGGGAGATATAAACACTCACGACTCGGAGAAATCTCGGAGGCTCGGCTCGTCGTTTCGCCGAGGTTAGTGAGCGTCGATAGCGGCTGAGATAAAACACCCACCCAACCCCCTTTCCCCTAAGGACAAAGAGTGGTGTTGAAAAGATGGAAGAGACATAATCAGAAGGAGGGAGAGGAGTCGTCTCCTTCTCAGCGCGTGCGTTATTAATTGCGAGTGTCGCGAAGGCAGGGTCGCATGCGAGGATCAGGAAAGGGTGAGGAAGAAGGAGATTCGAGATGTGTATACCTTCACTTACTGAGCGTGTGGCCGCCGGCGGTGATATCGCCGGAAGGAAATCTATCGCAATCTCGTCGCGACGGGGGTTCCCGATTTTTTAGGTTCTGTCTTTTCCTTTCCGTATAATGCCGTCACCCTAATGGCCTTTCTCTCTCAGGTTTGTCTGTATATATTCCGCCGCATTATACACAGCATTGGAGTTTTGTTCTGTTTGTCTCGTTGACTTATTTCGCTCTCGTTTTCGGAAGAAGCCTCGGAGGATATTTTTTTTTTCAGAGTCCTCTTCGAAACGTTGGTGGCCTTATTGTCGCGCGACTGCTTACCGTGTCTCTCATTTATCAACGGCTCGCGTCGCTCGTTGGCTCGCTGGTTGCGAGGCAATTTCGTCACGAGGCGCCAACGACACGGGGGACCCGTTTGTCGCGAGATTCCTGAGCGTGCTTCGGTAACCATGGACCAGGACCGCTGCGTGGTGTGTGTGTGTGTGTGTGTGTGTGTGTGTGTGTGTGTGTGTGTGTGTGTGTGTGTGTGTGTGTGTGTGTGTGTGTGTGTGTGTGTGTGTGTGTGTGTGTGTGTGCGCGTGCCTGTCCTTGTTCATTCCTATACCTGCTACACGAGTCTTCACTCTCTGTTGCCAGTTGGGAAGGGGTTTGTAAGTGGAAAACTTTTACCCAGTTTACCTTAAATGTTTTTTGCCAGTGGTGTATGCGATTCATCGGATGAAGCGGTATTGTGCCGCGCAACCTTCGATTCTCGCCGAAAGGTTTTTTTTGTTGTTGTTGTTTTTCTGAAATGCTTTTCGGACAGCTTTCGGATGCATGAAGGTCGTCAGCCTGTTCGGGCGCTTGGTTGCGATGACTGCCAATAAAAAATAAACTGCAGCAAAGAAATTGTTCGAGTGATTCAAAGCCCTCAGTGTCAAATGATTACAATTACAGAGGCATGATACTAATGTGTGAGATGTTATCAGATCGAATTTATTTATTTAGTTCGAACCCATCTGTGACGCCAACGTGCCAGAAGAGTCAAATTGCATCGCTCCCTTTGTAGTCGCACTAAAGTCACCACGAACGGGTTGCATCTGAACTCGGAGCAATCGTAATATTCCTTGAATATCGGCCGCGGATATGACCAAGCCAGAATATCAAAGGAAGCGTCTTTGCCACCTCTGTGCAACTGGCCCGAGTCCCGGCCGACCACACAAACATGAATGTTTGGATTCAGTCATCGTTTCTCCCTACACCCTTCGACTTTCTATATGAAGCAAATATGTATGCGTATTTGTGAAGCCGTGTTAAACTAAGCCTAATAGCAAACTTTCGAAATAAAAAAAATTGACGGCAGATCCACGAGGTGAATGATGATGAGATTGGGCGAAGCTCCTGGAAGTAATACCGTGAAATTTTTTTTCGTTAATTCGCCCGATCAAAAACACCTGGCGTCTTCTTTTAGGGGCGAAGTTCCTTATAGCGGCATTTGTTCGTCCCGCGTAGTATGTAACCGGTCTTACGCTTTGACCTGCAAACATTTTGACCTCCAAGGTGGTGCCGGTGAGAGATTCCTTCTGTGCGTTGTTTAACAATAAAAAATAGTGCTCAATGTACATGTCAATAGCTGATAATGGGGTATGAGAGACAGGAGCATTCGGCTTTTAGTTAACGTGCATGCTGCGATCCCCATTAGCAGCCATTGCATCTACATTGAGCACTATCTGAAGGGAAAGGGTTGCTAAGTTATACCCGCTGGGTGTAACCACCTTACTTTTAGAAAGGTTTAGCGAGCGTTGAGCCGCAGTGCCATGAATACAATGAACTAGTATATACCATGAATGAATTGGAGGTAGTTAAAGGTGGGAAGTAGGTACGAAGTGCAAGCCGTAAGAAAGTAAAAGCCGAATTCTCCTGTCTCTCATTTCCCATGCAGCCATTGGCATGTACATTGAGCTCTATCTGCCAGGAAAAGGTTGCTACGTTATACTCGCTGGGCGTAACCTCCTTGGTTTTAGAAAGGTTTAGCGAGTGTTGGGCCGCAGTGCCATGAATACAGTGAACTAGTATATACCATGAACTCGAGGTGGTTGAAGGTGGGAAGTAGACCCGAAGCGCAAGCTGTTAGAAAGTGTGCGTGTGCCACCTCTCGTTTAGTCCTTGGAATGTCCGCTGGATGGCGGTGTTTCTATATGGGGAATATATGATGAAAAGATGTGAGATGGTGGTACTTGGAGTGTTGAATAGATGGACGAACGGACACACAGACAGATGCATGAATGGACGCAACAACGGACGCAGGGGCGGATGCATGGACGACCGCAGGAACGGACGCACGCACGGACGGGCGGATGGACGCATGGACGGTCTCACAGACGGAAGGAAGCAAGAACGATTGGACGGACGAATGCTTCGCCCCACTCTCCATCATTCACTCCGTGGATATGCTGCCAATTTCTTTTTTTTTTTTTGGTTTAGAAACATCTGACGTCTTTTCGTTTTGCTTTTAGAAAACATCTGGCGCCTTTCGTTGGTTTATTTCATCTACGGCATTTTGAACAAAAATTTTTTATTGTTTAATCACGCACAGGAGAAATCTCACCAGGCACTACCTTAGAGGTAAACAATGGCTGCTACTTGGAATGAGAGACAGCAGAAGTCGGCTTTTAACCATTCTACTTCTACTAACGTTTCCTACTAGAACATGCGAATGGCTGCTAAGAGACAGGAGCATTCGGCTTTTAGTTAACGCGCACGCCGCGAACTTTTTATTGTTCAACAAAGCGCAGGAGAAATCTCCCACCGGCACCAGCTTGCAGGTCAAAATGTAACACTTGTTACACACTACGACTACGACTACGAGGGTCGAACGGGTGCTGCTTTAAGGAGCTTCGCCCCTAAAAGCCCGTTTACAAAGATGGCGCTGTGATGACGACATCGTCAGTCTAACGAGGTTACAAACGTACGCATCATATGCGAAATTGAGTTTTCTACTTCCATCTCCGTGAAAGTAAGCGAGCTTCACATTAAGCTTCTACAAGGTGCTAGTTTAGTAGCATTTCGGGACGTCAGGTGCATTGCCATAGCCCCGTAGTTAGTGCAGGAAAGCCCGTAATCTGCAGCTGTGGTCAGCGTCTTCTCCCGTGCCATTATAGCGCAAACAGGAGGCATTACTCGATGACATCCCTCCAGTAGTGTAGTACCACAGCGGCCGTGCAGGGGACTCAGAGAGGTTCTATAGACCTAGTCTATAGAACCTCTCTAAGGTTCTATAGACTATGTCCTCCTTGGTTCTATAGACTATGTCCTCCTATGAACCTCCTTGGTGAGACTAGTGCACGTTAAAGAACCCCAGGTGGTCCAAATTTCCGGAGCCCTCCACTACGGCGTCTCTCATAATCATATGGTGGTTTTGTAATGTTAAACCCCACAAATCAATCAACCTTGGTGAGACTACAGGTGCCGTCACTCCCATCCGTACGGGACGCGCGCGTCTATAAATAGACGTCCGCCGTTACGCGGCGTGGTCCGCTATCGGACGCGCCAAACAAATCGGGTACGTAGTCGAGATTGCATCAGCGGCCGCCAGTCGCTCGCAGGTTGTTTCGGCTGTTTCTTTCGCCGGCGTCTCGCGTCGTCGGTCGGCGACCCCGATGCGCCTTTCGGATGCGCAGACAGCTGCCGCATCGGGACTCCCGTCATTTATCAAGCATTCCCCTGGTCGGTGTATCGTCTCGGAGAAGACAAAAGTGGAGCAGGGATTGAATCGCTGTATAACTGGCTAACCGTGGCGAATTCCGTCGTAACACCTGCCCCCATTACCTCTCATTTTGGATCGTCGGCGATCCTGTCGGCAATCTGAGGCGTCATCTGTTTCGCAATTTCGTGTCGATCGTTGCGGAGATTGAGAGGAATTTGTATCATGTAGAGTACTAGTCGTTTCAAATCTTCTGTTTCGTTCCCCTCTGTTTTGTCACGTATATTGATTTATGTATTGGTTGATGTAATGAGGGTGAAGTAAAATGAATATCGGCTAACTGATTTGTCTGTATAGTTCGCGGTGCAAAAAAATGAATAGGCTGATAATGACGCTAGCTTAAATAAATAGGGAAGTGGTAGGAAAGCGAAACAAATAAACAAAGCGACATGGTAATTGAAAGTTCACTGACAAAACTTCAGTTTTCACCGAAAAGTTCACATCACACTTCTTTTCAAATTGTGTCCACAGTTCAAATTGTAGCGTGTCACTTCATGCTTCGTATACGCGCGTTCTTGCTTGTTGGCAATTGCTAACCATATATTCAGTGTCGAGTGTGATTGATTGATTAATTGATTTATTAATTGTTCGATTGATTGATTGATTGATTGATTGATTGATTGATTGATTGATTGATTGATTGATTGATTGATTGATTGATTGATTGATTGATTGATTGGCTTTAACAGCTCTGGAAGACGACGTGAAGTGGAGAAAGTTATGGAATTCGGTAACAACATCAGAGCCCTGGCACTGCCTAAGTACGGGCGCGATTTCACATTTCCCATTTCGTGACATTCCGCGCAGCTTTTTTCGAATCGAACATGCTGTCTCGATTTCTGTAGCAGGTTGTTATTTTGTTCTGTGTAACCGCGAAGGCTGACCACCATTTCTGAAGTCTCTGATTTCCTTGTGCACTCATCTGTGCGCGTTCGGAACAACTCTGCCGTCCCTGCTTGCATTGGCGTCAGCCGGGTTACGCAACTGTTTCACTGTGAAGCCCGGAACGTGTTGCGAGGGCCGCTCATCGTACGTCTCGAGCTGCAACGACGGCGTGAATGTCGCGCGATGTAATTACTCGCATTCATTAAGTATCGAGGCGCGGGCGAGCTGTTGAAGACGCGAGATAAGTTGACTAGTTGAGTTGTGCGACTGATAGCATCTTTCGTAGACGCTTTCACGTTCTCTGTTGCGTCACCTCTCTGCCGAGCCCAAAACATTTCCTCTCAATCATGCGTGAAACGACTGCGTTCAGGACCGGCAACCTGCTTTTTTTTTTTTTTTTTGCTGCGTGGAGCGGAACCCATACATATTGCGTGTTTATATTTTTCCCCCACCTTCTTACCGAAGCGAGGCGTTGCGATGCCACGATATTGGCAGATGAAATCGTTGACTACATTATTCACGTTCATGTTGTCTATGGCCGTTCTTGGGCCACAAAGCGTAATTGCCAGTGTGACGAATACAACAAACACCGGCTGCAATGTTGCGGTGTTTTATCTTCAATTGCGATAGCATAATGAACCCAGACGGCCTGCTCTTTGTATCGAAGCTCTATCGTTTCTTATGCTTACGAATGCCTGCGATTCTTCTGCTTTCAAAATCATTTATCTGTTTTTATCTGTTTTTTTCTAATTGTTTGTCAGTGTCTCCAAATAAAACGCAACTCTATTATCGCGTAGTAAACTTCAATGGGTACGATATTGAACAGTACAAAGGGAACGCATCGGAAGGAGTCTCAGCATGAACTTTGCTAGGTGTTCATATTGAACTGTACTTGTTTTTAGAAGTGATGCTCCTTGTAGCATCACCTGGTCTGTCGTTCTTTCATCCTGCGTAGCCAGCATATCTACGGTATGAATGATGAGTGGGGTGAAGCTTCCGTCCGTCCGAAGCATGCTGTAGTGTGTTCCTTCTGTGACATACAGAAGAATGGATGCCAGACGGACGGACAGATGGACAGATTACGAGGGCCTGGTCTGACACAGATTCAATGACGTGTGTCAAACTGTAATCGGCAGATATTTTGCGAATGTCCTATCGGCAGCAACTCAAATGCGAACAAGGCTAAAGTGGTTCCATAGCTTCAGCCGCAGATGGCAGTTTAGTGGCTTCACTCAGACTTCAAGATGTGCACTTTTTATTACGCCTTACTATACCTAAAACTAACTGCCGAAGGATTACGTGCCACTCTTCTATTTTTAGCATGTAATGAGCCTTCTGCTCTCTTATTCTCTGTTTGAATTGACCTAGGTGGTACATTCAACAAAGCTGATCATTTATAAATTTGTTTTCTTTTTCCTCAGTTGGTTAATACAACATCAAAGCCAACGCCGCAGCAGCAGTTTTTAGATAGTAGAAATTTTGTCTTTGCTGAATTTTTTTTTCTCATTGCATTCAGTACTTTTGCAGGCTTCAGTGGGACCAGATGTTGATGACAAAATGTAGAAGGCGTTTAATGAGGGCCCAGGATGGCAGCCCTAGGTTATATGCGGTGGTTCCTCTTTCTGAGCATGTAAGGGCTATAAGAGGAACACGTTACGTTCAATAGCCGAGAATTAAGGCACGTCCGGCATATCGAAAGAAAAATACTTAATGGCGGGGAATTTTCAGTCTATGGCTCTGTTTTTCTGCATACGCGGACTTCAAGATGGGACAGTGGGAACTCGTACGTGGACGCTTTATAGCAAATGGCTTTTCTTTGGAGCCCGTGAGTGTTACTAACCTGGGTGATGAAAACATAGGCTACACGCTGTCGCACTCACTTTTGTCGGAATCACTCAAAAGTGATTCATTCACTTTTTTTGTGATACTGTACTACCTGGCGCTGCCATACCAACGCTTCAATCTTTGACTAAAAAAAAAAGCACAGCCCTCACAGCCCACCCCCAACCCCCTGCTCAAGTTCATAACAACATAAGCTTCGCAACGGAAGTAAGTCATCAGTCAGCCAAATAGAAGATCTTGCTAAGCTCTTCATTATTTAAGCATCTAATGACCTATATTTCATCACTTATTTTGTTATATTAGTTAATTCTGCGAAGAAACAGCTAGCAACTATCGAGCATTATTTTGTATCATGTCGGAACTAATATATAATCAGGAAAATACTTCTAGTTATTCCATTATTCAAGGTAGGTTTAAGTTTAACTGCAGATGATGTTCTAAGTTTCGGTGCCTCCGTCTCGGGACGCTACCACAGTAACGTATGACGTAGTACGTAATTTTAATTCGAGAATATAAACACACGCCGATATAACGTCAGCTTTAAGATATGCTCGACAAGTACTAGGGATATAAATGTTAATGTGAATAAATGTTGGACATACATTCGATCTTGATTGGGTGAGGTAAGCTCAACTGTCTGTTCAGCGCATAATTTCAGTCTTCGATATAATATTTTCTCCCATTTTCTTTTATTGATTCGTTTTCATTTTATTATTATTTATTCTTAAAAATAACTTGCAATTTCTTTACCTTTTTTGTACATTTTAATAGTAGACTGAAAATCATTGCATAGTTATCACATATAGGCTACTACAACTTTTCTTGGCCGATCCCCCGAAGGTATACGTGCCAAAGCTGACAGGCAACAAACAAACAAACAGGCGCATCGAAAGGTAGACTAGTTGGTAAATAACGATTGTTCAGCGAACTGGGAACGCGAGAGCGCAGACGAAGGCATAACCACACAACACGAGCACTCACTAACAACTGTTGTTAGTGAGTGCTTGTGTTTGTAGTACGTTCCCGCACTCCCAGCCCGTCGAACGGCGCGTTTCTTCCAATGCCTTGCCTCTTGTCTGCAGCTCTTCGATGGTGATGGCCGGAAGTACCCAAGCATTTCTTGGAGCATAACGTTAGTTGTCCTCGATCACCATTATCTTCAGACTTGCGTGGCATTTACCCTGTGATTGAAAGAATGATTGGATAGTTCCGAATGAATAAATAGGTGGGGCTGATTTGGCGCCCTCCTTGGATGATAAGGGGTACTATCGTTGCGAGAATTTTTTTGTTGTTGTTGTTGTTGGAGGAGGGGAGCTCAACCATACCTAATGTATATTCCTGAGTGTGTTTGTGTGTGTGCAACTATATGTACATATTCAAAAATTGAAAACTGACCAAATTGCGGAGGGAGGGGAGGAGGTTGAAACTCCCTCAGTTCTCCTTTGGCTGGCTACGCCACGGATTAAGGTTTGGATGGCGGATTAAGGGGTGACATGTAACTGAAGGATGCGAGACATGCATATAATCCAAGGTCACGGTATAGTGAGTCAGTGGCTGTACGGGAGCGTATCAAACAACAGCCCAATACATAGCATTTGGTATCGTGACGTCACCCTTCGTGTGAGCACATGTTTGCATGCCAGCGTTGGTAGCGCAGTTTGAACCTGGCGTTTGTCGTTGTAGACAGACATCACACCTGGCCTTAAAATACACCGGCAGCCATCCGAGAGCACCCAACGATTTATTTGATCTCTCCCACGGCACAGTGGGACGTTACTTCACAGGCTTCGATTAGAAGTAGCATGTACAAACAGTTTTCTGAACAGGTTACACCGGTCGAGCTCACCTCAGCGCGGCTGTGGAAACGAAAATAAGAACGATGGTCAAATTCTTCTGGAACCCGTTAAGTACGCCAACGAAAGAAAAAAAAAGTTGGAGAAAAAAAGTTTTCTAGTTCGAACCAACTTTTTCTCACATCTCAAATATTACTGGAATCGTGGCCTGGAGAGCACCCTCAGCAAAATGGGAACATCTCAATAAAATACTCTGCAGGGGACACTGGACTAGATAAGTGCTTGCGGTACACAGCTATCGGCTTCTGGACACGGATTGAAGTAACGTGTTAGGGCATATACATCCAGTATAACTTGGACAGGAATCTGTTTCCTGTGAGCGAATGGTTCATTTTCGTGTTTACATATATATTTCAGCTAGTGATGTGTTTTTTTCCTTTTACTTGTTCATTTGTGTTTTCAGGTTTACAGGGCACCACTTTTTTTTTTCTTTTTGCGTTATGGAGCTTACGAAAATACGAGTAGCCGAGAGGATATAAACTTCAACCTCTCCACAGCAATTTTTTTTTTAGAACAGAATACATACACCCACTGAATACGACCCCTGATGCTGCCGAGTGAGTTTCAGGCTCGAAAAGCAGCAAACAGTCGCGTCTACGCTTTGTAGCAAGGAAGGGTCGAAGCTGGAAAGGGCTCAAGATAGGAAATGGTCGTTTACCAAATTCCCCACGCAAGCATCGTATGTAAAATCAATGTCGATGCAGTAAATGTGCATACATTTACTGCATCGGTCATTGCTTGATGCAGTAAATGCGCATACATTTACTGCATCAAGCAATGACCGGCGACCACCGCAGGGTTGGCGATCCGGTTTTTGTAGACAAGTTATTGTACTGAACGTTCTCCTACAGCTCCCGCGATGCCTTCACGTCTGAGATTTTTATTGTCTTATGCGTTTAAAATCATCTTCGAAACGATGCGCCACCCATTTCTTTTGGTAGGTTAAAGGAAGGTTTCGGCGCGCCCGTTGAAGCGTCACTCCTGATAATCGATCGACTACTGTAATGTAATGATAGAAAAACCTCCCACCGTGCCGGGGGAGGAATAGTTACAACAGCAAAACAGGCGTATATATATGGCGATGTTCCGCATTCTATAGCTGCATATGGTCCAGATGAAAGTAAATTGCTCTAGTCTGGGTGCTGCGCTTGAAATTGTTGCGGAAGCCTCGCCATCGTTTCGACGGAAATCGGTTGAGCCAGCTGCGCTGCAGGTATGCTACGCTGAACCCCCTTCCTGTGCTGACCTGTTGAGGTGTCCTTGTAAGGAGAGACAGTTACGGATCGGCACTTTTCTTTTCTTCTGTTATAACCACTTATATAAAAATGTAAGGGACTGCCAAGCCAAGCACGTTCCTACCGAGCGAAAAGAGAACGAACCATTTTGGTGTACTTTGATGCGAGACGCATTAGAAATTTTCTCGTGATATACGAGAGTGAGAGAAGACGTACAATGACTACACGAAGACAGAAACTCCTCTACGGAAGATCGTGACAGCATTGCCGTGAAGACTATATTTTACACGCTTTTCGAGAAATTGAGCCAACCAGAAGAATGCCATTTATGGTTACTGCAGTCTGCGTCGTTTAATGAAGCGGTGGAACCGCATTCTCTCGAGCCACACACCTTTCGAGTCGAATGCAAATTCTACGGGCAGAAGGCTGATTTATAGAATATGGTACAGTCCTACCAGGCTAGTAGTGCCTTAGGCGCTAAAGTGCCGCCAACTTCGGGAAATATGGGACGCGGACTTGTCCAGCTTGATCCTCGAGGACGGGCGAGGACTTGCGGAAGGAGCCATGCTGCCGACCTTAGCCAACAAAATCTCGGAATAAGGATACGACCACTGTTTCTCTCATTTTGTGTGTCTAGTTTATTCTTCGTAAACGTTTTGTCGTCATCTACATAAGTTATTCGTACACATTTATAATGCTTACTTATTAACGCTAGCGTGGTTACACAGGTTCCCCCCCCCCTTTTTTTGTTAGATGGGAAAACATGAAAGAAAACGCCATATACTGTCAGAGCCGGATATACAAGCTTTGTGAATTCTTTGCTCGGTCTGTTTGTAAGGATCTCAACAAGTTAGTCGACAATCGTCTGTCGGAGGAAAAGATACTACGTTATCGTCTGGATTTAACGTCGCAGGAGGATGTCGTACCAACGCTACCAAGCTTCCTGGAATTTATTGGATTATCTGGGGGTGTTTTTTTATGTGTTATATTTATTCTTTCTTCCCCATCTTTTATATCCCCACCCCAGTGCGAAAAACACCTGATATTATCGTCTTGTGGATCTAGCTTTCTCCCCTCGCTCCTATTTTTCTCATACACCTTACAACAACAACAACAACAACAACAACAACAACAACAACAACAACAACAACAACAATAATAATAATAATAATAATAATAATAATAATAATAATAATAATAAGTCGGGTCTAACTTCCCAAAATCACAATATCGTTATGAGACACCATAGTGAAGGACTCCGAAATTTAGACCAAGACCATCTGGTATCCTTCTAGCGTGCAGTGCGATCGCACAGGGCACGAGAGACTATCATTTTGAGTCCATCGAAATGAGTCCTCCACGGCCGGCATCGAACTTGCAACCACCAGGTCGGCAGCCGCGCGTCATAATCACTGTTCCACTGTGGCGGACTGCTCAAGCGACAAATAAGAGAGAAAAAAAGATGAAATTGTCATTTATGACTTCTATAGCGTCAACCGACCGTCGTTTAGTCGGCTAACCGGTCGCTGCTCCGCAGGTGGAGGACCAGGGCGTGGACCCGAACTTGCGAGACAACGACGGAGCGACCGCAGCTCACTTCGCGGCCAGCCGGGGTCACGTGGAGACTCTCCGCTGGCTGCTGGCGCACGGCGCGGCCATCCTGCCGGACAAGTACGGCAAGTCGCCCTTCCACGACGCTGCCGAGAACGAGCAGCTAGAGGTAAGCACCTACGCCTTTTCTTTTATATATATGTATATATATACATACAACGTAAGCACCGTTTGTTCGCGTACCCTTTTCAGGCATTGGACGTTCGGGACAGCGGCGACATACTCGCACACGTCGTCTGCAGTGTTTGTCCACTTCGAGAGGCACATAGTGTTGGGTAAACTGATGGCCTGACTGGGCAATCATTCACTATTAGAACAAAAAGAATGATTCGGCAGAAATACTTCCAAGGGAACTCCGTCCTCATTCTCCTTCCGACAAGGAACTTCCTCACGTCACTCAAGTTGCAGAAGTACACTCTAAAAAAATATCGAGTAAAAAGGGTGTCTTTTTGTCCCACTACAATGATTGTCATCAGGTTTGCGTGCGCTTCCTTTCTTGAAAACTCGGCGCTGGCCACTTTCCTATCGAGAATGCAATGTAACGCTGATAAGGGGCATGTCGAACGTGACCGGAATGTACAGGGCGCGGGGCGATAGCGTAAGGATGGAACGCAATATAGATGACGATTATTGTTGTGGGACAAAAAGGCACCCTTTTTACTCGCTCTTTTTTTAGAGTGTATACGCCGCCTTCTCGGTGGTAATCATTAACAGCACCATCTGCAGGGCCACGGCTGTGTATACGGTTACCGTGGTTGTGCTAGTCTTCCTTTATCCCTCCCCCTCCCCCACTTTCAGTGTCCTTTTGGTAATACTTTCTAATGTTGACAACTACTGACATAGTATTGATATACTTCAGCTAGTGTTGCTAGATGGCGCCTCAAATGGTGGTAAACCTTCACTGGCATCATAGCGACCCGCTGAAGTTTGATTTATTTGAAAGAACAAGGTTCACACCTGACTAGCTGACCGACGTTTCGATGGTGGGACCAATGTTTGTCAAAAGGCTGTACCTATCCGATGTTATAGCAGTAATATTGCACTAATTCAGTTTCAATCAAGTGGTTGAGTGGTCCACAAATTAGTTTCATCAATAACACCGCTAGCGCGCACGTGTTAGGCTGTGGGTAGTGCCGGAACACAAGGACGTTCTGTATAAATGAGTCGACTCCCTTGCGTGTCAGAGAGCAGAGCAACTCACATAATTACCGAAGTATCGCATCTACAGACCCAGCCGGCACATCATTTGCGCGTGATTAGACGGGAAAAGTTGAAGCGAATGTAAATGTAGAGGAAACTTCCGGGTACTAACAGGATATGGAATATCGGTTTGAAACAGGTTGGGGGTAATTAGTGATCATCTGGCGTTCTTTTCGCGCGTTGTGGCTTCATTGTAGGCTAATGATGGACACGGCCGGCATTGCAAGACTGACGTGCGTGACCGCAAAAAACGCGTTTGCGACGTATACTTTTCGTGCACGACCTCGCACGTCGTCCCGTTTCTCCGCCTCCGGCTATAACTAAGCCATTTTTATATACCAGTACTAAAATAGCTTGCTCGTAGTTTCCGTTTTTCCTGCGGTAACCAGTAGGAATGCGTTTCTGGAAGCTGCAGTCCCCACGGAGCCGCTGAAATGCCAGGCATCCGCGTTCACCCAAAAATATAACCAACCCGAATGCTAGCAATCTTCCGTTCTGGCATCATGGGATGACATCTGCTTTGCATTGCTCTTGCTACCAGTGCTCCCTGTAAGTATAGACTTAGTCTAAAGATTTGCAGCGTTGATGATTTGTTAGTGGTTTATAACTTGTATAAATTTTCCTCTGCTTTATTGTCTGTTAGTTCTCATTATTATTGTACCTAACAAAGAAAACGAGCCTTTAAACTTACACTTTCTTCCATGAACTAGTGAATATATGCATGTACGCCTCCCATTTGAGTCTTTCATTTACATACATACATACATACATACATACATACATACATACATACATACATACATACATACATACATACATACATACATACATACATACATACATACATACATACATACATACATACATACATACATACATACATACATACATACATACATACATACATACATACATACATACATACATACATACATACATACATACATACATACATACATACAGTCACATGTTAGTGGCAGCAGAAGCATGAAAGCAGTTCATTGACATCTGTAATTTTTGAACCTGAAGTATTGAGGCGAAGAGATAAGAAACATGAATGAAACGTTAATTCGCAGCAGGTGTAACAACACCTCTCGCTCTGCATCGCTTCTACGGTGTCCTGCCTATGAAGCTATTTAATGGCCGTCCCTCCGGTCGTCTATTGTACCACGACTACTGGTTCTGTCCATTTTACCTACGTCTACTTTTTTTTCTTTTCGCGCCTTTTTTGAGGAAGTACAGCCTCACGCAGTATGACTTGCGACATGTTGCCCGCGGTCAAAGCGGCGCTTACACTACACAGTGGCACCGACACAAAAACCAATCGGGGACTTAAACACCGTTTCGACTTTACTGGTACTTGCGAAACGAATTTCATGTGTTGCAATTGTTACAGTGTAGATTCGGGGCTCTTCGACCATGGCCACCATGTTGCAACTCATACTGAGCGCCAGTGTGTACACTGCAATTGCAAACACAGAGATCGCCTTGACGTAGACGCCCTCCTATCTAAAGTTGTTTTCCTTGTGAAAGTTGAAACTCAGCAAAAACTTCCTTCGAATGACGACACGACCCGAGAACATCTGACGAGCAGCTCAACGCACACGTCTCTGTTGCGTACCTCGTTGACAGCGACCTCTCCGGGCGAAGCGGCTCGGCAACAAGTCCACGAAACAAGGCTGCAGTGACCGTCGTGCAAACCCGGAAGGTCGCTTAACCCTGCACGTGCCCCCCTCGGTCCGACTGGTTTCCTCGTGTTTCTCTCGGCCGCTTTCTGGAGCATTATTGAAAGAAGGCTGGGTAGGGGGGGGGGGGGGGCAGCACTACTTTTACCTATTTTTTCCTCGCGACTAACAAGGTCAGTGGGAAATGGAGAGCAGCACCGCACAAATCGACGCACCCGGGTGAACCAGCATCGTGTACGTGCTCGTGTTTCCTGAGCAAGGGTGGAGCCGGTCCGAGCGATAGATGGGAGCGGCTGGCTATTGAGTGGCAGCAGGCGCCTGCGATTATACTCGGCCTTCATATATGTATACGTATAGCACGAAGCCTCTCTTGCCTAAGAACCGGCATGGCTTCGCTTGACTAGGCGCGTAAGACGAATTCAAGCTTGATGCCGATTTCGGCGCCCTCTATGCACACGTCGGTGCCCCCCCCTCTCCCCTTCCGGTTAAACAGCGTGCAAATTTCCGAAGTGTGTCGTGTTTGGTAGCTATAGTCTGTATATATGATTACGTCACGACTGTCATGTCCGAAGGAATAGCGTCAAAGCCGTCGTGCAAAGTCTAACACAGAGAAGGCGAAAGAAGGCAAGCACCCGTTTGTAGCACGAAGCCACGAGAAAATCCGTGCGGATATTTCAGAAAGAAAGGCTTCTTAGTTGCCGAAAAATCCGACCTGGCCCTTTTTGAACCCTTCTACCACCTTGCGGGTTTCTGCAGAACTCATTTGCACTATTTGTTGGACTTGCAATATTTGCCAGTCCAACACTATTAGTCATGAAGTCAGCTGCAATAGTTTGAGTATTCTTTCAGAGAAAGAAAGAGAGAGGGAAAAAAAGCGGCAGCATTTCCCACTCTTGAACACTTCGGGGCAAAAGCCTGCTGCACACTTGCAATGTGTCAAAAGGGGTACTGATACACTTTTTTTTTTCACTTGTCATTTATTTTTGCGTCAAATGAAAAGCTCGAGCCCTCAAGAGCCGAGAAAATGTACCCCTAAGCGTGAGTGGACCCTGGATAAGTGGTCACAGTATGTTTTTAAAATCTCGTTTCAAATCTTACGTTACCCTGACGGTAGAACACGGTATGAGCTTGTCATCGCGTGTTCGCGCAAGATTTTGAGACGTTTCCATGGAAGCTCCGCACCGTGGCTCTATTGTTGACGCGCAAACGGTCATATTCAATGTTTCGGTGAGGCACAAGCGGACACTTTGGAAGCTCTGGTACCTGATATTAGTGGAATAGGGAGAATTGTTTTTTTTTTTTTTTGGTGGGATGCGCACCTTCTTGATTTGGAGTGGCGGCCGGGCGGGCAGATGTGGTCGAGTGCCATTTTAGGCTGTGTATGCCACAGCAAAAATAAAATTAAAAAAAGGAGGGGGTGAGGGAGGTGCCCGAGTCCGGTGTGCCACCTCCTGACGCCATCACAACTTACCAGCCAGACTGCGGCATGAAGTCACGACAATCAGTACTTTTACCCCACGCCAAGCTAGTGTCGATGTCAATAAGTGTGCCATGGGAAACCCGATTTTAATATGAATATGAAACATCTTTTCATTTCTTGAGCTTCACACTTGCTCACAGTCATTAGTGTATACAGGTGATTTGTAGAGCTTAGTAAACAGTGCGTTAAATATTCGTACCTGTTTCAGTTACGCAGTCCTGAACCATATACTTCTTGCACGATGAGTCACATTGTAACGCGCGCGCATTTCATTGAGCTCTTGCCAAACTAATAAGCGGGCTCCCGAAAATTGTCTTCCTTCATTCACGCACGCATAACGTCCCCTTGATGCTCTCAGCCAATCGCTTTGTTCCTTCCACTTAAAGCTCTCAGCAGCTCACGTTGTAGTACACAACCTCAGGGAGCGGCCCACCTTCGACAAGAAATAGGGTGCAATGTTATCACGTCACATGGCGACGTCATCCGTTACTGAAAGGTCAGATGGTCTTTTGTGCCACTTCAATCACTGGCCGCGTTTCGCTCAAGGAACCGCTTAATGATAGGGTTAAAGCTTTCTGTTTGAATACGTTACTGATTGACCAGGAGTCTTCGACTCCAGCCCAATGGTGGATGATCTCCTTGGGTTCTGGTAGCGTCTGGTAGCGACAAGTCTCGCTTCCACCACCCGAGCCCCGCTCAGTAACCATAGCTGGTTTCATGTGTGGTACGTCGAGCAGTTAGCCAACTTTATTTGATGCTGGTGTCTCGCTAGTAAACACGTCACTCTTGAAACGTGGTATACCCTTTTCTTCCTTTCTTTTTCTCGTATAATTAACCAATCCAGCGTAGCTAACCACACTTCATCTGATCAACATATATGTAGTTCTTGTGTCTTTCTTTATCTGTTCGAGCTAAAAATGAACGAGGTAAATTCGAACGAACGTATTTCAACAGCGTTGGATACAACCTTCAGGCTTTATCGGTTGCTATCAATGTCATGGCTGTACGCAAGTGTCACAAGCCGTTGATGCATGGTTCGGCTTGCACTTGAACTTGGTTGGACCCAACCAAACGCCGCGATCAAGCGGTCACTTACGTGACCGCGCTGAACCTTCCGGCAGCTTCAAATGCTCGTCGAAACCACCGTTAAGAAAGGAAAGAGCAAAATTACTTCGTTTCCACTTACGCGAGCCGGTCGCTATAGCACGTCCTTGACGATTATTTGCGATCGAAGTGCGCCAGCCAGCGCGGCGTTGCATAACGAGAGTAAGCCTTCCAGCTGTACGAATATTACAGAAGCAAAGCGAGAAATCTGATCCTGTTACACATTCGATAAGGCAAGGTCACCGGTGTGACAATGAAAAACCCCAAGGACGCCCTCCAACAAGGAAAGTAGCAATGGCCGTGTCCTGCCATTGCATGCCCCTGTGGCTACTTGCGCCGCTTCTGGTTACGCCCGTAATCGATGCACACCGGTGTAATTGGACGGCAGTGCTTTTGTATGTCCCCGTTGCGCCTTGTACCTCAACAGTCACTCTATATGTACGACGCCTTTGACCCAATTAATGTTGCATGTTGGCATTTGCCGGCATGCTTCTTGTTGGTATGCTGTTGTTTTGCTTTGTTCTTCCAGCAGGGGTGACATTGATCAGTGATTAATCAAGGTATATGGACGCAGAAGTGTAATGAAAAAGGAATGATAATGCCCTGGGGAAATGAGAAATACAACTGTGCGCATACCTCCCAATGATTACATCCATGCAGCTTCAAGTACGCTCTATATATGGCGATGGATCAGTCGACATAGTGCGCGGAGCAAGCGCTGCAGCGTTCGTGATCCCGTCTCTAAAGGCGTCCTGGGCAGCGCGACTCGAGTGCGTTGTTTCATCGACCGACAGCATGTGAAAGCGTGGCGATTCAGGCAGCCCTGAAGAAACTGAAGCTTTGCAGGCAGCAACAAGTCATGCTGTTTTCGGACAGTAAGCCCGCTTTGCAGCGGCTAAAACATAGATTGCTTTTGGATCGATGCACTCAAAGATCACTGCAAATCTTTGAAGACCTTGCATTGGTATAAACATTAAGTTTCAATGGATTCCATCACATGTGGGTATAGTGGGTAATTAGGCGGCTGACAGACTTCCCCGGAGTGCTCTGTAGCTTACACCAACAAAGAAGGCTCCCAAAGACACTCAGCGTATCTTACGAGAGGCTGTCAATAAGCATTTTCACTCGTTGTGGCTGATGCCTCACCGGCCATGTGAGACACAAGGGCTATCAAGGGAAGATGCCTGCTTGCAATGCTTCATCGCATCAGAACGGGATCAGCGCGTACACCAGCATGGCTCCACAAGATCAGACTCCCCGCGACGCCCTGGTGCTCGAAGTGCAAGGAAAACGGTGATATAGAACACTATTTGCTTAAATGTCGTGAGCTTAAGAAGAAATGGCAGATTTTATTTGAGGAACTGCAACAGTTAGGCTCGCCATGTGACAGCGTGACTGATATTGTGTTTCCGCGTGGTTCCTCGATCTTCAGGAAACAGGTGCCGCGACTTCTCTTGAAATTTTTGATTGCTACAGAGCTCGCATGTGACTGGTGATAAGTGACAATTATGTTTGGGGTATAGTGCAGCGAGATGGAGTACCGGCACAATACTGCAAGTGGTATAGCACAAAGACCGCCTTCTTATGCAGGGTTACGTCGCGCTATGCACGATTTTTATTTTAAAAGCGTGCTCGCGCTTAGCTGAAAAACAAAGAACATTAGCTACAACTAGCAAAGAGAAAACCGGGCGGGGCAATTGCCTGCAAATTATGCAAGACTAGATCCGCCGGCTACCTACAACATCCTCAACCTCAACCTGGCAGGCTTTCCTCCGTTCATTATCAACAGATTGGTAGGGGTATATCGGTGCATACGAGTAAGCTCAAGCAGCCTCGTTAACCGTCGGCCGTCGCGGCAAGTGTGCCTTCCTTAAGATCGCTGTGGTTATCATGAATATGTCTCTAAAATATAACTTGGTGCAATGTCTACCCGACATTTTTACTTAATAGGGAGCGGGGCGTCACTGCGATGAACCTTATCCCTAATCGTGTCTAATACGAGACAAAATACTTTCTTTTTCCTAATTAAACACAACTCATATAGAAGTGACGTTGCCGGAATTATCCTGAGTTCACAGCTAGTTCACTGTTTTTTTTTTTACATTGCCTCCGCCACGGTTAATCAGGGGCTATACGGTGCTCTGCTGCTGACCTGAAGGTCGCGGGTTCGACCCCGGCCGCGGCAGTTGCATTTAAGTGGAGGCAAAATGGCTGAGGCCCGTGTGTTGTGTGGTGTCAGCAAGGAACACAAGATGGTAGACATTCCCGGAGCCCTTCACTACTGTGTCTCTTACAGTCATATCGTGCTTTAGGGATGTACAACCCGAGCTATTATTACCATAATTCTTATTATGCTTTTTACAGCCCGGCGAAATGAAAATGTTTCATTATATGCGTGTGTTTAAGGAAGCAGAAGATCGATCTACGTACGGGCTTGGGTTAGGCTCGTGTAAGAATGAACTCCCTCCGATGCAAGATGGTGGTTGATAAGATATCCATCGGAGCCTTTGTTCATTGACACTCGATCTCGCCCAGATGAAGGGGAAAGCTTCACGGAGCTTGGTCTTGTTTTCATATAGCGTATATTGTGGGTTGTTGTGTCGAATGCTGTTTCGATATCGTTATTATTATTGTGTCCTCGGATCAGTGGTTAATCAAGAGATCTACCTGTGCATTAATAGGGGGTAATTACGCTCATGGTCTTTGGTCTGAGGCACGCGCTGAGCAACCAACACTGGGTTAATCTGATCTCGCGTGGAGGATAGGCGTCCGAATCGACAAACCAGTTCGGGCATTGGAATATCGTGCACTCCTTGTTTTCCAAGCGGTTCCCGGCCGGCGTAATTGAGGCATGCACAGGTACTTCTCAAGGCTAAGAGAGAGTAAGTTGTACGTGTGAGCATGTGTGTGTGTGTGTGCGTTTTGCTACACAAGCCCACCGCAAGTCACAGTCGTGAAGTCCCCAAATACGTCCTGAAGTGCCCTTCTTTTGCCACTTGTTTTTGTCCAAGGAATACTGAAGGAGCAGGTACCAGGCACAAAAGAACATCAACAGAAAGCAAAATTTTGTGTTTCCTTTCTTACTTGTTTTTTTGCTGCATTTCATAGCGTCGCCACTACAAGGTGAACGCTTCAAGAGAATATAAAAGCAAAAGGTTAAAAACAGGGTCCGTAATCACAAGAACTTCTTACGCTAAATATTTTTGTAGGTGAATATTTCAGCCACTCACGGTGCGCGACATACCATCAGCGAAGCCGGATGACCACTGGTAAAACGCACTAACGAAAATATTGTGAATTGAGTTCCAGTCCTACTGAAAGGGGCCTTTTTCTGCATGAACACAACCTGAGCGGTGGTGTTTAGAGGTCAAATGGAGGCAGCCCTGCGCCGCAACCTCTAAAAGAACGGTCATCTTCCGGTGGGCCAGTATCTCGGCCGAACACAGTTGGTTCAGGATGCCCTGAGGCCGTGTACGTTGAGGTTCGGCAATATACCTCCTAAGCTACGTTTACACGCTAAAGTCGACTCCCTCATGCCGGCTTATCGGGTCCACATCCGGTCGTCAATTCAGTGCAAACGCGACTGGGCTCGATGGGGCTATAGCTTCCAGACGAGCTGATATTCAGAGTTCATAGTTATCTAGAGTAGGTGTAGTTCGCTAGGTGTAAGCAACGACGTATGCGTGACGCCACGCATGAGGATACAGGATTCAATTGAATTAACGTGTTGCTCGTTGCCCCTTTTCACCCTTAATTGTGTGCTTAAAACGCGGGACGCTATGAACACTGAGGCACAATGACTACACAATGCCAATGAAACAAGGAGATATTGTCGGCGCAGTTACTGACGCTTCTTTCACACCCTGGCATATCATCATTTGTGTAACTTCCTCATCCGTATGTCATCATCAGCGCGTGTCAGCTCGTGCTCGAATCGAATGAAGTGGTCTCTCACAACAATTAGCGAACCCTTCAGCTTCGCCTTTAAGGGTTAAACGCGATAGCGATATGCTGTCCCGAGTGCACACTTCAAGCACTTGATGCATGAAGTCTTTTTGAACGTGCTCACTGCGTGGCCTTGAGGTAATAGGCGCAGCAACGTGTGTGCCTCGTGTATTGGGTTACTGGCTTTAATTAAACTACGAAGTCATGTGATAATCGCATGTTCTGACACCCGATAGCAATGTACGCTTGTACCATGCATTATTACGGCAATATGTCACGTTGTGTTGTGAAACGTGTATACAGGGCGCGTGTGTTTGTCAAGCATCAAAGTCTCACCCGCAGGTCGCGGGATCGAATCCTGGCCGCGGCGGCCGCATTTTCGTGCTCGAGGCCCGTGTGCTTAGATACAGGTGCACGTTAAAGAACCCCATGTGTTCGAAATTTCTAGAGCTCTCCACTGTACGGCGTCTTTCATTATCATATGGTGGTTTAGGGACATGAAACTTCCCCCCCCCCCCAAAAAAAAAGTTACTTTCACTGCATTTCCAAGCAGAGGAAGTTACCCTCGTTGTATCCTCAAGCATACGCGTAGCCGTGTGGTACAACGTCCACTTGTCACGCAAATGCCCTGGGTTAGATCCCCACTCGGACGCAGGATTTTTAGGAACGAAGCTCCTTAAGGCGTGGGCTGAGCGTCCTGTCGTAATCGTATGTAGCCACCTCTCGTTAGTTCTTGAACCGGCCGTAGAGGGCGGTACTTGTACATATAACGAAATGCGTATACGCTGAAAAATGCAAATGGTACGATACTGGAGGACGTTACTTGTAGTATGATAAATAATAAACATCACAGCATATCCATGAAGTGAACGATGATGAGTGGGGCGAGGCGTCAGTCATTTCGTCCGTGCTTTCAAGCCGTCCGTTCCATCTTGTTTAGGTTCATCTGTCCATCCTCTCGTGCGTCCATCCGTGCATTCGTACATGTGTTCGTTCGTCTGTGCGTTCGTCCATGCGTCCGTCCGTCCGTGTGTTCATCCGTGCGTCCGTCCGTCTATTCGTGCATCCATCCATGCATCGATCCGTACATCTGTGCGTGCGTTAAACAGACAGACAGACAACGGACGGACGCGACCAGCGGATGATTCACGGTTTACCGATAAAAAGTATACGCGCAATGCGGCGGCGGTGGCTCGCGCTCGAAGATGAAACCTCGATGTGCGAGCGCGCGAGAAAATAGGAATGACGTCACACGAAGACGTTGGCGATCGCGTATTCGTCGGTGACTCCGTACGCTAGGGGGCGTGGTGTAGTAAAGTAAAAGCCGTTTTGACGCGCACGCGCGTTGAGAAGGTCGGCAGATGGACAAGGCTGCAGAGTGGCGTGCGCGCAAGGCGGCGGCGGCTCACGCTCGAAGACGGAACCCCGATGTGCGAGCGCGCGAGGCAGAAGCGTGCCGGAAGCTGCGCAGCGGCGCCGACAAGATCCCGGCGTACGAGAACGGGAAGCCGAAGCGGCGCGGCAGCGGCGTGCGGACCCAGCTTCGCTCCACTTTCCATCATTCACCCCGTGGATATGGTGTCATTTGTACTATGTATTTCATTTCCATCTTTTTTCAATTTTTAGGTCACGCGTGAGATGGGGATCTTTCTCTCACACCAAAGACGCCGATGCCGACAAGGAAATTTCTGCCAAACGAGCTCTTTAACATTGTCGCGTTATTAAGCGTGCCGCAGCTGCTCCGCGTGTTCGAGCCAGCACGGGAGAACAAGACGCCAGCAAGAACGACCGCGTCTGTGGACGTCCATGCCAGAGCAGGGATAAATAAAATATGTAGGAAACCAAACGCCGCACGTCTTCCTACAAGCGCTATACGCGTCAAACATGTTTACTGAAACGTCCAAGTCCGCAGTTTCTCGCAAACGCATTGGGACTAACGCAATGACTTCGAGAACATACATGCTCATGAAGGCCACGTGCGATTGATGCTACGGTAAAGACAGTTTACGTAATTGTAATACGCATCCATGCGTGACATCATCCGTGGGAAGCGTTGGCCTTCTTTTATCTGGAAGGCGCTTTAAGAGATTAGGTCGGCGCCGGTTCCCGTTCTACTCTCATCGCCAGCAACAAAACAGATCGTTCGGCAGGCGTGGTTCGCTCGGCAGCGTATATAACATCGCGCCTTTCGCTTGACTCACACGCGGTCTCATTTCCTTTTCATTCTAATTCTCCTACACCCGTTCCGTTATCTCCAAATGAAATCAGGCCAGAGTTAGAAGCTCACGCGAGAAGCCTATACAGCAGGAATCGAAGGGCAGTCAATCCTCGCTACTTCGATTCAAGTCAGAGAGCCGCGTGTACATTTGCGCTCACGCACTATCACAGTCGCGGTTTGAAAAAACACACACATAGAAAAACGGGGTCAGATCAGAAGTGTAGTGAGCAAAGCGGACGCGCTTTCAATCGGGCCCTGCGGGCAATGCGTGAGCTAGTGGCGGCGGCAGCGACCGATAGGCTTCTCGTGCCCCGCGTCCCAAAAGAAACGCACGCCTCGCGTAAGCGCCGTACCGTGGCGCTGCGTGTCGTACCTCGCTAATACACTTATGCGGGATGCAGCGGTCCGACCGGGTCGCGACGTGTAGTTGTGCAGGCGTGCAGTACATAAACGCATGGGAGCTACAGGCCTGCACGAAGAGAGTCGACCCTGCACGGACAGAGAGATAGACAAGACACCCGCTGCGACTCTCTGCGCAATGATCATTGAGCAAGCAAGCCCGCTTGCAGGCATGCGCTCCGCCAACGCAGCGGGACAGCACGAATCCGCATGCGTTTACGGGGCCAGCGTGGCGGTGACAGACGTCGCACGCACGTGTGCGTGCTGTGTAGTATATACGTGCGATGCGCGGACGCAATGCGTGGATTTGCAAGGCCGGTCGACACTAGCCGGTTGGCCTTCTAGCCGGTTCTGGCCCGTGGCCGTTGGCTCTGAAAAACGGGACGATCGTGTTTTTTTTTTTTCAAAGATGCTAGAGAGCGACCGTAAGTTAGTTAATGGACAGTCTGGTGATTACCCGGGTATCGATGAAAAGGATGACCCCAGCGACCCAACTATACACTTCACCCACGCGTTGCATGCGTTTTCGTGACAACACACCTAAGTCAGCGAATGACTTCGAAGGCGTTAACGCTTTTGCCGGGAAGCCATCATATTTTACGTTCAATAATCGGCAAATACTTTACGAAATTAGCAAGGCAAGGACATTATAGACACAAAGGGAGAATGGTGTGGGAGGAACCGTACGAATCGCTCCAGTCAAAACAAACAGACACTCATCAAAGAAGTCCGGAGCTGTTGGTGTCTCCATCTGCCTCGCTGTGGTGTAGTGGTTATGGATATTGTGCCAGACTGCTCAGTGCTGGCCCGAAGGTCGCGGGATCGAGTCCCGGCGCCGCTGCGAGTGCACATTTTGATAGAGGCAAAATGCTAGCTGCCCGCGTACTTCAATTTTGTTGCACGCAAAAAAGGCGCTAGGTTTTCGGAATTTCCACAGCCCTGCCCGAAGGTGTCTCTCTTAGTCATACAGAACTTTGGGGACCTTAAACTTCTGAAATCATTGTTATTGTTGGAACAGCAGCAGAATGATTTGAAGCACCATTTGTACTCGACTATGGCAGAGCGGTGCGCCGTCCTGGTACTTACCAATAACGTCGAAGAATAGTAACAAGATATGTCATTAGAAAAGACACGCCGCGGTAGTCTAGTAGCTAAGATGCACCTATATAGTTACTCTTTGTGCTACCTTTAGGTAGCATCTAGAGTAACTCGGTTCGCTGTGTCTCAAAAGCGCCCCCTTTTCGCAAACGGAGACTGTGCAATGGGTGCAGTGACCTGTGTGCGCCCTGCAACCACAACACTATCGTTCCGGTAAAAGCCCAAGGCGTGCGATTCTCCCCACCGCGAGGGAACACGGTGTACCCCTCGGAGAGCGGTGTTATCACCACTCCTGTTCAACATGTCTATGATGCGCCTCCCGAGCCGGCGAGTGTCACAGGTGACATTTCCCACATGGCGTGTGCATATGCCAAAATTCCCACCTGCCCCCTTCTTTTACCCCTTCCTGAGAGGCACAGGAGACTGCCCTCCTCAGCTGCTCCTCGCTGAAGTCGCAATGGACTCTGGTGAGAATGGCGCGAGTCGGGGCGTCGTCATGCGGTGTCCCAGACTAGGGACGCCGTCCATGTAGCAGGATCATGCTTTGGCCTCCAAACTCTCTTTTTTTTCAACAATAAATGTTTTCATCTCTCTTTCCCCACCGCGAGATAAGCGGGCTCACGCGTCAGCGTCCTCCCCGCCCCGCTCTCCGTGCGGCAAAGTGGACGTCGGAGATGAGAGAGCGCGCCACCGTATTGTAACAATCTGGCCATGCGCGCTCATTGCGCCATCTCGCTGATAATACTGAAAACACGATAGTTCCCACAAGATGGTCATTGCTAGCGGTAAGCGGCAGATATTAAATAGCTTGCCCTTTGAAAGTTGAAGGAGGTGCTCCTTCGTGGCTCAGTGGTGTTGCGAGTCGCGGCGACCGCAGTCTGCGGGTAGCGGGGCCGATCGCCGTCGCTCCGTCGAGCCAAGGACTAGGGGAGAGCTTTGAGCAAACTTAACGGATTTATTTTCATCTTTACAGTGAGTTGTTGAGATGACAGAAGAGAAGAGAAGAACTAGTGGTTTCACAAACCACGAGCGTGGTGGTTGAACTTTACTTAGTTCAGAGCGACGTCCAGCACTCTGCCGCGTCGTTTTATGCCCTGTCGGGCTCCTCCTCTACGAGTCGACCACCAATCACGCACACACAGGTGAGGGGGGGGGAGCATGCAAGGTCCCCGTGAACACTGCACTTTGGTGGCACCAGCAGGGCTCTTCCTCGTCGTGTGTGAGCCTTTAGTCGAGAGTGCCCACGATCCTGGCCGCATACTTCAAAGGGTCCGCCGATTATGTTCGCTCAATTAGCGGGGCGATCCGCGGCAGCCGCCGCGGTCTCCCCCAGGAAGACGGCGTCCCTGTTGTCCTCTTGGTGGCGTCTTGGCGACACTACGTCTCGTACTCCGGGACAATGCCTGGCGGGCATAGTCAGTCAGCGGGTCGGCTACTTGACAATGGATTAAACAAGTGCCGATCTTTTGAGAGGTGCCCGGTTCGTGGATTCCTCTGGGGAGAGCCCTTTGACCAGCGCCGTCGTCGTCTGCCGGTTAACGCGCTAACGATGCGTGGCCGGCGCAGGCGGGAGATAGAGCGGCGGCTCCAAAACCCTCTTTGGCGACATTCCACTCCGTTGGCGCCGCTGTCAATCAGCAGGCGACGTCTCGTGGGGCCGGCCTCTGTTGCTTCCTCCGTCCAGACGTGGCGAGACTGTCCTTTTTGCACTAATCCGGCGTGGCAAATGACTCGCTGGGTCAAGGCATAGCCCGATCGCTACAGCTCCTCCGCCGACGGGAAGATCTCGGACGTCGGGTAGTATCAGCTGCTCGACGGGAGAGATCACAGTAACCGCAGTCTCCCAACACCATTTAAACCACGAAGACCAACCGCTAGAACCAGCAAGCGCCGGCAATGAGTTTTCGGCAACCAGGCCGGTCTTTCAAATGTGCCACAATGCACCTACGCTTTTTTTTTTCTTTTAAAGGGCAACCACACTAATACTCTTGTCCATAGCTAAAAATTTCGATTACTCCAAATACCCCTTAAAATCATTACGGAAATACGTCCCTCAACGTTCCGTATAACATGACGCTCAGCTAAAGAATTCAACTGATCCCTGAGCACATACCAAAATAACAAAGGGTAATGCAATTTCGTATACTAACACGCTTATTTGCCGAATGTAGTTTCATGTCAGCCCAAGGTTTTAAAGAACGCACAAGACTTGGCTGTGCGCTCTAGCCCGACATCTTACTCTCATCCAAAGAGCGTTAGCATACCCACACGCACCTAACCATAGGCGATATCTCTCTCACCTAGGTATCCTTAAACCCTCATCTGAACGTGAATTTTCTCAAGGAACAAACGCAAGGAACAATCACACTTGAGGTACACGTCAGGAGTGCGTAACAAAACAGGCGTTAATTTTGCGCCAAAACCCCTGTACCGAATGTTTCTCCCGCTGAGCATTTCGAAAATTGCTTTGTTTGGTTTTATTGTAAAACCTTCCCAAACATTGCTCATTTACTCTTTTAAGACGGTCGACAATCTCGCGCTACACAAAAACTGGCACAAAGCCTAGAAACTCCTGCTCCACTCGACCAACGTTACCACGCTTTCCAATTTAGCGGGCGAACCACACTTCATTTACGATTTGCGTGCTCGTATCTTAAAAAACTCCTTTCATGCAGTCGGTTGACTGATGCGGGCCACTGCTTCCGCATAACGCTGAACAATTCAACTCTAAATTTTGACAAAGCTTACACGCAAACAAAATCTAGAGGGAAGAAAAAAGTGTCCAAGCAAACTAGCTGTGGAGATGACACAGGAACACCACTTTAAAACCAAATATAACCAAACAAGTATGTTTCAAAATAAACTCCTGTGTCCGACTCTCCCTCCTACAGCTGTCGCTCCCCCTTCAGCCGTACACGCGGCGGTCGTGGTCTTCGACTCTGAAAACGCGCGAGACTACAACGTGCACGAGCAACAAGCTTAACTGCAGCGTTACGCCTCATTCGCGATTTTGGCGGTCTTCTATCAGTTCGGCGTAGGAGACCGGAGCGATGCGTGGGACAGAGTGGCCATGCTTTCTTTGGGCTAGCTCGCGTGTGGTGCTTAGCTATTGTGGCTTTTCCTTTTTTTCTAGGACCCCTTCTACAATCCCGTTCCCGCAAAGCTTTAAATCTTCTGCGTACATTCCGTCGCGGGGATGCGCGCTGGGGCCTACCCTTCCGCTGTTGGAACCTTACTTTATGCCACAAAGGACCTTTCTTTGAACTGACTGGTAACCTACTCTTAGGCCGCTCGCCCGGCTGATTGCCCCCTCTTTCACCCCTTCGCTTTGTCACTCGCGTACGCCTCTCTCGTTTCCGGCGACGTCTGCCACCGACCTGTCCTGCACCGCTTGTAAATTCGTTGCAGGTTGAGTTATCAATGGTTTTACCGCTCAAGGGTGCCTCTGCACCACCTGCCACAGTGTTTCGGCACTTTGATTTCTTGGCTCTGTCGCCCTGTCTGGCCGATTCACCTGTGCTAACGCTGTACTCAGGTTTGCCCTGAAACATTCTGTGGATAGAACGGAAAGACCGGCGCTCTCCACGCAATTCCATTCGCGAACCCGCTTTCCTGTTACCTTTCGTCCGGTTGCTCGGACGCATGCAATGTAATTTTGACGCTGCTGCAAAGCTCTTATTTGCTACGCTGACAGGTTTTGCGCCTTCTTTTACACGCGTAGTACTGTTCGTGTTTCTCGCGGATTTGCGACGTCTCTTTCGTCTGCGCCGCTTTTTGCGTGTCGCTTCCGAGCCTCCCGATCGCATCTCACACTCGTGAATCCTCTCACAGCTTTCGTCAGCTGTCTCAGTCGCGCGGTCTAAATGATTTTCGCCCTGGTCATCTTTATTCTCACCCTCTAGACCGGCAGACTGGTTAACACACTTAGGAACAATGCAGCTGTTTCCCTTCGAAAAATCTTGCTCGCATTCCTGAGAGCTGTCTGCAACTGCACTGATACCCTTCTCTACGCTCGCTGCTTCTGAGCCTTCTCCGGTGTTCTTGCCTACTTCGACCTCATTTGCAAGATCCACCGCCGCGACAAACACAGTTGAGGTCTGTGCCAGATTCTCTACAGCTATTCTAGCTGTTTCGCTAACAGTTAACTGGCAAAGCACCTCGTCGCACTCGCTCTGGCCTTCGTCGGCCTCTCTACTCAGCGCAGCTTCATTCGCAGCACTCAAACTCGATTCGCCTTTGAATCCGCCGCTATGTTCACACGTGCTAGCCTTCTCTAAAGCTCTAGGCTGCACCTCGCACTTCTCGTGCTCTACACTTGCGGATGACTGAATGTTCCACTGCGTTGCCTCGACTTTTTGTTCCGACAGTTCAATATCTACGCTGAGTGCTCGCTCGAACTCTTCACCTCGCTCCCGTTTTTCTACCTCCCATTTGCGCTCACTATTCACCTTGGTGCTATGAGAGACACGCGGACCTCTCTCAGGCTTGGTTTTAATACCAGCACACCGCCGCGCGTTCTTCAACGGAGCGTTCATGAGCTTGCATTCAATTTGCTTTCTGTCAGCTCTGATGCCGAAGCACCGCAGTAAGGCTGCCTTAGCTACATGGTAATTATTGAACTCCTCCTCGGAAAGGTACCCTATTCTACCAATTGAGTCGCACGGAAAGACACTCAATAAGGCGATAGACCAATAGTCTTCGTCGAGCCCTAGGTCTGTGCAAACATTCTCGTAAGAGGTTAGGTAACTCTCTATATCCTCGCCCTCTTCGAATGGATGGATCCTCGAATTTACTTGAGACCATCTAAGGCACTGTATTGATCTTCTTGTCTCTTCCAGTTTTACCTTTAGGGTTTCCTTCCACTGCTCTCTCTCTTGCTCTCGCCTTTCCTGACGCTCCTGTTCCTGTTGTTGAATCTCGTTCCACGTTTCTTTAATCTCTTCACTGGTCAGATTCAAGCCCTCGATAGCGCCAACAATTGCGTGTTTCTTCATCCCCGTATCTACTTCCGCTCCCAGCTCCTCCCCAAGAATCAGGAGCTGACTCTTCAACAAACGCTTCCAATCCATGACAGAGAACTAGTGTGGTGCAGCTCACTCTCTACCCAGAAGTTCCGTAAACAACTGCTTCTGTGGTAGCCTCTACCAGCGAAAAGATTGCACTTCTATCTTATCAGCCTGGCAACCAAAAAACCAAAGCCAGCACTCACCAGTCCACAGCTGCCAGTCTCCATGATCTCGGCGTGTTGTTGATTCTCCGTCCTCCAGGCTCACATCCAACCGCTTGCCATCCAGTTGTTAGGGATGGGAAGGAAGGTCGCTGCTGATGGCATCCCACCGCTGCCACCAGTTGTTGCGAGTCGCGGCGACCGCAGTCTGCGGGTAGCGGGGCCGATCGCCGTCGCTCCGTCGAGCCAAGGACTAGGGGAGAGCTTTGAGAAAACTTAACGGATTTATTTTCATCTTTACAGTGAGTTGTTGAGATGACAGAAGAGAAGAGAAGAACTAGTGGTTTCACAAACCACGAGCGTGGTGGTTGAACTTTACTTAGTTCAGAGCGACGTCCAGCACTCTGCCGCGTCGTTTTATGCCCTGTCGGGCTCCTCCTCTACGAGTCGACCACCAATCACGCACACACAGGTGAGGGGGGGGAGCATGCAAGGTCCCCGTGAACACTGCACTTTGGTGGCACCAGCAGGGCTCTTCCTCGTCGTGTGTGAGCCTTTAGTCGAGAGTGCCCACGATCCTGGCCGCATACTTCAAAGGGTCCGCCGATTATGTTCGCTCAATTAGCGGGGCGATCCGCGGCAGCCGCCGCGGTCTCCCCCAGGAAGACGGCGTCCCTGTTGTCCTCTTGGTGGCGTCTTGGCGACACTATGTCTCGTACTCCGGGACAATGCCTGGCGGGCATAGTCAGTCAGCGGGTCGGCTACTTGACAATGGATTAAACAAGTGCCGATCTTTTGAGAGGTGCCCGGTTCGTGGATTCCTCTGGGGAGAGCCCTTTGACCAGCGCCGTCGTCGTCTGCCGGTTAACGCGCTAACGATGCGTGGCCGGCGCAGGCGGGAGATAGAGCGGCGGCTCCAAAACCCTCTTTGGCGACATTCCACTCCGTTGGCGCCGCTGTCAATCAGCAGGCGACGTCTCGTGGGGCCGGCCTCTGTTGCTTCCTCCGTCCAGACGTGGCGAGACTGTCCTTTTTGCACTAATCCGGCGTGGCAAATGACTCGCTGGGTCAAGGCATAGCCCGATCGCTACAGTGGCTAACGCTTCGCTTCACAAGCGAGAGGTCGGACTGTCGATTCAGCGCACCGGAGCAACACTGGAGTCTTCTTCTCAATTATATTTCTTTCTTGCGTTTTCATATATATAGATAAGCATGCGTATTCGGTGAATGAAGCCGACTGCAAAATTCAGCGGGCAGTGTCCACATATAGCCCCGCCACGGTGGTCTAGTGGCTAAGGTACTCGGCTGCTGACCCGCAGGTCGCGGGATCGAATCCCGGCTGCGGCGGCTGCATTTCCGATGGAGGCGGAAATGTTGTAGGCCCGTGTGCTCAGATTTGGGCGCACGTTAAAGAACCCCAGGTGGTTGAAATTTCCGGAGCCCTCCACTACGGCGTCTCTCATAATGATATGGGGGTTTTGGGACGTTAAACCCCATAAATCGAATCAAATCAGTGTCCACATATAATTGGTACTCACAATCCAAAAATGGCAGCATATCCACGGAGTGAATGATGGAGAGTGGGGCGAAACATCCATACATCCATTCGTTCTTGCTTCCGTCCGTCCATGCGTCCGTCTGTGTGACCATCCGTGCGTCCATTCGCCCGTCCATGCGTGCGTCTGTTCGTGCGCCTGCACATCCATCTGTGTGTCCGTCCCTGCGTTCGTCCTTGCATCCGCCCCTACGTCCATCCATGCGTCCATACCTCGGTGCGGCCATCCGTGCGTCCGTCCATGCATATGTGTGTGTGTCCTTTCGTATATCTAGTCAACACTCCAAGTACCACCATTTCGCAACTTTTCATCATATATTCCGCTTATAGAAGCACCGCCATCCAGCGGACATTCAAAGGACTAAACGAGAGGTGGCACACGCACACTTTCTTACGGCTTGCGCTTCGGGTCTACTTCCCACCTTCAACCACCTTGAGTTCATGGTATATATATACTAGTTCACTGTATTCATGGCACTGCGGCCCAATGCTCGCTAAACCTTTCTAAAACCTAGGAGGTTACGCCCAGCGAGTATAACGTAGCAACCCTTTTTTGTCAGATAGTACTTGATGTTCATGCCAATGGATGCTAATGGGAAATAAGAGACCGGAGAATTCGGCTTTTATTTAACGGGCACGCTGCGAATTTTTCATAGTTCAACAACGCACAAGAGAAATCTCCCACCAACACCACCTTGGAGGTCAAAGCGTAAGACATGTTACGCACTACTATGAGGGACGAACGGGTGCCGCGTTAAGGAGCTTCGCCCTTAAAACAAAAGTGGCAGTATCTTTAGGGATGTGCCAGGGAAAGCACGGGCGAAAGTGTATGCTCCGCAGAGGCACTCCATGAATCACCTTAACGTCCTTCGTGATTATGTTTTGCGCAACGGTAATACACGAAAAATGGACAATGAAGAGGACGAACGCCGTACTCTCAACTAATCTTTATTCACTTCGACACACACTTATGTGCACACAAGTGGCCACACACGGCATAAGAAACACGAAGGGGAACAATATGAGGTTTGCCTGCTCAAATTAACCAAAAATTCTTTTCGTAGTAGAGCGACGGATAAAGCGGTCACACATGAATTCTTGTTATTGCGCATGTGCATTGCCTCGATGATCTCGCGAGTTGTCTGGCTACAATTCCTGACGAGGATGCTAGGTTACATAAACCGCCGTTACATAATCAGAAACCCTTACCAGTTCCCTCAACTGTCAGGGCTACTTAACGTTCTTCGTAGATTGCATTTTGCTTGCCACGCAGATGTCCTGGGTTCGAATCCGCCTCAATCCTTGTTCTATCTCTCTCTCAGTGTGCGCAATAGCTGCGACGGACATCGGCGGGGGTGCGGACAACTACGCCACTGAAATCGGCTATTGTGAACTTGTAACGGCTTTCGCAGTGAAACCAAATCGTTGCTGTGTTGCGATTCAAAACTGCGACCTCACGCTCAGAAGACAATGTCATTGCCTACTGGATAAGATACCTGCGCTAGTGAAACTTAAATTAAAGAAAAACTGACGTGGTCTCTTATTTAATCCCCGAATACTCGAAGGAAAACGTCTTCTACTCAGTCACTGTATTGACTGTAGACAATGATCTGAACGATTGCCATGCCGTTTCTTCTGCTTTCGAAACAGCGTGGTTTCTTATGTGCTGCAGGATTTCATTTTATTGCCGCCTTTATTTGCCGCCATCGATGAGGTGACATGCGTCACACTCAAGAGAAACATCAGGATCTTCGAGTGTATTTCTCTCTTTTAACTTAATATAGTCAAAAATCATCCCCTACCAATTCGTTACGAAAATAATAAGTTTACCAGATCCATCTTAGATTATAAATTTCACTGCTTCCATATTCATAGTAGTGTATAGGACTCTGATATGTGTTATTTTATTTATTTATTTTGCTAAACACGTGACCAGTGTTAACGATGCGCGAAAGCTGGCTATCGACGAATTGAAATGATTAGGCACACACTATACGGATGCGCAGATGACTTTCGTGTGCAGCGCTTACTGAAGAGGCATTACATGACGGGAACATTATACATTAGTTGTTTTCCCAAATAACCTATGACAGTGACACCGCGTGCATCCATCGTTCAAGCGTGACCGAAAATGTCGTGATCAGCATCGAAGCACCACGCTGTGAAGACCATATTGGAACGCGCACAGCGTTTGGTTGGGCGGTGTTACTTCGTAGTACTGGCTATGCAAGTGCGGAATCGCGAAAACCGACTTACTATCGTGGTTCGAGTTACTGCAAGTGGCAGCTCAACGTTTCCCTGCGGATGCGATTGATGACCTTCTCCACAGGTAGCCAAAGAACCTCTGGACACTGTATCAGCAAGGAATATGTACGACGGGTCATCGTATCTGGCACGTTAGGCAATGTGACTGTTTCGAGAAACTTGGACAGGAGAGGCAAATATGCTATGAAATGCTCGTTTTTGTTTCGATTACAGCTGCGGATGCGATAACTTTTTTTCATTCCTTTCTTTCTTTTTCTTTCTTTCTGTATTTATTTTTTCTTGCTTTTATTGAAGTTATCTTATTTTGAATCAGTGGTAATTAGGGAGCGTTATGCATTCGGCCAGTTACAGAAACGTGAAAGGCGCCTCGCTACGTACATAAAAACAAAGTTCTAGCTCGTTTGTATTCGATTCCGCGCTAACCAGAAACTACACGATACGACATCCGATTCTCCGCAGTTTGCACGCGAATTTTTTTTATTTAAACACGCGACTTGCTTTCATTGCGCCGCCTCCTGCCTGAAAAAAAATATTCTTGATCAATGTTTATTTTTATTTATTTATTTTTATCTTCAAGATCCGGTACTACCGTAAACGTTCTGCGGAGATTTCTGCATGCGCTTAAGGCACTCCACATCTCCGAAATCAGCACTGAACCTCGGTATTACGATGGCTGCGTTCACTTATCAAAGCGGACTACAAAGGTGGATATGCCGGGAAGTACTACACACAGTCTGGGTGTGCCCGGCTCCCAGCAGTACGCACCCAGTAAGCGTACGTATATATGCACATGCACTCCTGCTGTTTGTGGGACATAGAAGACCTCTTCCTGTATCTGAAGCGAACCGGCCACCCTTACACTTCATTGCAATAGCCCAAATAATTGTAGTAGCCAAAAAGGCCGTTTTTCTTCATCCTTATACTCTGTTTAACCTTCGTCCAGAATCTATTCTGCATCTTGGGCGTTCTTTCGCGGTGCCTCCCCAGTTTAACTTGCCGCCCGCATTCGCCCTTTCCGTTCATTCACTTATGCGTCGAAACACCTGCCGCGGCCGGCGACGCTTTCCCAAGCTTCCGTTGCGCCGTTGGCCGCAGAAAACGCGAACTCGTAAAGAGAAGGATGCAGGGAGAGAACTACGTAGACGGTGCAGCCGGTCTTGCGGGCGCCAATGTCCACCGTGGGAAGCCGGCAACAGTGCTTTGGGCCGTCCAGTCTGCGTCCGCGGCGGTTACTAAATTGCACCGTCGTATACACAGATAACAGCGACGCTGCATGTGGCTTCACTCGTGCTCAACCTCCGCGCCCACCCTCACCCGCCCTAAGCTCTTTCACTGCCTTCTTCTTCTTCTTTGTTTGCGCTTTTCTGCCAATCTTCACGACACCCGACGACGTGTGCGACGGCTGTCTTGGGTAACTCGCAGTCACCTCCTTCTCCTCTTCCAAGAAGCCTGCAGCCGTGGCTGTCCGCTTTCGTCGGTACGCTGTTCTTCCTGCTTGAAGCGGCAGTTGCAGTATCAGGTTGGTTGTTCAAGGAGATGCGTTTACAAATGCGCCGTTCAGGAAACTCTCAGTTTAGACTGTCTCTCCTCGGGCAGGGCATCCCCTCAGCTTCCTTTACGAGGAACAACGGCACTGGATTTGACTGCGATGACATGAGATGAAGAACGGCACTATCTCTCTTCTGCAATCCTGGAGAGGAGGATCATTCTTCAGCGCCTGACATTGGATTTCCTGTTCTACTGGCGCCCCATACTGGAAGCTGTTTCGAATACGTGACAAGAAGTCGTGCGTGATTGGGTTGTGGCATCGTTGCATAATATTGAGAAGCTTCGCGGAGCACGCGTGTGTTCGTCCATCCATTCCTGCGTTCGCGTGCCGACCTTGCTGTTGTGTCTGGCGAGTCCGTAAACAGCAGCCGCTGATCGAAGAAGGAGAAGACCCTTTCGTGAGTCGTCCAGTGTTTCGTGCCTGCCCACGTACAGTACAGGTACGAGCGCAGTCGGTCAGCTGTGCACACACTTCGGCGTCGTGCTCGTTCGAAAACCCGCCCTCGCTAGCGCGCGCCCGAGTGGTCAAGGACAACGCCGAACGAGACGGATATACCTCCGCACTCGTGCGTGCGTCTGTGTGTTTTGTATTTGTGTTTGTTTTTCGTCCTTACGCCGAACGCTACGCCGGCACCTCACGACCGACGGCCGCACCGCTCCGACAGGCTTTCTCCCTCAGCCCTGGGAGTGAGGTTGTGTTGTTTTTTTGCGCGCAGTTTGTCGGGCTTCCACCTGTACGTGTGTTTGTGTGTGTGGGTCTAGCTCTTGGAACTGAGTGTGAGCAGCCGCGGAAGTCACGAAGAAAAAAAGTCGGAACAAACAAAGAAAGAAGAAACGGGACTGAAGCCTGTCCTGGTTTACGGAAGTGTCCACTTCCTGCAATCACCGCAGCCGTCGTCATCACCTTGCGCTTGGCCCCTTCCACTGCTGCTGCTGCTGCCTCGACCTCTCTCTGATTCGTGTTGTGGTCGCGCGGCCGGTGTGCGCAGTACCTTGTACCGGCACCTAAAACAAACCGTACGCCGAGAATCGCCGTCTGCTTATCGTAACTCTCGTGATACCGATGGATATCGGTACCTGATCGTACTATACTGGTGGTACGGTGATCCATATGCTGCTTTCCGGATAGGCCGTTCTTGTACTAACACTACTGCCACGGATTGTTACCGACCTGTCTACGCCACCGTGTGGTACGTAGTGAAGACGAGCCTTCTGTGAAGAAACGTCACCATCTGTCTTGACAGCCGATACTGGAACTATATACAGCGCCTGGTGTAAAAGCGGACTGTTTCGTGGTGTGTGCCACTGCCTTGCAACGCCGATCATGTTAAGGATTGTGGCACGGTCCGTTCCTAACGTCTCAATACGGCTCAAATGATGTAACTGTTCGCGAAGGGAGTAATTCCAAGTGTCTAGCATCGTAGAACTGCCGCCTTGTGACCGTTCAACGTTGCGGAAGAGTCCCCAACCTGCAGCTCTTACGCAAACATCAGCATTGGTCCCAAATGTGATTGATATATAACCTTCTCCTTTTAATTTGTGCCGTGCGCTTGGAATGCACCTCTGGTGACACAACTGGAAGCTGCAGTCGTTCTATTGTTATTTTTGCGTTCCCCATTAAGCTTTGTTGTGTGGTCTGCCAACAAAACGACGCGCCAACTTGCGGCTTGTTCGCATTGTTCGGGAGAGGAGGGGAGTGCGTGTCGATCCGACCAATGAGAAAACGCGTGCAAGCGTCTGGAATAGACCGCATAAAGTGACATGAAGCTGCACCGTACTTCACTATCTGTTCCATTGCGAGTGGGTGTGTTCCGTGCGATCAAGGAATGCGGATACGAACGGCGGAAGACGAAGTTTTATGGATACGATAGCACCTGCTGGTGAGATTATTTCCTTTTCTCCTATAGTCGGTGGTGCCATTTTGTTTTGTTTTTCTGTTTTCGAGTAATTGTTGCGTGCCCGGAAGACACATATATCATTGCATATTCACATCAAGATGCAAATGCATGTATTTTTAACGCGGAAGCACCGTGTTCGTTGAGCTTGACGCAATTGGTTGAACACATTTAATGAGCTCATAAAAAATACTTGACATCATACAAGTTCAATGCTAATGCTGGTTTAATGATACTACGTGACGCAATCGCGCCACTATACCAAGTAGTGTCTGCACAGTGTGTCTGCCTTGAAGTACTATCTTAGCCGGTTCCTATTTGAATAGAACGATTTCTGAGTGTTCGAACGCTATATAATACGCTAAAGTTATGATAAAATAAATCAACTCTGTCAAAAAAAAAGAGCAGTGTCGTCTATGAGTACACGCACTCTGCTGAGCCCGAGTCAAGTATGTTTATTTAACCGTCTGAAATGTGTGTAGTATATGCATAGCAATGCGTACGCTGAAATTGGAGTACTAGTGTGCGTATATTCGAAATCTCGAACAAGAATCGACTACGAATCCCTCTGTTCGATTCGCATTCAATTCAAGGAGAATTCGTCAATTAGTTATTCGTATAGTTCTTGAATAATTACTTATCGATAGGATATTAACAGACATAGCTATTTTTAGCCAAATTCTGGCTTGGATTTTGATTTTCGCTGCTGGGATTCGATCCCGTGACCTTTAGATGAGCAGGCGAGCACTTGACATGTGGGGTTTAACGTCCCAAAACCACCATATGATAATGAGAGACGCCGTAGTGGAGGGCTCCGGAAATTTCGACCACCTGGGGTTCTTTAACGTGCACCCAAGTCTGAGCAGACGGGCCTACAACATTTCCGCCTCCATCGGAAATGCAGCCGCCGCAGCCGGGATTCCATCCCGCGACCTGCGGGTCAGCAGCCGAGTACCTTAGCCACAGCAGGCGAACGTTATATGACTACAAAAGCACTGTGGCGGGTTGATATCCGAATTGTAGTACGGACGATACTGAATACGTTTTTTTTTACATGGTCTTGCTGCATTCCGTACGGTTTTTTTTTCTCTATTTCTTATTCGGAAAGATTCGACTCTCTCCTCCGAAATCGCCTCTTCGCAAACGCAGCTCATACGGGTGAACAAACGAGTTAACAAGCCAAATCAAGACAGCAATACGTCACTGCTGTCGGATTATGGAAATGCAACACACCGTCTCGAATTGCGGTCATTTGTTTACCGCGATATTTGCCCGATAAGAAAAACACGCAGCGATGATTTGTTAAGAACGCACTGAAGATTTACGTAGAAGGCGATGATGCATCTGGCGGAGTTTCTCGGGCGTTCGTACAAGTTAAGCCTGCAATCTTGTATACGAATATAGGAACAGAAAAGTACCTATAAGCACCCATTCGACAGAATAGCTTCCTCCTTTAGCGCCAACATGTACGTTTTCTTCTGATTTTTTTTTTCTGCTGTCAAGCTGTATGTGCTTAGACGTAACTAAATTCTTCCGTCGTATGGGATCTAACACTCCTATAGCACGAATGTGCCTCAAAAACTGCACAAGCTTTACTCAACTCCAGTCAACTAAAAATGAAGTCGTCGTCTGTGGGCAAAAAAAAAAACGCACGTGCCAGAGCTGTTGGTGTGAATCCTAGGTCTCACTACTGGTCCACTAAATTTGAAGAATGAAAAACATGGGTCGCAAATGCCACCTAGTATGTCTGGACAGATGTAAACAACACTGGCGCTGACAACCGAGGAGAGAGAGGTCAACTACCTAACCCCTGCAGAAGTTTAGCCATTTTTAATCTGTATACGCACACATATATACGCTTACACGAGCGTAGTCAGTATTTTAACTGTATGCACAAACGCGCGTAAATTGTTGGCTGTTGGCTTACGCACAAACTTGCGTAAAACCAATTGTTGGGCTCACTGTATTGTCTTCTTTATTCTTGGTGCACCAGCGCAGAGCGGTGTGGCTCAGACAGTTTCTGTGGCACATAACGGTTTATGATGGTGTCAGTTCTCTGATAAGCCGCACAGATTACGGATATCTTAGCCAGATCTTGATGTTAACCTTTTCAGCTATGAATTTTTTTAACGAGCAGAAAGTTTTTTTTTCTTGTTGATTGGGCGTTACTAGACCCTCAAGAGCACTATATATATATATATATATATGTATATATATATAAATATATATATATATATATATATATATATATATATATATATATATATATATATATATATATATATATATATATATATATATATATATATATATATATATATATATAAACTTCGAGAATAGTGCAGTATAGGAAACAAAACAATAAAATATTTATTTAATCCTAACAGTTTCGGCTGGTGGACCAGCCTTCTTCGGAGGATGTAAGTGAAACATTATTATATTTCATAAAACAAATTAAAACTCACTACGTTCTATCTCGCTATTTCACTTACATCCTCCGAAGAAGGCTGGTCCACCAGCCGAAACTGTTAGGATTAAATAAATATTTTATTGTTTTGTTTCCTATACTGCACTATTCTCGAAGTTTATAACTTTTATTACGGTAGCCGGAAGAAACTCTGATCATCTAATCATCTATTGCATCTATATATATATATATATATATATATATATATATATATATATATATATATATATATATATATATATATATATATATATATATATATATATATATATATATATATTTCTGAGCATCCCATCAGTATACAATAAAATGGCTCCATGTCCTATATATATGACACCAAGGCTTAATGGACATGAAGTGAAGTATGGTGAATTTAAACAGGCCTATTTATTTTTACCCTGTTAGTGGAAGTTAGCGTTGTGAAACTAACATACGGCAACCACGTATTAGTTACAGCACCTAAAACGTTCAATAGCAAGTCATTGTGCTCGTAATACACAGCTTCTCAATGCACTTGAAAGGCCACCGTCTAATTATTGAACACTTTGGATGATCCAACAGCATAAAAGATTGCCGCAGCCTGCTTTGCAGCGCCAGAAATAATGTTGCCCGCGTTTGCAAGGGCAAGCGGATTGAAGTGCACTTCATCGTCGTCATCTTCTATCTCCATCAGGAAACATTATTATATTTCATAAAACAAATTAAAACTCATTACGTTCTATCTCGCTATTAGACACCCCTTACGTATTATCTAAGTGATTTGGGCAGATTTCTCGACTAGAATAACAAGAAATCTAGAGCTTTTTCAAGAGCTACACATCTGGATTAGCCTGAATGCATTCAGAGGTATGACAACCACTAAACCCTGTTGTCCTATATTTCGGACATAAAGATTGTACACTGCTGCGGGCGATGCATTAGTGTTAGGGAAGACCACGGAGGTTTAATCCTTGGGGAAGACAAAGAGAAGGCAAAGGAGGTTTAAAAAAAATGCGGTAGACCCACTTTGTTAATAGCAAGTTAAACATCTTAGAAAGAACATAAAAAAGTACAATAGCTACTGATGTAATCGTGAACCAGTAAGGTGTCAATTATTAATTGGGTGCAGCGAGTGTCTTCGCTACAGAATTCTGCCATATTGTTTTCCACTTTGCAGTATTCCAAAGAAGACGACGACGAAAAAATTACTCCTCAAGCTAGCGCAAAAGTGTATTGACATGGGTCTGAGAAACTCTATGTGTATTGAGGATGACTCACACACCTTTTTCAAATTATGACGGAATTCTGTCACATTTGGCAGCAAAAGTTCTTCTTGTCCTTTTTATAAGACAGCTAGATGACGATGATTTCCGCCTTCTTCGATGATATTTTACTGAATAAAAAAATTCATGGGAACGCTGAGTGGTTGTTGTTGTTGTTGTTGTTGTTGTTGTTGTTGTTGTTGTTGTTGTTGTTGTTGTTGTTGCTGTTGTTGTTGTTGTTGTTGTTGTTGTTGTTGTTGTATCTGCCGTATGCGTGAGTGAGGACGAAAATGGCAGTCATCTGGAAATATGACCGCACAAGAGGAGGAACTTGAAGAAGTCTGTAATTGAACGATGTACGGGTGGCCTTATCATGTGGCCGATAGCAAAACGTGGATTCGTGGGCTATTCAGGCCCGAATGGACGTGGTGGTGTAAGAGTACCGTCTGTAGGACTTGCACACGGAAGCGAAACTCGCCTATTCTAACGAAAAAAAAAGAAAAGGAAGGAACAAAAGGTAGCGGAGGTTAGAACAAAGAGATTCGTGTGAAACGCGCTGATATACGACGGCGCCTGCCAGCACTTCAGCAGTAATCTCCGTATCTTGTGATTCCGGTTTGAAACGTCCTTTTTGGGTGTTACTGGTTTTCAAGCAACAAAACTCTTGCGGTCAGGTTGCACAACGACTTGGCAAGAGAAGTAAGACGTGTACGTGGAGCGTAGGTGAAGGATTAACTGTCGTTCTGCTCGAGTTAAAGAGTGCGAGCTCGACTTCACTCAGCTACGCTGTACCAACTGCAAGGTGCTGTGTGGTGTGCGAGGACGCGAGTTGGTCTCCCGCTCACTGCGACTGCAATCATACGGTGTGCCTCATAGCCTGTAAACCCAGCAGAATTTAATTTTAAGTGCAATCCCATTTCGAACGAAACTCTGTAGGGCATAGCTATGGCTACTCATTCGACGTATATGTGTGTGTTTTGGTTAAGCCGCATTTCAGTGGTATGCTCATTTCCGTCCATCTATAATCGTACTGAAACATACGTTGAACACGATTTGGAGTGATTGACGTTTCATTCGAAACGAGTATATTGGGTTCAAAGATTCTGAACATTCGTTTGTGTTCGGAAGGGAGTGATGGCATTTATGCACCTATAGAGAAATGAAATACCTCTGCCATTAGAGGTATACCAGTTATAGTTGCCCGGAGTTTGCGGTTGGCGTGAAGATGCGCTAGTTCCTCTAACCGAACGCACTCCGAGCGGTCAACAGAAATTATGAATCAATAAGTAAACGTATTTCACTTCGAGACATCGTACGAGATTGCTGTCTCGATCGTCGCAAAAACACTCACTGTTTGGCATTTATCTGACTGCGGTTTTCGTCTGCGGTGCTGTGCACTTAGCCTTTTCGTTTCGACGCCAAATATCATAGTTTGCGTTTTACGAAACGCGCAGTTGTCCCGATTCATTACAGTCGCTCACCCCGTGGCGATCAGATTTCGCTTTCCTCGTATTTTCATGCTCCTTACTTGTACCGACTTATCGTCGCGAACAGTGCTTACATGCGTCCATTAAGGACGCATGCTTGCACTGTCTCTGCGCATCGAGTTGCCAAAAAAATGTGGTCTCGCTCTACAATACCCCTGCAGCAATATTCCTGGAAAGCTGCAGCGTTGTAGTTATTACGTCCTTCGTAATAGATATCATGGAATTTAAAGGTTAAACCACTAATAGTTTTTTTAGCATTGTCACGCGTCAGTTAGTCGGGTTTCACGTCCCCAATTCACGATGTCACAGCGAGGCATGTCACAGTTGTGGGATTTGGAGTTGTCGATTATGTGGTGTCTTTTAACGTGAGCTGACCTCGAATAGTTCACAGGCTCCTAGCAGTTCGCCTTCATCAAAACGCGACCTCCACGACCACATTCGAACCCACGACCTTCGGGTGAGCAGACGAGTGCCGTAACCTCTCGTTTACCATGGCTGAGCAGTCATGTTTTGTTTAGCAACTGATCATTCGCTGGTATACGCAAAAACCGCGCCAGCTCTACGATGGAGCAGAACGGCGCAGTTTGTTTGTTTGTTTGTTTGTTTGTTTGTTTGTTTGTTTGTTAAGATGCGTGCTAAGTGTGTTTGCTATTCACGCAGTCAAATGGCGACAGGTGGAAACCGAAGTGGCCGCTGTGTGCACACAATGCCTTTGCAAAGACGTAGTCTAATCAGCGCTTTTCAAAATACAGCAGCAGACAGATTATTGTTTGTTTGTTTGCGCCATCCCGACAGCGCTCTGCTGTCGACACCTGTAACGGCGAAGCGGGGAAAAAAATTCCAGCTGCTCCACTGTGGAAGCCTATCATAACAGACGTGTCAGACTTTGCGCGAGTGCGTGGCTTCTATTGCGCTTGTTATTTTCTATCGAAGGGATAAATAGGAAAAGTTGGCGCCTCTATAGGTCGGCATTGGCTACTACATGTCAACTATTCAACTAAATAATGCAAAAAAAGAAAATGTCACGGAAGAATAGCTTGCCAAATGTGTAACACAATGCAGACAGGGCATTACACATGCGGAAAGCATTTGGGCATGAGTCCAGATAAGATAAACAAGCATAGAGGGGATTCGCTATGGTGGTCTAGTGGATATGGTGCTCGACCTCTGACCCGAAGGTCACGAGATCGAATCCCGGCGGTGGAGCGGCGGCCGCATTTCGATGGAGACGAAGTGTTCGAACCCCGTGTGTGTTTAGACTCGGGTGCACGTTAAAAAAAGACCCGCGTCGTCAAGACTTCTTGAGGCCTCCATAACGACGTATCTCATAACCATGTGGTTTTAGAACGCAAAATCCTAACATTCATTATTTTCAAGGAGAGAGATGTGGGTATTAAATGAAATATTCCTGGCGATTCATTGTATTGTATGAGAACACGAAACATGGGCACTTACGTGGAACGTTCACTGAGTTATCATAACAATAAGCCATAATTTTTTGAAAGCATAACAAGATTTTTATCAATCAACTAAGTGACCTCCTTTCAGTGTACAAGAACTGTGGCACTTCCATAATATGTCCCTATCATTGTTACTCTTCAAGGTTACAAATCAATGAAATTGTGCAAATTAATGAAATTGACACACTTAAGCTCTCGCCGATTCTACAAAATGTATCTTTAAGTGTGAGGAGAGCTTGAACAGACAAAACGAAACAAAAAGCGACTAAACGCCATCTTTGAGCACCCTCTACACAGATTGTCACGTTTTCAAGATAAGTGTACGCGTCGCTGAATGATCTCAAGTTTTTTTTTTTCAATTTCACGTTGAAACTGGTTCCCCGGCAGCAATTCTTGAACTCACGATGATAACTCAGCTGAACCTAACTCAACGTTCATTTGCCGAAATGACGCTACAGTTCTGTGAACGCCCTCGTTTATTTACATCACTTCCGTCGCAGTGCCTGGCAGTCCTCATTGGTCACGTGTCCAACCCGGAACAGCACGTGACCCAAAGCAAGGCGAACGCAGGCTCCGGCAAGCGGGGATCCGCACAAAACAGACAGGCAAGTTTGTTTCCTTTCATAAGGCTTATTTGTCTAATCTATGCCCTGTTTATAGGCACCTTCGAGTAGATAGAGATCGAGGGAAATAAAGGTTACGTGGGAGGCAGGAAGGTTAACCAGAACGACATCTACTTTACAAGCCTGCCCCGGGGAAAGGGTAAGAAGGGGTAGAAAGGAATGAGAAGCCTGCACATTGTATCGGGATATGTTGCCTGGTTATGGCACCACAAATTGGAGGAGTTTGCGCTGTAATAAGTTCGCCATTGCGGCCTAGCCGAGCCCCGTGACATGTTGCGAGCTTCATGTGTCGTTGTTGTCGCTTCAGGTGTCGCTGCTGGGCGGAATTCCAGCCGCCATATCAAAAATCACTAATGCTTTTGAAAAATATTCCATTTTATGCGCAGCTAAAAATTATGCAACCAATTCTCGTAAATATAATTTATTCTAGAAATTTACTTGAGAATAAAAAGTAACAAAAAGCTTTCTTCAATTATAAGTAAAATAGTAATTTTCCTATTTTCCTTTTACAACTGCTGCCAGAATACAGACGGCGCTACCATTGCGTCTACTTTTCGTCCACATTGGCTCTATGGGCATGTCACTTTCTCTGCTTAGCACCGAGCGTAGAAGTGTGAGGCGAAGTTGTTATAACCGGCTGTCTGTAAAATGTCTATGGTCACCAGATAACTATCATCGTCGTCAACCAGTTTGTGCCACAGAAATCTGGTGAATCCCACTACTCAAATCTGGTCGGGTGAGTGAGTGAGCGGGTGAGTTTATTTGGTCCACAATAGGCGCGAGTAAAATAAACGTCACCTGGCTGTGGGCCCACCGTGGACGGTGAGGTTAATCATGGCCGCCCTCGTGCAGGTCCTCTGGACAGCCAGGATTTGAGAGGTCAAGTCCTGGGTCTGAACGAGCTTTCTCATTTCACCTTGGTGGAAAGGGGTCCGTCAGAGACTCAGCCCCACAGGATGTACTCGAGGCCCACATGGCCACCACACATTGGGCAGCCAGTGCTTGTGAACCGTTCGGTGTATATTGTTGGTGGTGCCGTGGGGCAGTAAAAGTTAGGAAGGCCACAATGAATCCAACAGATGGCTGCTAAGTGAGGACGGCCAGCCAAAGACCCTGAGTAGGCACAACGAAAAAAATGAGGATAGAGAAAGATATTAATTCCAGCTGATAATATTTCTTCGCGAGGCGAGACTCGAACCCTCGCACACACAATCTGAAGGAGAGCGGCTAGCAGTGCACAGCGTAACCTTGTATAGCACGACATCTCAAGGGGTTGAGTAAGGAAAATGAAGGAGAGGAGGGCAGATGTGAGGGTGATTATATGAGAAAGGGGGAGTGGATAGAGTAAAGCATACCATAGAAAGAAAATTGCAAAATAGAAACAAAAGAACGAAAGGCCGAAAGAAAAAAATTGCGAAAAAGAATCATAGGAGGACAGAGAGATATATGGAGAGCGAGTAAAGAAATAGGAAAAGGAAGCGAGAAATACAGATATAAAAGGAAACTGAAGATAGAGCCTGGAAGAGAAATAAAAACACCGAAAAAAAGAAAAAAAGGGAAGAGAAATGGGGATGAAAGTAAGGAGGAAGGAAGCACCACCAGCTCGGCTGCTACCTCACTCTTCGCACGAGTATAGTGTCGAGCCGTCCTCTCTTTTTACTACTTCAACGTGCTCGATAAAGGTCTAGAGCGTATAAAAACACTTTAGATCCCGTAACTTCGAATGGGAAATCTTAGGTATAAAACCCGAGTGCTTCAAAAGCATTGAAAGGCTACGGTAGAACATACCATCTATCGCGAAAGTAAACGGTTCAATGGACTCATCATCAATCAAGCTTAATGTAAGGACCACGTGCCGTGGGTACGGTCATCGATGCTGAACAGAGAAAACAGACATGGGCTCCTGTAAAATTCCAATCACAGGCTGTCAAGCAGCTACAGGGAACGTAGTGACCGAAGTATCGGATGCAAATTTGACTCCTTAGTATGTAATGCTACAGTATTGAAAATATTGCAGGAACAAAAAGAAAGTATATAATATAAATAAGGAGCTACCGTTTAATTCTGCGTAACGTCAAGGGTACAGAAAATTATAAAATTGGGCAAAGTGAGCCGAACGCTTCGGAGCAACAAAATGATCTAGCTCTTGCGGGGTGCAGTGGCCAGCACAATAGCAATGGCCACAAATTAATACGTGTGTCTATGTGTCCTCCCTCAACACGTGTTTCCCGAACTAAACACGTGTTCCGGCTCCATATATCAATCGCATTTATGTTGACAACGCGTCTGGATTGCGAGCGAGCTGATTCTGATTTAGCGAAAGCACACAAGTAACAAAACTGTTCATCTACAAGTTTCGGAGCCGCGGAAACGCAGCTGCCTTCGTCACAGCGTTTTCGTTATGCCTCTTTCAACAATCCTTTCCGCATCTCATGTTTTGTGGTTTGAGTTCACATGTGGATACTTGTTTCGGTTTGGTCGCTTCAGATAAACCGACTTCAGCGAACCCTGGCTAAACAAGATTTATTCAACATTACCTTAGTGATACCAGCTGCAGCTGAGAATGGTGGTGGTGGGGGTTGTGGTGCTGCAAACTTTTGAGTACTTGGGGAACTTCCCGTACGGGCAAATCGAAAAATCGGTGCATGGAATGGGTGAATCACCTATGTGTTTACTGGCAGCTGCATACGAAACTATGTGGTTTTCTTTGCACATCGAAGTAAGGTGTTGGCGATGGATCGTGGGCTCTTCGCTGTCACATCGATAAATCTCAGAATGAGCAAGGATACCTCCAAGAGCTAATAAACTATTGTGGTGATGTAATCCACTCATGTATGTCACAACTGTCCGTGCAGAATGTAATTCTTAAGTTTCATGTATACTTTTCTTCGAGGTTTTTGTTATTAGAACACACAGCTGCACATTGTTATCTTGTCAATGGCCGCCTAGCATTTATCGGACAACTTATACAAGATGTTTACACGCGATACATCCAACTCTTTACCCGGCCGTGTGTCCGTGGTGCGCCGGTAGGCCGACTCTCTACCACATATCGGGGTGGGGGGGTGCGATCGTAAACCAAGCGACTTAGCCAATTTTCTCGGCAAACCTCAAATACCTAGTATGGAGCAGTGGGAGGCACACCTCGCCAGCTTGGAGCCAGGAACTGCAGCTCGTTCTCCTGGATCAAGTCTGGCGGGTGGCTAAGGCCACTGGAGCTCTGGACATAGGGCCCCAACAATAGACGCTTTAAAATCCGTTTTCCTCTAATAAAGATTCACCTTCTCTCTCACAACAAGAGCAGCTGAGAAACAGTAATCACATGAATACAACCCAAGCCCTGCAACATAAATGTTCACTCCGGAAAAAAGGCACCACAAACGTCGACTAACAATTCATCCCCTGGTGTGTTGGCTTCTCGCTCGCGTCCGTGTTATAGCACGTACAGTCTTATAACATGCACCCACTAGCTCATCTCTGTGTTACTCTAAGAGACGATCTTGGCGTGTTGCCGACGCGCAGGTGGCTCAGACGTGCTCGTGTCCCGGCCCGGCCCGTTCCTCGGGTTCCGGAGGGCGCTCATCTCGTTCATCACGCCCGCCCCAGCAGATCCTGCAGCACCTGCCCCAGCAGCGCGTCTGCGGCGCCAGGGCCCCGTCACCCACGGCCGCCAGCGTGTCTTCCTCGGCGAACACCGTTCCCGCCGCCGGCGGGGCCTCTTCGTCCCGGCCCGCCGGTGGCCAACAGCAGGTCCAGCAGGACAGCAGCAACGGCTCGACGGCACAGCAGCAGTCCAGCGCCCCGCCGCAGGAACCCTTCTTCCTGCATGAACCTCACATGACCGTCAGTGACCGGGTGCGAAAACTGTTCGAGAGCGCAGCCGGAATCGGCGCCCCAAACACGGCGTCTCTGCAGTCTGGCAACTTGCACGTCGGTGAGTGAACGGCTCTACATGGCTTGTTGATGAGCTAGTCGGGTCAGTGGTGCAGAAAAACAAGTATGGCGCAAGGACGACGGGGACCAAGTGAAGACACGAATCGATGAACACGAGTGGTAACTTCCAACTTTTTATTAACGAAACGACGCTGATTTGTACACAATCTCTTCACAGTAGCATACATTTTTCATATTACTTTATCTGTAACAAGATTACCTTGATCAGCAGCATCTATAAGTCAGCGTGGTTTCTTTCAATTAACAGTCGTAAGTCGGCTTCTGTGTTTGTCAGTTCGTGTCTTGACTTCGTCACCACCCGCATTGCACTGCACTTTTTTTTCTGGTGAAAAGCTCGCTGATGGCTCTTTTCGCATTCTATTCAGGCGAAAATGGCCGTCGGCGTCGTCAGCGTTGACACGAGTGATGCAAAAATTGTGGGATGTCCCCCTGCGAAATGACTTCACAGATCACCATAATTATGTCGTCACTATGACGTCGCGTGATGAGGTCATCCAAGATATCGCCTCTCGGTCAAAGGTGCGCCGGGTCCGAAAGCACTGCGAGAGCTAGGGAAAATCAACCGGAAGGGCGCGGAGCTTAAGTACACGCTATTCTGGTTTGCTACCTTACGCATGAGGAGAGGAACTGCGAAATGAAAAGAGAGAGCACTATACTTAGTCACAGCTCGACAAATTTTTTAAGAGAAAAAGCCTTTAATGTCTCATATTCGCCTCCGTCCGTCCATGCACTGGAACGGTGCCAGCTGTGGCCTCTCCTCTTACACTCTATTATCAATCCCGTGATTGCTGAAAGAGGGAAAAACCGTATTGCATAGTCGGTCTAATGGACACAGGCTTTCACCGTAAACATTTAGAATTTTAATAATTTATTTAGCTCACAATACTGCAGACCATCATGGCCCATGCAGGAGTTACACTACAGAGAAAAGACAACAGTGCAGAAATAATTGATAACAACATTGGCAGCACAAGTAATCCGTCAATGTCGATTGGAAGATTTTAATAAATGGATAAAAGAAGCGGCACTAACAGTTTACGAAGTGTCCTTCAATTTCTTTAGCTCCACCCATACAAACAGCGGCGAGCTTGTCTTCAGCATCTGCAAGAAAGCCGTGTTGGCTGTTTTTTTTTTGTTTTTTTTCGCGTGTAAAGTTTTTTCTCTGCTGTTGTAAGTATTACACATATTAAAAATAAAACTTCGTCATTTTCACTCTCAAGTACTGTGTTTGGACGAACATTGATGTCAAAATATGTGATGAAGTTTGCTGAGACACTCGAGGTTTTCATCTGAAACCAGTGCTTCCGTTGTGTATCTTAATGGTAAACTGGCTTTCCCAAACGTGCATTCCTTGTTACAAAAGTGTTGGGAAAAGATCGCGTCTGCAACCCTTACGTGTTGAACAAAATGTACCCGGAGGAGATTAAGCCGCACTGCAAATGGTGTCAGGCTGTGGCAACATATGATCACATTCTTTGGGAATGTAGCATAGTGCCGCCGCCTGTGGATATTATGCGTGGTCCCTCTCTTGAGCACTGGGAGGCCGTGTTGACCAGCTCAGACCCAGTCGTCCAGTTAAGGGTCGTGGAGTGGGCCACACAGGTCGCCGCCAACCTTGGGTTGACGGCCATCTAACACGGAATCATCCTCAGTTGCTTTCTGACGAAAAAAAAAGTTTTACCATCCATCCATTGTTACAAAATTGCATCAGTCGTCTCTGAGACACTAACACATAGAGTACTAAGTACTCTAAATCATTCACCAGTTTTTTTCTTAACACACTTTCCTAATACTCAAAATCGTTACCCACTTTTTCTGAACACACACTTTGTGTCTCCTTTTCGGCACTTCTGCTCGATAATTGAGATGAGATTGTGTTTAGGGACGGCTTTCTTCTCTCCTGTAGTAGAGTACCTCGTACTCTAAATCGTTAATAACTCTTTCTAAACGCACAATTGTTTTCTCAAAGGCCACGGGATGTTTTTTTTTTGCTTTCCCATAGTAGAGTACCAAGTACTCTAAATCGTTAACAACTCTTTGTAACACAAGGTTCTGCGAACTCTAACTCGTCGAACATTTGTTCTAAACACAGTTGCCATGACTTCACGTAATTAAGCGTTTCCAATTAGGGTCGTATGTATAGGAAAGGCTTTCCGTTCTCCCGTAGTGTAGCACTAAGTACTCTAAGTCATCGAACATTCATTATAAACACACAGTTGCGAGTACGTACAGACAGCTGCGCATACCACTCCTATACGGAATACTCTCAATCGTCTACCCCTTGTTCTAAGCACACAAAGCATTGAAGAAACGCTCCATAGCCGAGTATGCATACTACGGAAAATCTTCGACCAATCTTTCAAAACAGACAAGCGGTCGTCGAAGAGACCTGTCTGCTTCAAGTCCACTATCAGTGCAGTGGTTTATTTATGTGCTATCGACGCACACTAACTTTTAAATCTGGTGCCATCTAGCCCGGTCAATCTGGTGAAGGTGAAATAAACTATATTTGATCCTAGGGACACCCCGATAAGACTCCCTCCCCCCCTCTCTCGAAGTGGGGTCCGGTGCAGTTGCTGGCTGGGCCCAAGCCGGTACTGGAAGGCCATGGCCCCTTCGTAGGCCTCCTGGAGTGCCGAGAGATCGACTGAGAGCTTGCAGTTCTTAAGGGCCCTCTTCCAGTCCTTTTCTGCGCTGAACTTCGCGCTAAATAACTCCGGGCACTTCCAGAGCATGTGACCGAATGTGCAGTTATCCGCCCCATAGCGCGGGCATCCTGGATTTATTCTGTCAACGAAGTGACCGAACGTGCTGTTATCCGCCCCATAGCAAGGGCATCCTGGATTTATTCCTTCAGCAAAGTGACCGAACGTGCTACGAGACGGGAACGAACGTGCCTGCAGCATTCGGAGAACGGACGACTGTGGTCTAGTGAGCTTGAAATGCTGCAGTGACAACGTCCGCTTTACAGTTTGTAGGGAGGAGTAACTTCGTGAAAGGTGCCAAGTGGATCCCTGAAGCTCTCGACCGACGCGGCAGCTGATTTATCGTGCATAGTTATGGGCAAGTTCATTGACCTTAGGAACTGTTGAATGAACCACTGAGCCCAAGAGGGCTTGGAACCAGGTAAAAGCGTGAAGGCCTACTACACCCCTTGAACTGAGAGAATAGTGGCGACCTCCCTGAAGGTCACCCCCCTCCCCCGAAGGCAACTCAGCTCGCATTCAGAATTTGTCTGCCTGTGTGTCAGAGCAGGTGTACATAGCTCTAGCTGCGAAGGACCTTACGTAAACGTCCTGACACATTTATTGACTCAAGGGCTGCCGTCAATCTGCTTACATCCGGACTGGATGTTGCAATGAGCGCAAACGCATAGGGCGTGCTCTATGGCTTCTGTGGTCCTGAACGAGTCGCCTGTATACATTCAGATGCGGAACGATTATGCCCATCATGAATTCAGTCTTCCAGAGAATCCAATAATAACGTTGCATTAAATATTACACCGGAGCTGTTATGCTTGAAGCATACCCGTGCGACATAGGAGGGAAACTATTATCATTCCCAGCTATCTTTTGCCACGTCAAGCAGGGTTAAGCTTACATGAACCTAGGTAAACCAAAGCAGCTACGGGCAAGCCTAATTAACTCTAGTTGAGCATGACTCGCTGTCACCGTCTTCCATCCTCCGCTACAATCCGCGTTTTCTCTCTTTTGTCCTCGTTCGCTCTGCCGGTTACGCCGACACCGCTCAACTCAGGAGCAGCGCTCCTAAAGAAAACTTAGCAAAAAAATCGACGGGCACTTATAACGCCCTCAATATTAACGCAACCAAATATCAGACGGAATTTTGCGGACTACGTAAGCGGTAGCGCATAGGCGGTAGTTAACACTCGGTAATTATATTGACCTCAGGATAGGTAACATCGGTAAGCGATCTGATACGAGATGTACACGAAAAAAGAAAGCAACCATTTTATGAGGCGCAGCTCTGGCTGACCGGTTCACCCTTCGCCATCTCCTCACCCCGTGACGCTCTCGCCAAGTGGTGCCCCGTCCTCCGACTCCTTCGACCGTGTACCAGTCCTTCTCTTTCTTAATATTTACTTCTCACTCTATACTTTTAATCCCTCGTATAGTGGCTAAGGTACTCGGCTGCTGACCTGCAGGTCAAGGGTTCGATTCCCAGATGCGGCGGCTACATTTCCGATGGAGGCGGAAATGTTGTAGGCCCGTGTACTCAGATTTGGGTGCACGTTAAAGAACCCCAGGTGGTCAAAATTTCCGGAGCCCTCCACTACGGCGTCTCTCATAATCAAATGGTGGTTTTGGGACGTTAAACCCCCAAAATCAATCAATTACTTTTAATCCCTTCTTATCCCCATCCCTTGTGAGCCACTGCCGAGGTGTCGCACTTAGATGCAGACAGTTGCTGGGCTCACTTTTCTCTTCTCTCATTTAAGAATCACTTCCCTCTCATTACACAAGGGACAAGCTTGTCAGAATCCTTTTTTTTAGTGCGGAGAATTTTATAGCCCCGCTACAAATCAGGCCTTGGAATCAGCAACCCACTGCGCATACTCGCGCCTCGCGTCTCGTGCCAACTGTCGCTTTCATTTTATTTGTATGCGTTTCATTGCGAACCCGCTGCGTAATAAGGAAATGTGTATCCACGATAACTAGGTCGTTGTTAATCTATAGGGATAAGCAAGCGCCGCAAGCCATGGCAGACAGCTGTGTTTTACCTTTGACAGACATTGCATGACTTCCGCGAGCAGGCAAGGGTAATAGGCGCAGCTGGGCTGCCATGTCAACTTCAACCGTGGTTACGGGTGAAACTTCACTTGATTGAAGCAGCAGTTGCTAAACGAATAATTTTCGGGGCTGCGATCATGAAGCTGGAAGCACTGTAACATCTCCACGAGCAAGGTTGCAATCAATTTTAGATAGCTGATTCCGAGTGCATTGGACCACACCCACATTAACATACCTGTACGCAATGACAGCCCAAAAGTTAATACAAATCCAGCCCCCAGAATTGCAGTGTGACTCCCATTGATCTGTGTAGGAGAGTCATGCTATAGGTTCATGACGGTCAAGCGCTATAGAAAGAACGGGGACTATCGAAGAGCACTAGACAATGCCCTATATATAGCATTATTCAGCCCTCTGTAACATAAACGGGATTTTTTTAATCATTTCTACTACATGGTCCTTTCGTTTGCTTTAGCTCATCTTTTCAGTAATCATGGGTGCAAAAAGCAAAAGGCCCCCAGCCCCCCACCCGGACTTCTTTTTGGCGCTGCCCCTGCGTACGCTGCAGCTTATAGGTGTTCACACGGAAGTTACAGAGCCGCGCCGCGGGAGGCAGGCTCGATCAAATGAGACCTCTACGAGCTCGCTTGCCGACTCTCTGATCGTTTTGATTGACGCCTGTTTGCACGGCAACCTGTCACACGTGGGAAGACTAAGCCGCCCGTTATCTCACGCTGAGAAGACCTCGAATCGATTTTCACGTCCGCGCGTGCGATGCCAATCACTGCACTGTCTCGATAACCAATACGTTGTCGTTTGATTGAGATGTTGTTACTGTCTTTTCTCCTTTTTTTCTTGCGATTCAAAGCTTGTGTGCACAAGGAAGTAATAAGAAAGGAGCGTCTTGTCTGCGTGAGCCAACTATAGGCAACGGGAAAGCAAAGCAGGCCAAAGGAAAACAATGCAATAGGAAACAAAGCAAATTAAATTGGGCGGAACGCCAAAGAAAAAAAACAGAAGGGGAAGGCCTAGGTTCTAGAGGGTTCTGTGTATTCTGTAAAATCATCGATTAACAAAAAGCAGTTTTTGACATAACGAAAGGCGTCGTCAAGAGCAGCGGTTTTCACGTAGCCTTAAGGCGTCGTCAGTCTTGAGTCAAACAGAGATTTGATTGATTGGTTGATTGATTGATTGATTGATTGATTGATTGATTGATTGATTGATTGATTGATTGATTGATTGATTGATTCTTCCAAAATGTGCACATAAGCTGTGTTCGGGCTTTTTTACAAAAAGTTTTGGTTAATTTTATCACTGAAAAGCATGAAAACAGAAAAAAAAAACACGAGCACGCAGGGGCGCTTTCTGTCCTGTCACTTCTTCTGTCCTTGTTTCCGTACACTGCACTTAAGCACTATGAGCGTCATAGTTATCCTGCCAATTTATGATCAGACATCGTTAATAATATATATCCATGGGTTTTTATGTACGAAAACAACGGTATGAGTAAAAGACACGCCGAAATGGCTGGCTCTGGAAGTGCAGTCCATCTGGCGTTGTTTAACGTGCATAAACATCGCACAGTACCCGGGCCTGTAGCAATAAGTGTCCATCTAAGTGCGACCTCCATGGCCCGGGTCGAACCCGCGACCTAAGGGGCAGCAGCCCAGCGTAGGAACCACTGTACCACCGCGACGGACGCTCAGACGTCATCGCTACTTCATCGCTTTTTCACCAACGATTCGCCGAAAGGTATTTCACAACTGTCTTCTAATCAAAACCTGAAGGGCGTAGCAATCTACTCCTCCACTTCCCCGCTGATGTGGAGTTAACCATGCACAACCACAAATCGCAAGTGCCTCGAACGAGGTTATTGGACGACACATATGCGGACTGTTGTGTTGAAGCGTGAAAATAGGTCCAAAAGATCTAAGCGGGAATTCTCTCTGGGGAATCGCTCGCTGGATTTCGGGACGACCGGTTCTGCCCTCGCGATCTCCGACGACAGCGCAGCTCTGGCCGACTGGGCTCGCCCTACGCCATCTCCTTACACTGATCTCCGATGACAGCGCAACTCTGGCCGACTGGGCTCCCCTCCCCCTACGCCATGTCGTGACGCCGACTAGAGCTCTCGCCGAGTGGTGCCCCGTCCTCGGACTCCTGCGACCGTGTCCATCTTTCCTATCTCCTCTTTACTTCTGTCGTTCGCTGTCCCTGCACTTCGCTCTCTCCTTCCTCCCTCTAAATATACCTTTTAATCCTATCCGTTTAATCCCTCCTTACCCCCATTCCTTGTGAACTACTGTTGAGGTGTTGCACTCTGATGCAGACAGTTACGGGGCTCACTTTTCTCTTCTTTTTCCTTCAAGAACCACGTAAGAATTATCTCTACATATATCTATGCGGCTGCGTTCGACGATTCAAACAGCATATGTTCCACCTCATCTGTGAAAGCGGTAACGCATGCTTGACAATATCATGGGGGTGATTGGTGCGCTGTGCTGTAAATGCCGTTAGACTGTCGCCTTTCCTTCTTCCTCGAGCAACTGCAGTTTCTTGAGACGATTCTTTGTCATCAGCGCCACAATCGCTTTACGTGAATGAGGTCCTGACGTGCGCGATGACGCAGAGTTGGCGTTCAGTTAAACTTCACTCTCGCGGTAGCTGGTAGATCCGTGTGCAGACGGCCAAGCAGCAGTCAGGTTAGGCAATCAAGCGCGTAAGCCGTATGTTGTAGGGCTGTGAAGGGTGTACTTGAATCCGTCTTGGGCGGCTTTCTTGCGCAAATGTGACGCCTTAGTTATTGTGTTGTACTGCGAGTTCGTCGGCAAACATAAAAGGAAGCGTCGTGCCTTCTCGAGAGCGATAATGGAGCTCCTTACGGCGAGATTGCAGCGTTATGCCACGTTTTCTGGAGATCAGGTCGAGTTCAAAGATCGACAGAACCCTATGGCTGCGCCGCGTAGTAGATTAAGTGATATGCTTTCGTGCATGGCTGACGGGAAGGGTATTTAGTAGAGCACCTTTGGGGGCAGGATTGTCCGTCCACTATCTTTTGAGGGTCACTCAACATGTTTACCATGTCTTGTGATGTTAAATAGATAGATAGATAGATAGATAGATAGATAGATAGATAGATAGATAGATAGATAGATAGATAGATAGATAGATAGATAGACGGATAGATAGATAGATAGATAGATAGATAGATAGATAGATAGATAGATAGATAGATAGATAGATAGATAGATAGATAGATAGATAGATAGATAGATAGATAGATAGATAGATAGATAGATAGATAGACAGACAGACGGATAGACGGACGGATAGACGGACGGATATACGGACGGATAGATAGATAGATAGATAGATAGATAGATAGATAGATAGATAGATAGATAGATAGATAGATAGATAGATAGATAGATAGATAGATAGACGACAGACGGACGGATAGACGGACGGATAGACGGACGGATAGACGGACGGATAGACGGACAGATAGATAGATAGATAGATAGATAGATAGATAGATAGATAGATAGATAGATAGATAGATAGATAGATAGATAGATAGATAGATAGATAGATAGATAGATAGATAGATAGATAGATAGATAATCTCCGAAAACCGCAGCTTATTCTCCTATTCACAAGGAGAAAACCATATCTGACTTCACCTCAGTGGCGGCAACCAGAATAAAAGAACACCGAGTCGACGAACTTGCGTTATTTTTTGAGCTGAGCGCGCACGCGCGTGCCCTCAGACAATGCGTTTCTGCGCTTCGGTCTTTTTTTCCGTCTTGTTATTTTTATTTTTGTTATTATTATCATTTATAACCGCAAACCATCAGAGTCCCCCGATTCTTCCTCCTCGACCACAACAACTGCGGCGGCGCGTCACACTCTGAACGCAGGGCTGCACGCAGCTGCTCTTGCAGCTGCTCGAGCTCGCTCTCGTCGCTGACTCGCGCGGCGTTAATATTAAATAAAAAAAAAAGAGCTGCGGCGAGAACGTCGGCACAGCGCGGCGTGCGCTTTTGCCGCCGATAAGGCAACGCGTCGCCTCCACCGCGGCAGCATTGAGAAGGAACATCGTACGTCCCCGAACCTGCAATCGTCAACTTAATCGCTCACCTCCGCTGAGTTGTCTCTTTGTGTACTTGTGTGCGCGCCACCACCGCTGAAGCACATCTCGATGCGAGTCGTGCCTATAATGTGTACGGAGACAGCTTCACTACCAGCACGACTGTTTGGCTGCGTCGCTCATGTGTATACTGCGCCTCCGACGTGCTTCGGCAAAGACACCTGCCTGCATCCTCGCCACTGACTGTCTATAGCTCCTGTCGAGTTAACAGCGTGAACAGTGATTGGAACGAAGCGTACTTGGTGCAGAAGACTGGGGCGCAAAAAAACATATTGTGAAGCAGGAAGGGCAGAAGAGAAGAAAGAACAGCGCCAACTACCTTTTTGGAACGAAGCAGTTCATTCGTATAAAACGTTGCTCTTCAGCTGGAGAGTGCGACGACGATCAACATGTCTGCCGTGACTGCCAATTGGTGAACCACAATCAACAAGCTACGGAGCGGCCTTATCAAAAATGCCTTTAGCCAGAGCTCCCCATCCTGAATGTCCAGCATTGATTAACGTCAGTTGAGCTACGAAACTGCTCTCGGAAACGGCTCAACATCTTGCGTGCTAGCGTACAAACAAGATGCAAGCACTTAACTGAAATTTTCGACGGTATGCGTCCGCAGGAACTGTCTCGGGAGCTCGGCTGACACACAGTGGGTCGTTTACAGTGTCATCGAAGGAACGGCTTCCTGTGTATTCTTTCTTCTCTTGTTTTATTGCGGTACTGCCCTTCTACGAAACGTATAATTTGTGGTCGGCGTCGGCTTTGACGGCACGCTACGGTCACAACATTTCCTCGTGTGCCCTTTCGTCTGGAAAGGACACCTCGCAGACGATTTTCCGGTCTGAGAAGACAACAGAGAAGTGAGCTTCTTTTTATTTGTTTCAATTTATTTGTTTAAATTTATTTGTTTCAAATTGCGTGTGACAAACGTGAATCGCGAAGTAAAACTTCAATGTGCGAAGGAAAAAGGATATTACCGGCACACGTTCCTTCTCAAGAAGATGACCTGTTTCCTTATACTTAAATCGAGACTAAGTCGTTATTTTGTTCGTATAAACACACAAATTAAAGCTGTTGAGACGCTAACCAAGTGTCAAATGCGTTTTCATTGTATGTATGGATTATGCGGGGCCTGCAGAAGGAAGATGCATGAGAGATAGGAAAGGCAGTAGTGCTAACCAGTTCAGAATAACGAGTATGCTACCTCTGCAGTGGGGAAACAAATAATGTAGTTTGAAAATTAGTTCCGTGAGGAAAAACTAGGACAGAGAAGGGGGAGGGTACACATGCATCACAATCCGTCAGGGTGTATGTGGTCTATTGAAAGTTTATATTGTTCCTACGCGCGTATGTGGCTATGCAAATATCTATGGTGTATTGACTGATATCTGGGGTTTAATGTACCAAAATCACCACATGATTCTGAGAGACGCTGTAGTGGAGGGCTTCGAAAATTTCGACCACCTGGGATTCTTTAACGTGCATTCAAATATGAGCACACGGGCCTACAACACTTCCGTCTCAGTCGGAAATGCAGCCGCTGCAGCCGGGATTCGATACCGCGATTGCGGGTCAGCAGCCGAGCACCTTAGCCAATAGACCACCGCGGCGGGGCATCTATAATGTATTACCGAACGGTGTATATTTGTTTCGTTATCACCCTCCACTAAAATTAAATGAATATGCATCGAATATCTGTAGTTTAGAGATAGAGAGCGGACTATGAAGAGTGCCTAGAAAGGTTAACCATAAAGTTTCTTCGGTTTGCACACATGGAGATAAAAAAACGAGACTAAAACAGGGATAGAGAGAACTATACTCCAGATTAGCCACAAGCTTAGCGCAGTTTTATTGAATTCGGGCATGTACTCATGTATCTGTAGATAAGTGATTAAGTAGGCATTACCAACCTATAAGATAAAGTATATACGTTGCAATATCTTGAGGAGCCTGCGTGCTCTAACGAAATGAACCATTCTTTAAATAACTGTGGTATCTCTCTATTGCTATAATAAAAGCAAACATTGCCAGGTTTATGTACGGCTCATGCAGGTGGAGAGTAGCGCGAAGGTGCGACACGCATTGTAATGAGACTAATGAGGAATAAGAAAAGCCTTTGGGAGCGTATTTCAAGCTGTGAGCAAGCAATGCTGTGTTTCTTAGCCAGCAAGAAGGTTGCATAAACATAGAGAGCGAATTACGTACATTGTCTTGAATGCCTCTTATTAGCACCGGCGTAGCCAGGAAGGGGGGGGGAGGCGGTTCGAATTTTTCCGAGAATTTTCGAGTTCACATGTGCCTAGTACTCGCAGACATATATACATACGCGCGCCCGTGCATGCAGAAAAGTGGGTTAAACGTCTCAATCCCCCCCCCCCCGAAAGATGTTTTTGGCTGCGCTACTGATTATTAGTGGCCATTCGTAGACTGTTACTTCCTCCTACTTGTATTTCGCTTAGTACGCTTAACAAGTTTGATAAGTGAAACTAACCAACTAACCAAGCCACGTGCCCTAGCATAACAAGTCTCGAAAAGCAAAGGAAAACTGTGCTAACGAAAATCCGCTTTCAAATCGGAACGTATTTAACAACAAATTCGAAAACATATATTATTCGGCTCACCATGTGAATGGGTCCTTGTGAATACATTGTGAACTAATTGCAAGTTCTCTGAAAGCATGAATGGTTCTTGATAAAGGTGTACAGCAGCAGTCTCGCCATGTATAAGTGACAAGTCGTAAAAATATTTTCTTTTTGTTTGTTTCTGATTTTGCCGTGCTGTGGGTAACGTCCAATCGTCTACTGCTTCAAATGTTTTAAATATGGGTAATCACGGGTGCGTGTGAAAATTCACAGTGACCAATCGTCCTTAAAGAGACACTAAAGGCAACCATTAAGTCGACATTGTTGAAATAGTGCTCCAGACACCCAGTAGAGTAACTTTTGTGCCAAGCAAGGGCCTATTTTCAAATAAAATCACGTTTTAATGGTCCGCATTGGGTTAGCGCACTTCAAATTACCCGCCTCAAGAAGCGGACCGACTGGACCGACTCACGTCGCTGTTGCCGTGCACAACGTTGCCCGGCTTTACTGCGCTAGTAGCAGCAGACCGAAAACAGCGGGAGCCACAGCAGCAACAACGGCCAGTGATCAATTTCCCGCCACTGGCTTCGAGGTTGCTCAAGTTTTTTTTGTTTCAACTTCACCCTGCTATATGGCACCACCTGTTTTGTGTAACCACGCGAAAATTGAACTTTTGAACCACCCACGCCATTCCCCATAGTAACGTCAGGCGTTTTTTTTTTTTTCCATGAATCAATCAGAAACGAACAAGCAGCATTTCATTGCGTGTCTAGATGCACGGAAGGCTCTTTATTTAGTGCAGCTAGATCGATTACTAGTGATTAATTGTAGGTCGTCCGTCTGATGTCATCGGGTTCATTTCGAAAATGTTCTACTGCGGCACTTGTGTTCTTGTGAATTTACCTTAATTTCTCGTTAAGTCTGTTGTTGATAATTTTGTCATTTTAGATGTTTTCATACATCGAGCTTTAATTCTGACGTAAATTGTTATTTGACTTGGGGTCCCTTTAACGAAGGCACATAGCAATATATTAGAGACTACAACTCGCTCTGCAACCTGCTGCTGTGGATGGATTCCTCTCGTAGAAACACATTGCCTTTCATTTGCGGCAGCGCATATTGTGTGTGCGACAGCGCGTGTTTGGTGTTCCCCGAAAGGGTTGCAGAACTGACGGAACACATTTCAAAATTTCACTCGCTTCCCTGTCGCGGTGCCACTGCAGCTGCATTTTGTCCGTAACACGCGCACCTATCATTGGGCTTATACGGACCAGCGCTGTCCTGTTGTTATGTGCATGCTTGCTTTCGGGAACCCTGCAACCAGCAAGAAAATTTATCATGTTATCTTTCTAGGTCTCTTCCTCTCCCTGTTCTGTCTCTCCTTTCTCTCGACAAAACTTTTGTATGTGCTTTAGAATTAACCCGGATGTAGAATTTGTCATAGCACAATAGCTATAGATTATATTTGCGGGTGCGTTTCCGTACCGCCATATTGGACTTCTTCTTTTGTATCTTTAGCAAATAAACGGAGAGGGCTGTTATAATAATAATAATAATAATAATAATAATAATAATAATAATAATCATTGTTGAATATTTAAGACAAGGAAGAGGACTACGAAGTGCAGGCACGAGAGGAGAGTTAGTGCCTGGTGTGGGCCGAATAAACTTTTGCCGGACACGGACGCGTTTTTATCTCTCCGAGTAGATAAACCTTTGTTTTCGCTCCGCTCTTACGGCTAAGGCACCTTTTCTTCCAATAATATTAATAATAATAATAGTTTGGGTTTAACGTCCCAAAACCACCATATGGTTATGAGAGACGCCGTAGTGGAGGGCTTCGAAAATTTCGACCACCTGTGGTTCTTTAACGTGCACCCGAATCTAAGCACACGTGCCTCAAGCATTCGCGCCTCCATCAAAAACGCGGCCGCCACGGCCGGGACTCGATCCCGCGACCTGCGTGTTCAGCAGCCAAGTCCCTTAGCCTCCAGACCACCGTTGTGGGAGCAATGCTACGGTCGACGTTTGCGCATGAAAGCGGTTGAGTCGGTCTATTTTGTCGTTTTCTGGTCTTAATTATTTCACGTCGCCATATACAAAAAACAATGAAACATATAGGAGAACATTTGTTTAAGAGCCCAAAGTGGCAGGGCCCATGAGCCTTGCGTAAAATTGCCTATAGACACCCGGTATACAAACCCGCCTCAGGAGCTCATTTGAACCGAGAGGATAGGTTGACGTTCGTGATAAGAATGACGCACATAACTATTGGTTCGTCAGTGCGAACGTTCTCTTTGTTATTCTCACAGGCCAAACCAAATGTTCACGTGAATGTTCTATCTGGAAGCGTCTGACGTAAAGGCTCAGACGGGCGCACGATAACGGAAACTTCTGAAAGTAAAAATGAGAAAACACTAACCCGGTGACCGATAGGAAAATCGGCATGACTAGTATCAGAGGATCGAGTGTAGTACATGCATGCAAATGCGTCATCCAACGTCCATTCTCAGCCAATATAGGTACAGCTGTGCCCATAAAAGGAATGCTCTACACAACCGGCTAATTGTATGTGGGAGCAGGAAAAATTGGACTGTCGCGTGGGTCCAATTCTTCAGCAGTTTATTATAAAGTCTGACTGCTTATCATCGTGTTCCATCGAGTCTGTCTAGACTAGGCGACAATCAAACCGCCGCTAATACATTCCTGGTCCACTTATGTCTAGCCATTATCGGTCAACAACACTTTTTTCTTCCATCATCTCCTCGTGAACGGCATAAGAAACGCTCGTTGATTCGCAGACGTTTCTTAATATACAGTGTACCTGAAGTACGCCTACATACGTTTAAACAAAACTTGTTTGTACAATTCATGGTGACATCCTTTTTTTTTTTTCTTGCCGTACTGTCCTACTTATAAATGGTCCACCTTGATGTTTATAGGATCATTCTGTTCTTTTAACCAAAAAAGCTGTTTTCCAGCCGTAAGCACTTCGGTGTGTGTAAACGCTATTAAAAAAACTATAACCATGATGAACGGCTATGTGCCATAGAAATTGGGCGAACCCCACTATGCACGGCTGGACCACTAAAACTGAAGACGGCCACAAACGGGCGGCGAACATGAATTGAGATTTTTCGACACACGTAAAGAGTATTTGAGAAGATAGATAGATATGTGGGGTTTAACGTCCCAAAACCACTATATGATTATGAGAGACGCCGTAGTGGAGGGCTCCGGAAATTTAGACCACCTGGGGTTCTTTAACGTGCGCCCAAATCTGAGCACACGGGCCTACAACATTTCTGCCTCCATCGGAAATGAAGAGTATTTGAGAAAGAAGCTTTCATAATTCGTAGGTATTAAAACCGGTCGATAAGCGCTGTGGCCGCACGTTTCAGTGGTACGTATACAACGAGGGAATATTAAGGAACGGGAAAGGTGGCGACGGCGGCTACGAGAAGACCTCGAAGCGATGGAAGCCCTACGTGAACTACGACGTCCCCGTAGATCTATGAAGGCCTGACCACACGCTGCGCGTTGTAACGTGGGGCTTTTTGACGCGGCATCGTGCCCCCTCTCTCTATAGAGAAAGTGGGCGTGCAGCTTCGCGTAGCCACGTGACCTCTCTCTTTAGAGAGAGAGAGCATGACGCCACGTCGAAAAGCCCCGCGCTGACGCGCTGCGGCGGTTGCATGTGGTCAGGCCTTGGAGGAGATAAAGCCGCAATGCAAATGGTGTCAGGCTGTGGCAACATACGATCACATACTTTGGGAATGTAGCATATAGTGCCGCAGCCGGTGGATATTATGCGTGATCCCTCTCTTGAGCACTGGGAGGCCGTGTTGACCAGCTCAGACCCAGTCGTCCAGTTAAGGGTCGTGGAGTGGGCCACACAGGTCGCCGCCAACCTCGGGCTGATGGCCATCTAACGCGGAATCGTCCGCAGTTGCTTTCTGACGAAATAATGTTTTACTATCCGTCCATTGCGTGGTGCGAACGCTCGGTTTCAACGTGAGTTTTTTTTTTTTGTCTCTGGAGTTTGGGCGTCCGTGTCACGTCCGTGACTGTCTGTGCTTTAACACGAACTTCTCTGTGCTGAGAATAAACGTAGACACAACCTAGCATAAGCTAGCTAAGGCTTATAAGCTTTGAAGCAACTAGAATAACTTAAAAGCGATTTGCTTTCACGATCCACCAGTTTTTCTGTTTCAAGCCTTACGGGGCAAGTGCGAGCTTCGTCCTTTTTTTTTGTTAAAACAATAAGAATTTTAACCGTCGCCAACGTGGTCAACAACAGAAAGTCATTGCAGTGAGTCAGCATGTCACGGAATTGTTTGCATTTTAAAAAAAAAGGAGGGTGGGTTCTCGCAGACAATGGTCATACTAAAAAACGTCGCCTTTATGATAGAGACAGCTGTTCCGAACGCAACGCGTTAAAGGCCGTAGAGAATTGTCATTCGGGTAGTTTTCGTTAAACTTATACTATTCATAAAAACGAAAATGTGTCACTATAAGGTACTAGTCATGTATTATTCAACTAAATATTATAAAAAACACGTAACAGCACATATGTGAGATATCATAATGTGGTTGTCGAGTTCCCTTAAAAATGAATGTTAACGACGCTTTCATTCGTTCAGACAATTCCACGCAGATGCCGCTGTTTCTTTTGGCGCGATCGGCTTTACGTGTAGATGGCGGAAAAACGTAACTGCTGCTATCGTTATTTGTTGCACCTAACTATAACACAATGGAGCGACCCATTGATGTTTCCAATGTGCACTTTTAATCTGGGGAGTCCAAGGCTTCAGTTCGGGACTATAGGCAGCCGAGTTATGAGAGGTGTCGATAACAAAAACATTAAAGCTTGCATTAGCATACGTAAACGCATCATAACTCATGTATTATACGTGGTCGATATCAAAACTCCCGTAGTCTTTATTTACCCCGTCGCCATCCAGATTTCTTATAAATGCTGTATTGCGTTTAGTAGAAACATGGACGCAAAATTTGTGAATCTCATCACATGTTGTATATCAGTCTGTGCTGCAGGACCTGTGGGCGTGCGCCTTCACTTGACAATTGCATAGTCATCGGCACTAGTAACAATAAAACTCGTGATATCATTCAGGGAGTGGTAATCGCATAAGTGGGCGATTCTCGCATCAGCACAGCTTCCGTATACCGAACGGAAAATGAGTTTTCATTCACCATAAACAAAATGCAGTTGTGTGACTGTGCACGTGTTATTGCACAGCGTTTCAACCGCTTCAATTATTCTGCTCCGCCCCTGGTTATTGATACATTATATTTTGCTTTGTCGGCCCAGCCAGATTTCCGGGCGCCTTCTAGCACGATTCAAAAACCTATACGCTTCACTCCTGTCCAATAAACATTGCGTTGGAAGTCGCCGCATTTCGCCGTCTCTCTTAGTTCGTGTCGTTTTCGCGCGCCACGTTTTCACGATGTGCCACCACAAACAAGCTCAACTTTACATGCTCCCAGCATTGCACGTATGAAAAAATTCTTGACAATTGCTGTGCGGGACATATCATTACACAGGCCGTCTATCCCCCTGCGGAATCAGGTTCGAATCACAAGCTTCGTGAGCTTAGCCCCTGTTGTCTTCATCGTTCTATATACTCTCTGTCTAGCCGCTTTTTTTTTTGCTGTTTTGACTTCCGCAATCCGGCAACTACATGAGGCAATTTCGTGAGCCCCGTTCTTCGCGCAAGCAGGTGTTGCGTACGCCCGCTCCCCCTCCATCATTTATTTGCGCGCTCTACACCGAAGCTGCGTTCGATTACACAGTGGGAGTCATTTGGAAAACTTCCAACTTCATTAGAGCATTTGTCGATGTCCCGCTGCAGCTAATCTACACACGCTCTGCTTCGCAATAGAATTGTGCTCTGCTGGATGGACGGTTGCAGCTGGCGTCAATCAAACGTCGTTATCTTCCTGGAAAACCGCGCTGTTTCTCGTCAGCCCGTTCTCGAAGTTAATCACAGGAACACTCTTTATAATCTTCCGTGTAGTCGAGCTTTGCACATTACCGCACCACGCGCCTATAGATAAGAAACCTGCTATCGGTCACAACGGAAGCGGCCGGATCCGTGTTACATCAAAAATAGCGAGATAATTCGGAAAGAGAACGACAAGTACCATTCAAGGAAGATTCAAAGCTGTCAAGATAAGCGTCCCACTTGGCTTCGCTTGTATATACGGTGTGTTATTTCACTCGTGTCAAAGAACTGGAGTATACCTGTCGCGAGTGTGTGTGTGTAACGGGGGCGTACGCTGTATGCACGGTAGGACACGTCCACGTGATTAACGTGTCTGTAGTGGCCGGCTGGGCGGGTACAGCTGCGTGTGTCACTCGTCCGGCAACGGGGGTCGTCGTCTTGTCACATTCAAACCATGCGAAGCGTTTGTTTGGCAAGTACGAAGCATCCGTGGACGGACGCAGTCTACAGCCTGCCTCCTTTGTTCAACATTATTTCTTCAATGCGCATTGTTTCTGGGTCAGTTGCTGGCCGATGCACACTGTTGCCGAAAATAAACACAGGCATGCGTGGTATAACTATCAGTTAAAGCGCACGAAAAACCGACATGAAGAGAGGACAAGCGCTTGTCCTCTCTTCATGTCGGTTTTTCGTGCGCTTTAACTGATAGTTATACCATGCATATCCAACTAGCCCAACTTTCGATTCTGTTACAGGCATGCGCTCAAGGCGGTGCACCACGTGTCCACCATGTGTTTGTTCAATCAGACGTGCTCCGTCATCGCTTTAAAGCGCAGGGGCGTGGTCTTTCAGGTTTCTGACGATGATGGCCGAGGGTACCTGGTGTTGCATTTTTTCGATCGATATATGGGGTTTAACGTCCCAAAACCACTATATGATTATGAGAGACGCCGTAGTGGAGGGCTCCGGAAATTTAGACCACCTGGGGTTCTTTAACGTGCACCCAAATCTGAGCACACGGGCCTACAACATTTCCGCCTCCATCGGAAATGCAGCCGCCGCAGCCGGGATTCGAACCCGCGCCCTGCGGGTCAGCAGCCGAGTACCTTAGCCACTAGACCACCGCGGCGGGGCAGTGTTGCATTTTTTAAGAGCTGTTTTAATTCCCACACCCGGGAGGTTGTGGACATACGACAGGCCGCTCTGAGAAGCACGTGAGGACTTAGTTTGCAGTGTCTCGTACTTCTTTTTTTTTTTAGGGGGGGGTGATTTCACCAATAAGAGCGGTTGGAGAAGATTGCATGAGAGGTGGGGGGGGGGGGGGGGGGAAGGGGGAGTGCGGTCTCCCTTGGGGTGCCCTATGTTCTTGTAAAACCTTTGTAATCTTATGGAACACTTTGATATGCCGTGTCTTGTTTTTTTTTTTTTTACGCAGCGAAATTTGTTAGGAGATCACAATAACAGCCATTTTCAGTGCCGTAGTCATACACCGCCGGCATCACCTTTGGTGCCCGCAACTGCAATCACGCGAAATGAGGAGAGAAAAAAAAACGAAGAAGAAAAGATACTTGAGATTCAGACCCGGGCCCTCACTGTGACATTCGAATATTCTACCATGGAGCCACAACGAGTCTTAAAACTTCGCAAAAAGACCCCATGTCGAGGAAGGAATCTCGTTAACATGTGAAACGAAGCGAGTTGGGAGATTAAAAAAAATAACGATCAGGCGTCACACAGTGCAAGTTGCGTAGCGTGTGGGTCATTGAATGCTTCTCAAACCATTCCGAAAATCTCAGCTGTAAATATTCATTGTCATCAGCCACAGCATCAAGAAAGGGCACATTATAATGCCATACGACCCCGGCGCGGTGGTCTAGTGGTTAAGGTACTCGGCTGCTGACCCGCAGGTCGCGGGATCGAATCCCGGCTGCGCCGGCTGCATTTCCGATGGAGGCGGAAATGTTGTAGACCCGTGTGCTCAGCTGCCGATTTGGGTGCACGTTTAAGAACCCCAGGTGGTCTAAATTTCCGGAGCCGTCCACTACGGCGTCTCTCATAATCATATGATGGTTTTGGGACGTTAAACCTCACATATCAATCAATCAAATAATGCCATACAGATGTCTAGCGGGTATACCTCAGTTGTCTGCAGTATAACGGGGTTGCATAGGGGGTGCTCCCCTATTTCATAAGTATTGAGCTTATTTACAGCGTATAGTGGGTGCTAAGCAAGTGTAATTGTGGTACTTTCCCTATGAAAGTTTGCAAAACTTGGCTCTAGAAAGGCCGCTCTTCCAGCTATCGCGGTGACTGCGCTGCGAGTTCTGCACCATGGCCTGGCAAATATGCTTTTTTTTTTTTTTGTCGTCGTCGTTGTCATCGTCTACGTACCGAACCCTGCTGACGCACATAGATCAAGAAGAAGAAAGTAAATTGACTGTTCAGGCTTCTCGCTACCCTTTCTTTCTTTCTTTCTTTCTTTCTTTCTTTCTTTCTTTCTTTCTTTCTTTTTTTTCTTTCGCCAAGGTACAATGATCTGCGTACTTTGCGCATTTCGCGAGACCTCGATGAAACCTCTCACGTTTGCAAAGCGACGTGTCTTGCAGTTTCAGTGACGGACGAGCCCACATAAATGATTCGGATGCTTACTCAGAGCGACGACAATTTCCTTCGGAGGCAATGCGCGCCCGAAAGCACTCGCGCACGCCGCATGGCGTCGTGCTGCGTAAACCATAGCGCCAAAGAAAGAAAGAAAGAAAGAAAGAAAGAAGGAAAGAAAGAAAGAAAGAAAGAAAGAAGGAAGAAGGAAAGAAGGAAGGAAGGAAAGAAGGAAAGAAAGAAGGAAAGAAGGAAAGAAGGAAGGAAGGAAAGAAAGAAGGAAGGAATGAAGGAATGAAGGAATGAATGAAGGAAAGAATGAAGTAAAGAATGAAGGAAAGAAGGAAGGAAGGAAGGAAGAAGACGGGACGAGTGCTAACTTTCAAAAACTTCTTCCCGCGCTGCGTATGTGTCATGTCTTTCATATCTTTCCTTTGGCCGGCACTACTGTGCAGTTTCAAGTGCAGTTAGATGCTCTTTGCGCCGCCAGACTCCAGGTGGTGATATACCGCGGTTTTTGAGTATACTGATAGATGGCACCGTCTATAAATATCAGTCCACACTTCTATGGCACCGTCAACTGATTTCACTCGAGAGTGCTGTATACGTCGTAACGAAATTAAACATCACTCGAGAACATGCGTTTTAGACTAGCCATATTGTTTCACGTATCCGTGAGGACAACGAAGACGAGTTAACGCGTTAGCCACCCCAAGCCGCAGCTATAGAGAGAAGATGACGGCATGGCGAGATTCAACCTGCCGTTTGTGCTTACTTTCACGAAACAAAATTATTCAGATTTTAACTGGGACCCGCAGGTCGCGGGATCGAATCCCGGCTGCGGCGGCTGCATTTCCGATGGAGGCGGAAATGTTGTAGGCCCATGTGCTCAGATTTGGGTGCACGTTAAAGAACCCCACGTGGTCGAAGTTTTCGGAGCCTCCGTTACGGCGTCTCTCATAATCATATGGTGGTTTTGGGACGCTAAACCCCACATATCAATATTGGCTGACAGGCCCGCGAATACTTTTTCATAATTTGCATTTGATGCAGGGATGTTACGTCACTGGACAGTGGAAGAGAAACTAGTTTATTTCATAGATGGATGCCCGTGCGATACGGTGCGCAATCAAGCGTCCACGGGAAGAAATTGTCACTGCGCATTCGCTCATTCAGCCGACGAACAGTGCGAAATGTTGTTTAGCTTACTTTTCAAGAACCAAAATAACACTTCACGTTATACCTGACCTTGTGTAGGCCGACGGGTTTCACGAACAGCTGTCCACGTTTGCATTGCTGAATCGATCTTGAACGTGGACTATACTTTGGTGTTAGAATCTCTCTAGCACAATTCAGTACTCTTTCCCTATTAAAATGGCCGACTGCAACTTTGTCCTAAGCTTGCTGTTCTTATTATAATATCGCACATCTGTGTAGCATATTCCAGTGTTGTAGCGTAGAAATAAAGCCAGCGCACCGCGCCAGCGGCATTGGATATACGGCCGCTGTCAGAACAAAGGGTGTTGGCAAATGAGTTTTTCGAAAGGCCACAAAATGGAATGTTCATGGAAGAGAAAAATACTTTTCTCCCCCATTTTCAGCAAAAGCTTTTGAAAAAGTGGTTCCAACAGGTCGAAACATGCTCTTATTCGCCTGCTATCTATCATCTATCTATCTATCTATCTATCTATCTATCTATCTATCTATCTATCTATCTATCTATCTATCTATCTATCTATCTATCTATCTATCTATCTATCTATCTTGAATCGAGTCGTGCTTTCTAGTGACTACATTTCCCGAACTTGAAGCTAACCTCCAAGGGGTGACATACAGCTCTGTAATTTCATGACACGTGAGAGAGAGAGAGAGAGAGTAGAACTTTATTTAAGTCCAGTGCAGACGCTGAAGACGTTGGGCGGATCTGGCCCAACGGCCCTGTCGCGGGCGCACTGGATGGCCAGGATTTGGTTCTGAAGATTTGGGCTGACGGTTCTGCTCAGCCTATACTATAGTTACGGCCCGCCACGGTGGTCTAGTGGCTAAGGTACTCGGCTGCTGACCTGCAGGTCGCGGGATCAAATCCCGGCTGTGGCGGCTGCATTTCCGATGGAGGCGGAAATATTGTAGGCCCGTGTGCTCAGATTTTGGTGCACGTTAAAGAACCCCAGGTGGTCGAAATTTCCGGAGCCCTCCACTACGGCGTCTCTCATAATCATATGTTGGTTTTGGGACGTTAAACCCCACAAATCAATCAATCATATACTATAGTTACCTAAAATGTAGCCCAAACCTTCAGAACACGTGACAGATGTGCACGTGCGCTTTTACCGTGCGTCTCCGCTTTCTCCGTGCTCTGTATGAATGGAGGAAGGAAGCGAAATTCGTTCGGCTTTCTTTAAGCAATCACACCCCAATTACTACTCCTACGCTTATACGCTCTATATTTGCAACACATGCCCCATGTAACTTTCCTCATACATATACACAGAGTAAATGTCGTAATCGCCCACACAGATAACGTGTTCCTCAACGTTGCGATCATTACATGGCATTTTTGGATCTGTAAGAATGACCCTGCGACTGTCTGTGTTCAAAATAGCGTACATAGTGTCGTTATACTGCAGAAACTTCTATCTATAGGCGCACTGCGACGGGAGTCGTCGCTGTTGTAACGAACGACGCATGTACCCATCAGGCGATCAGAATCGCGTTGTAGCAGCACGCGTTTCTGCGTGCGTCTTTCAACCCTTCGTAATTACGGCGCGCCGACCTGCGACCTCTCGTAGTCTCGGCATCGACGCCATCTTGATAGCGCCGACCTTTCGGAAGAGTTCACTATAGCTGGGGGGTCACTGCACTTCGAAGGGCGTGATCGTTCGCTCCGAGAGTTCAACGAGTTGCCATACACTGCAGGGTCGTCTACAGCGACAACGGCCCCGGAAAGCGCATCACTTTATTTTTTTTATTTTTTCAGTCGTCGCTCGTACGATGCGACTATAGCGTGCAGGTTGGATTCCTCGCACGCGTTTGCACCCGGATCGAGGTGTATTCGGCCATTCTCCTTGTACACAGCCATTGTGGCTCTTCTAGGCAGGGTCCTGTGCCGAGTGTAGGCGAATATAGAAAGGTAGTAATAGGTAAGGTGCCCAATTATCAACGTGCGGGACAATGATGTATAGATGATGAGAGGGATGCAGGAAATAAACAATATAAAAGGAATAGAGAATGTTCAGAATCCGTGCACGAAGTGCGAGCGACCCGCGCATACAATGACAATAGCATAAGCTCAAACACACTCGCATGAAGTATGCCTAATAAAAAAAATGAGATGGTTGAAAGATATGTGGGGTTAAACGGCCCAAACCCACCATATGATTATGAGAGACGCCGTAGTGGAGGGCTCCGAAAATTTCGACCATCTGGGGTTCTTTAACGTGCACTCAAATTTGAGCACACTGGCCTACAACACTTCCGCCTTCATCGGAAATGCAGCCGCCGCAGCCAGGGTTTGATCCCGCGATTTGTGGGTCAGCAGCCGAGTACCTTAGCCACTAGACCACCACAGCGGGGCAAAAAAAAATGAGAGTATGTGTCAATGCTTACCTATACGTATACAATGAGGAGTGTATGCAGAGTGCCTACAGGAATACATTATGTGGTGAGCCGCGTTGGGAAGTGTGCAGAAGGCGACAGTTGCTGAATGGACTGAAACGGAATATCATGAGAATGTAACTGGAGTGAAGATAAATAATTAATTTCTGTGGAATTACGTTCCTAAAGCGGGGCATGTTTATGATTTTCTTGATAGCGGTGAGCTGGAGTTCTCTAATCACCGTCTAGATTGTAAGTACACTGGCATTCGTATTTTGCCTTCGTCGGAAAGCGACCGTCTCACGTGGATTGTAATGACTCGGTCCACATCCCCGAGTGCAACAGTGCGACAACATAGCAGCAAAAGCGGCTGCGTTACGTTGCGCGAAAACATTAATGCTTTATTTACCCTGTGCATTAGGGTTGTGATAAAAGCACGAATGTCAACTAAAATGCATCTTCTAACAGAAGCGAAGTCACTCTGATATGATGCTGCGCTCCTGTGACCCCACGGGTGCACGTGAAAGACGCCGAAACAGTGCTCAAAGGAACATACCTACGCGAAGGTCGAGCTTTCGCATCCCTCGCAGCAGCGTGGAGACTGTACGGGCATGACTGGAATGCCGTCTGTGCGATTCGCAAAGACAACTGCCGTTATGAACTCTTGTGGGGCCTGATGATTTTGTACTTTCTTCGTTTGTGTTTCATTTTATGAAGTGTTGCGTGCGTAGTGACGTCATGTGAAGAAGACCTCGAGAACGTCAGGAACCTTGAGACAATGCGAAGACGTTGTTTCACTTTAAAATTGTCTTAATTACTGTACTTCAGTTAGAAACTACAACTATACGTGTGATAAAATGGTCACGCATGCCATCAATGGGTATAGTTCATGGCCCTTCGAAAGAAGACACATGTTCTTTCTTTGTTAATGAAGTGGCGTCTGTGACTTGTTTTATATTCTACAGCATCACTAAATGCCACTTATCCTATATGTATTCGATTAAAATATTCCCGTCAATAGCAAACCTTGAGTCGCGCCCTTCATTCAGATCTTGAAAGAGGGGTCCACGGTAATGAAATATCTTTTTTTTTACTTTTATGGCTCTAATTTCTAGCTACTTAAACGTCTCGTGACACACCGCATGCCTCTTGCCTTGTATCTCTGTATGAAGTACATGAATAATACCCTCGACATTGGTATCCTTTTGTTTCAGTTGTAGTTTAATGCCGCGAGTAATTCACGGCTAAGTTTAATTACCCACCATGATTTTTGCTTCTTTCGTCAAGTACACCTGCAGCTGTACAAAACGCACTACCCGTCACGCGAATACGAACGGATCTGAAGGAACGTTATCCGATCTCACACGTCCAGCGCATACATACTCTTCGCTGTTCGTGATTAAACGCTGACGAAGTGCTACTTTACGGTAGTGGCTCTTTCCTTCAGCTTGTAGACGTTGTCTTTTGCATAATGAAACCGATGTAGTGCGACAGTTACTGCAATTATTTCGGTAACGAGTAATCCGCATTGCTCCGGCAAATTAGTACTGCTCTCATGTAAAAGGAAGGGCCGATTTATGTAGTGCGGTACTAAAATGGGTCGCGTATACAGGTGAGATTTATTTAGAGCGCTGACAGCACAACCACGTGCAACAAGCAACCTTTATTATCTCGTACCATACCTGAAAAGGAGGAAGTCGGTGGAACAAACGTATTGTCTCGCTGAAGTGGGTTTTTTTCTATTCTTTTCTTTTTTTCCTTTTTTAAACACATTGTTCACAGTGTCAGTTGCAAGTTATCTCCGCATTTCTTGCTCCGACAGTTGCACACATTGCGCGCAAGAGTAAAATCCTTACTCTTTCCTTCCCTCACCATTTCTCTGCCTTGACCTGAACGCCACGTGATCTAATCCGGCCGAGGCAATCGCATTTCGATGGAGTCAGAATGCGTACTTATGAAATTTTCCAAGCCCTCTCATACCCATATCGTCACTTTGGGACGTACAGCCCTAGCAATTATTGGTCGGAGCAGAAAGGTGTGCCGAAGATGTTTCGTAGAAAGATCATGTTCCCTCTCAATTATGCGGGCCCGGCTCCAATACTTTCGAACGATTGGAAGCGCAGCTCGCCAGCTCTGACCCAGAGATACAGCTTGCGCTCCTGGGTCACGTCAGACAGGCGGCAGTAGCCAGTGGAGCACTGGAATCGGGGCCCCACCTATCGAGCTCATGACTTGTTTTTCCCAAACTTGTTCTTGTTGACCTTCTCTCGCGGCTCACATTCACCGTACAGGATTGGCCAAGAATTTAGAGGTCCTACAAAATATTACAGCGTTTTATAGTAATCGAAGTTATATATTTAAAGAGCTTACGAATTTTAAAATTAAATTTTGATGCTCACTCAAATGTACAAAATATGAAGCTCTTTTTATTAGTAATTCATAATAAATCAAATCAACACCGTATTTAAGAAAACATAAATAATTAAAAAATAAACCTTATGCATACGTCGATGCAGAAGGGTAATAATACAGATTAGTTTGTTATTTTTTACCCTTATACGAATAAAGTTCCTTCTTCATGGTCCCTCGTGCTGTTCGTGCATGTGCTGTGCTCTTCAGACGTCAAAGGCCGCCTGAAGGCACCTGTAGTTCATTGTTCCGAACGAGGCGTTCTGCGTTGTCTGCGCGGTGAAGGCAAGCCAGCAAGATCGAGAGGCTCACGTCAACCGTCTCGCTTCGCATCGACGAGTGGTTGTCGCGTCGGGATTCCCGTGCAGCTCATCGGTCGCCTTCTGATTGGTTGATACGTGGGGTTTAACGTCCCAAGACAACCATATGATTACGGGAGACGCCGTAGTGGAGGGCTCCGGAATTTTCAACCACCTGGGGTTCTGTAACGTGCACCCAAGTCTGAGCACACGGGCCTACAACATTTCCGCCTCCATCGGAAATGCAGCCGCCACAGCCGGGATTCGATCCCGCGGCCTGCGGGTCAGCAGCCGAGTACCTTAGCCACTAGACCACCGCAGTGGGGCCATCGGTCGCCTTGTTTGCGTGCGGAAGCCAACAGCTGGAGCCTATCTTATCGGAAGAAGAACGCGTGTGCCCTGCGCACTAGTTGTTAATAATAATGACTGTCGAGGTCTTACGTCCCATAATGAGCGTAACTTTCAGTAGGTCGCGCAAAGCTGCGTCACCGTAGCTGGTGGGCACTTAGCGGGTCCTTCTTTTGTTAGGCTTTTACCCTCTCACCTGTCCCTTTCCCATGCCTTGCTATACTATACTGTACTGCGCTATATTACAGTATGGATGTCTATGCTTGGTCTCTCTCTTTATTATTTTTTGTGTGTGACTTTCTATTTATTTCTTCTATGTTTATTTGTCTATTCACTTCAGTGCTTTTTGTGGACTACAGTCCTATGGGATGGCCTTTGAGTGTTCTAGAGCGCCATCACACCATACGCGTCAGGGCTGCTGGTCCTTTCCCTCTTTGCTTTCCCTCTCCCTCCCTCATCTTTCTACTTCCTTTCCCTCAATCTGGGGTAGCCAACCGGTCGTGTGTCTGGTTAACTTCCCTATACCTTTTCTCGTTTTATTCCTTCCGTCCTTTCTCCTTCTTTCCTTCCTATCTTTTACTGTCTTTCTTTTTTACGCTCGAAATCGCATGAAGGAAAGAAAAAAAAACGTGACTAGAATGGGAGCGTCATAAAAAATCTAGGGGAAAAGGAGTCCCTGATGACGTGATAAGCAAACGCTACCACTGATCGGCTCGCTGTGGTGGCGGCGTTGCGCTGGCCCTATTTGTACCCCGGAGGCACCCCGCTTTGGTCGGGAGGCGTCATAAGGGGTTTACCTTCCGAGGCTAGCAGAACCAGGTGGTGCTCCATTCTAATCATTTCCTTCTTGCATGCGCGCTCGAGAACTATTCGACATCAATATAACGGTGGTAAGGAGTCTGCCAGGGTTCGTTTCGGGACACCTGCCACTGTGTATACCGCTCGTTTTGCGAATCAATCAACGTCATCTAAGGTACACTACAGCGAGAGTGATGAGTGGTTAACGTTGCAACTCTGTGCGGTCACGGGTAGAACAACGGGCTTGTCGACAACGCTCGATAAAAGTCTAGGCGTCGGCGCAGTCACAGCGGCAGGCCGGGCTGAGTCAGCCTGCAGCTGCTGTCGTGAAGCGCACACGTGGAATATATGGAGCGGCCAGAAATGAAAGAACATAAAGCTTGATAGTGGAAAGGCTAGAAGTGTGAGGCCGGCCCCGCGGCTGTCATTATTGTATACACGGCCGCTATATCGCAGAAAAGGAGGAACACAATCCTTTTAGCTTTTGTTCGCAGTTTCTCTGCCGAGGCTACACACCCGTTTTCCTTTTATGTATATATTTCGTTTTTTTTTTTTGCTCGGCAGCTCCATCGTCGGCTGCAGCTGTGCAACCTATATCAATAGCTGGTTTCCTTGAATGCAATCGTTCGTATTTCGAAATCACGTGTTGCTTAAGCGAGAACAAAACCTCACCTCTTTTTTTTTTACTTTTGTCCATCTCTTCTAAGTGCATTGTTCAATCTTCGATATCAGAGTATTGCGACAAAAAATTCATTCGCGTAGCATTCATTTGCTCCAGTGTCCTGATCGAATGTACCCGATCTCTTTAAGTATTAGCTGATGTGTTGAATATCACCCCGTGGCCACAGTCGTGCACGGCCGCGCGAAATTCGGTCACTCTCTCAGATTGGCGGTTTACCGGAAGTCCACCTATTGGCACACATCGTGTTCCATAAGACATCAAAGACACCATAAACGACACTGTGCGTTACTCATGATGAAAAAAAAAATTGGAAGCAGGAGGTTTGTAGGATATGACGTTTCGACCGATTTTGTTTTTGTTTTTAATGGTCGTGTGTACGTTAGCAACATCACGTGCGAGAGAGAGAGAGAGAGAGAGTGATAAAGATGCAAGGAAAGGCTGGGAGGTTAACCAGACATAATTAAACGACGTTGCGCATTTAGAATCATAGGACAAGGGAAGGGACAGAAGGGAGCGCTTACTTCCAACAAAATTTTATTTCGAGGAGCGTACATATATATGCTCACGAAATTCGAATACAACAGACAAACAGATGAAAAACCCTCTATTGCCATGCGCTAAAAGCTTATGATCTCAAAAACGACAATTATTTATCACAAAGACCGAGAGAAGGAGTGATGATGCAGTTCAGCCCTAATCTACTAATCTTTTCTGCTTCAATAATCTCCCTTGTCACTTTATTTCTGTTTTTTCCTGTGATTACCGTACCATGAAAAAGTGGTTTGCAGCCACACGTGCTGCAATGTAGTGCCAAAAAAACCATCTCGACCATTTCTTACGTTGCAAGCGTGTTCGCGGAGCCGGTCATTAATGCGATCATAAGTTTTTAGCGCATGGCAATAGAGGGTTTTTCATCTGTTTGTCTGTTGTATTCGAATTTCGTGAGCATATATATGTACGCTCCTCGAAATAAAATTTTGTTGGAAGTAAGCGCTCCCTTCTGTCCCTTCCCTTGTCCTATGATTCTAAATGCGCAACGTCGTTTAATTATGTCTTACCAACATGCCCAACTTTACACTCTAGTTAACCAGACACTGCACTGGGGAAGGGATGTAGGGGAGAAAAGAGGTTGCAGAGAGATAAGAAGGTGCGAGAAATACCGAAAACTCTTTTTACCATGGCCGGTTGTACGTCGGCAGCATCCCATGCGACCAAAACTGTCTACCACGTTTCATTTCAGTGGCAATGTTGTGCAAATGTCCCTCCCGTAGTTTTCGCATAGCGCGTCAGTTCTCACAGCGCTCGCAATGGCTCACTCGGGCACCTATATTCGCGCCCTGAACTTTCACGCTAAACGAGTGAGAGCGCATCCGGTGCGTGTCAGTGCATTTTTTTTTTCCTCGTTTCTTTTTTTCAAAAAACACGGTACTGTCCGCACATGCTGAACTGAACCGCAGTTGTTTTCGTGGTGTCCATAGCCGGTGGCATTGTGACTGCTCCGTTCGTGTACACGGCATTATGCACGAGGTCACAAGGCCGCGAGCTCTTCGAAAACGCGGCGATGGCAAGAACACAGTCACATGTATGGGGAAACGTTTGTATGTCCGTGACTACGATCGTTTGTACAAGACGATACTTGTCCGTGTAGCGATTACTTTGTACTGGGGTTTGAATGCTATGTGTATTGTTGAGTTCTCAAAGATGGCTTGGTGGGCGAGGTGGCATTGCATCATGAAAGGCTACAGCGTACCTAGACGAAAACGAAGGAAGAAAACCCGAGACATATTTCGCGTAGTCTTCCTCATTCAGTGTCTATGTGTGCTGTTGCCTTTCAGATTGTTGAGTTTTCCAGAGTAGAGAAAATGCCTAATAATCAGACATTTTTGACCGAATCTCTTAGTGGGCCGGACATTAGCTTCAATTTGAAATGAAAGCAGCCTCGTCTCCTGCCTAAAACGCTCTGATCAAAAACAACGAGGCTAACAAATTGACGATATGAAGGGAACGCCGGCTGGGGGTAGAAACATGAAAGGAAATATCAAGTAGCATGGCCACCCGGCTGGGCTGGTGAATGTACTCCTAATTTGCGTAATAATAACGCGTGTTAAGAATTGTTACGTTGCGTATTAAGAATTGTTACGTTAACACCAACGCGTGTTAAGAATTGTTACGTTGCGTATAGGCATTGTGGTATACTGCGTATTACGTGACAGTGACATTACAGCGCAGTACACTGTTACAGGATACGTTTGTTGATGTTAAAGGTGGTTACGCTTCTGTATCACTTAGAAGAGCAAGCAAGGATGCTGTAGAGTTGTGTTACATCGTGAAATGAATGCATTCATGGAAACGTTCGCAAGTGCGCATGTGTTCGTGTCCCTCTAGTTTCGTGTCACGCGTGAAACTTAGAACGGCAGGTGAATACCGTACGTTATCTCGCAGTGCCCTCACACACGATGCCTTCCACGTTGCCATAATATGTTTTGCGTCTTTGCACTCAATGTAATACGTATTTTCGCTAAGCGAGAAGCCTTGAAGTCACCAACCTCTGCAGTACATCAGTCCGATGAAAAAAAAAAGTTTAACTTTGTTCAACTTTATAGTGCTGGCAAATCCATTACGTTTTCGGTGTGCAGTTTCCCCGCTGCCTCGGCTGTATGGCGGAGCAGCTGTCATCATCGACGGAAACTAAAGAACGTTAGCAGATGCTCACAGCCTAAAGTTCATGCAGCGTTGAACCGTCTGTATATAGGAGCTAATCAGATAACGCGGGATGATGTATCGAAGTATAAAGTGGCTCAAAACAGACGACTTATCTTAAAACGCCCCCGGTAAAAATAAGTGCCTTTCGCAGACTCACTGATTTATATACATCTCGACAGCATTAATTTTACCATGAAGTTGGTTCCCGTCAGAGAAGGCGGTCGCTATGCATAATACTTCACATCCCTCCTCTCGTACCCTCATTTTTTGTCTCCCCTTACCCCTCCCCCAGTGCAGGTTAGCAAACCAAATACTTGCTTCCCGGTTAACCACCCTGCCTTTCCGCATTCCGTTTCTATCTCTCTCGTTAGCTGACTTGCGCAACACCTTATAGTTTCACACCATGTTCTTTGGCGGCACCTAATACTAACGTAGATACAGAAAAGAAAATTGTCACTACTTTGAATATTAGTTGAATCAGTAGGTGACAACCAGTGCTTCCACTTCAAAAGCTGGCCGGTTGAACATTGTCGGTTGCTAATCGTTGTGAACGGGACGAGTACTGTGGATACTAGATGTTTCACAACGTGCATTTTTTTTAAGGTACCAGGGTCACAAGGAGATTCCCGTCTTGTGTTACTGTCGTCGATATAACGTACTGACACCATTACCCTTTGACCAAAAACATTTACCAGAGGTAACCCTTTGTAAAGTACATATTGACATAGTAGCCGAAGGCACTCTGGTGTATTTTTTTCAAGCGTCATAACGGGTATTGTGGTGTTCCTTTCATGTGTGACAAATCTGTTCCCAGTGTAGCGTAGAAAACTGTTTTTTTTTTTCTAGTTACCCTCCCTGCTTTTCCTCTCTGCTCTGTTTCTCTCTTAGCTTGCCTAATGCGTTTCTTTGTTTCGTTTTGCGCAGTCACTGCGGAGGTACACGACACCAACTCCGGCAGCCCTGACAGCTTCGGCAGCAGCGCCAAGACCGAGGAGGCCAAGGGTGCCGGGGGCGGTAGCTCGTGCGACTCGAGCGCCAGCACCGACGAAGGCATCTGCCAGGACGACGCGACGTTGCTCGAAGAGGAGTGCAGCGAGAAGCGCGACTCGGACGCCGCGTCGCTGACACCTCAGAGCGTGAGGCGCAAGGCGCCCTCCCCAGACGCCGCCTCGTGCGCCTCCTCGGTGGCCGGGGGTCCCGACGACCCCGAAGAGGACGACGACATGGCCGGCCGCACCACGATCTTCCACAGCTCGCAGATGAAATGCAAGTCACCGCCGCCACCGCTGCAGCTACCGCAGCACTCACCGGCGTGTCAACAGCCGGCGCATCAGCAGGTGGCCGCGACCCAGCAGCCTGTACAGCAAAAACAGCAACAGCAGCAGCAGCAGCAGCAGCTGAAGGAACAACAACAACAACAACAGCAGCAGCAGCAGCAGCAGCAGCAGCAGCAGCAGCAGCAGCAGCGGCAGCAACAACAACAGCAAGCGCCCAGCAACAGGGCCACTCTATCTCCAGTAGTGCTTAAGCCCGTCTCAAAGTCATCATCTCCTCGATCCCCGCTCTCTTCCAATTCCAACGGTATCAGCGACTCGCCGAAGGTAAGATATTAGGTGCAAGGCTTCTTGTGCCAAATGAGATCATAATCCACTTTAAAGGGTCCCTAAATCACACAGAGTACAAAAACGAGATAGAAGTTTCTCTTTCGCCTTCATTGCCCATACTACTAGAGCCGTCTCGATCCTTGCCACTTACTTCTTCCGAAAACGCATCAGCTCTAAACGTTCAGCCAGGAGGGCTTCCCGCTTCTTTTTCTGCACGCTGCTCTCTCCGCTTGCACAGTCGCAAACGCAGAAAGTAGAATGGCATCAGTTTGTCGCGTAAGATAGTCGTGCGAGACAGGGCAGAACGGGCATACGATTGCAAGGCAAAGCAGAGTAGGTGACAGGTCACAACAGCCATTTTTTGTATGTCGACCAATCGAGAGCTTATGTCATCCTGATGTCACGTGAACAAACGGCTGGCATCACGAGTCGTGCCGCAAAGATGACAGACACCGGGAGATAATAACGCACGTGGTATTTCTGTTCTAAGAGGTTGTTCAGGGGCCTTTTAATAGAACAAGGACAGTGCTTGTCACTTTTTTTTTGCTAGTGAGATAAAAAATTCTGAGCACGGGTTGTCGCGAAGAAGGAAAAAAAGCGCGATTATCAGAATCTCGGTTCCAGCGGCAACCAGTGTTCACGAATTTTTCTTCCCTTCAAGCTTCCATCTTCGACTGAATTTCTGTCTTTTTAATGGCGTGATTGCTCGTTCTAGATTTTGGTTTATATTTAAGGCTATCTAAGGGGTCCAACAAGAACATGGTGTACTATCGCCGTCAGATGAATTCCGAACAACGGCAAGCATTGGCAATGGTATTGCGCGCACCACCCAGTTATCTTTATGGACAGACAGGTGCATATATATGCGCAGTGCTGCCGAACGAGATGCGCGCGGCTGCCCATGGTGATGACTAAAACGTGTGCACTATACCACTGCGAGTGCTTGCCACTGTTGGAGCTTCATTTGACGCCGATATTACATGTGCAACATTTTCCATTTCGTCAATCAACTGAAACTGGATTTGTTTCCACGCAGTTTCCGTCGCAGGCGCTTCTTCGGCCCACTCCCGGATCCGCGCTGCTGCGAGACGTGCCGCACTCGTCTCCCCCTTTGCGCAACAAGTGTTCCTCGCTGGCCGACCTTCTGGACGCCGACCAACAGCACCATCAACAGCAGCAGTCATCGCAGTCCTCCCAGATGTCGCCGGGCCACACGTCGTCGTCTTCTCCCGGCCAGCCCCGTGGCCAAGTCAAGAAGCCCTTCGAGAACGGCATGAAAAAGGCTTCATCCACGTTGTCACTGATCACTCCTCCGCTTCAACTGCCTCCCGCACCGACGCCATCAGTGGCTTCCGTCGGCGACGCATCCGTAGCCGAACTCAGCAGCAGTGATTCGGACTACGAAACCATCTGCACAGTGTCCACTTACAAGGAAGACAAGCTGGTCAAGTCAATGAGGCCGGTGAATCAGGCCGCCGACACGTCTACCTCTTCCTTGGCGACGTCGCCTGTGACGCCTTCCCCGCCTCCGCCTCCACCACCCGTGGGCACAGTCTTGTCGCCGCCCCCACCTCCTCCACCGCTTCCAAAGGGTTTCGACATCCGCTCCACAGAAAGCACGCTAAGGAGACCAGGGTCGCTGGGCACAAGCACTGGTGGAGACCGCTCGGAGACGTCGTCCAACGCGGACACGGACGAGACGGCATCCTCCACGAGCACAACACACAGCGAAGAAAGGACTCTGCCGAGGTTGTTCGAGAGGCCAGTGTCCTTCATCCCGCCTCAGTTCATGCAGCCGCCGGACTCGGACACGAACCTCAAGCCCTCCGAGTACCTCAAGACGGTCTCCAACAAGCCCAAGTCACACCTGGCGCACAAGGACTTCAAGGTGGAAAATGGCGTAGCGACCAAGAAGCCTCTAGGAAGGGTCCTTGATACTCCTCCGGCAGCCTCCGCGGCACAGAATGCGGCGCATTCCATGACACTGCCCTTGTCTAATAGCATCGCCAACGTCGCCAAGGCTTTGAACGGGCTGAACGGTCTTGGCAGTCCACACAATGGTACTAACGGTCACGGCGTGCTGTACAATGGGCTCAATGGTCTCAACGGTTCAAAATTAGGCAATGGAAGCCTATGCGGCGGCAGTGTTAGCAGCGGCAGCGTGAACGGTGACGACTCGCCCACCCCTTCGCTTTGCGAGGAGAAGATTCATGGCAGTGGTACGGCCACGAACGGTGACGTCAGCAGCACGTGCAGCACCAACAGCCTACCGCGATCTATTTCGTCGACCCCGTGTTCCCCTCAGCCGAACGGCGGTGCTTTCTCCATCACCAAGGAGCAGCTGCAAAATGTTCAACTGAAGAGGACGGACAAGCCGAGCACGTTGGGTGAGTCAGAAAGAGCGTCGATTACACATTTCTATGCGCAGTGAGGTGCTGGGCGCATGTGTCGCGACGATTGCAGGTCTACCTGTCAGCGAATACAATGAAGTGAGCAACACCATCTAAATCTTTAAAATGTCTTCTTCAAAAGAAGTGTCATATCTCATCTCGCTCTTATAGATTTAGCTTTTTCTAAATGAGAAACTCATCCGAAACTGAGATTTTGCTGCGATATGGAATGCTGTCTGCTGCCTGAGTTGAGAATCTAGCGTTCATGAAAACGCAGCCGAAAATACGTGGCAAAAATGTGTGGTATGTATACAGCTACGTAACCACTGAACAGGGACACATTTATTTTCGCCTTCAGTGACCTCCTGGTACGCGCACTTTTATTTCTTTTTGTTCTGCGTTGAAATTCCAGCTGTGTTACCCCATTTTCGTGACTGTATCTTCACATTGTTTTATATGTGTGCAGCTTAGTTTCGTTAAACATTGCACAGTCTTTTGGCATGACCTGATTGCGATTCATATTGAAGAAGAGAGGGAGCCATACAGAGATATGTGGAGGCACTTTATTGTGGCAATAATTCTTATCTCGTGGCGTCGCTGTCTCGGAGAGAGTCGGATGGAAGTATAGGATGGCTGTCGACGCGCAAGTGAAATCATGATTGTCAAGCAAGTAGGCTCGAGTCCGCCGCACGTTGTCTTCCTTTTACCATATAAATGCTTGGTTGTGTTATGATCACGTGGCATCTTCTTTTTCAATACGGATTTTTTTATATAAGATAGTTTACATCCGGCACTCAGACTGTATCCACGGCAGCTCGTACTTTTACAGAAAGTGCACATCATTGTTAAATCAAAGGGCACGAGGATGGCGTCGGTTGAAAGCTGGCTTAAAATCCTTAATCAACTCGCGTTTCGGTTTCCTGCTGCGAGCGCATCAAGCCTTTGGAGCGAGTAGGCGAAATCACGTAACTTTGCTGTTGGTATCGCAGAACAGTATTGTTTCTGGCATAGTGTGTTAATATACGCTGCTTACCTTTCAAATCGTTGCCTCGGGGTGACCTCGTTCAATCTAACCGCCCTCAATTTACGCGCCTTGGAAAGTATTAACTCCCACGCAACGAAGTTAAACGTGGCAGTGCTTTTGAAAGGGAGCCCACCACGTGAGCATGAAGGAGTGAGAGAGAGATCAAATGATGAAAGAGCGACTAAACTTTTATTAATCCTCAACGCTATCTATGCCTTGCCAACAACTGCCTTTCCTCGCAAACACATAAAGCTTCGAAGAGCTTCAATTTACGGCCTTCTCTTACCCTCTTTCTTGTTCACGCTTGCCAAGCTGCATACCTAAGCCGCGGCCTCCTCTCCCAGCGCCCCATATTTTTTTCTACACCCCCGCATGGCCTCCTTAAGCATGAGGCGAGAATAAACCGCTCACGCGAGGCACTGCTTATTGATAGCGGAACACTGCACAAAGGGCCCCAAGACAACCTTTGAAAGTACAACAAACGAGCGCCTTATCCTCTCAAGGCGTTTCCAACATTTTCGGCACATTTCGTCACACAAGCAGTCTGTTCACGTGAACCTCGACTGGTACCCATATGGGGCATCTCAGTTGAGAATTGTCTCCTATGCCCTGCTTTTCTAGGCTATATTGCATGTTCCTTCTGCCTTGTTTGTGACTATCGTTCACAATCAATTTAATTTACTGCGTTTTGTTCGTTTTTCTACTGCGCAAACGCAGATAACGGCGCGTTACCGAAAGGCGCGAAGTCACGTTAAGGCTCAACGCGTGTAGTGCTGGCAGTATCCACGCCTTTCATCAAGGAATGAGCGGAGAGGGGGAGACAGCACGTGTAGGGAGGTTAGTGAAGGCGATAAAGAAACCACTCGCTCGCCTTCGAAACTCGAAAACGTTTGCTTGGTAACTGTCGCTCCAGAGTAGCAGCCCACGTGCCCAGCATACACACACGCGACCTTCGCCATTCGCGGCGTTATACTGCACACCCTCCCGAGCACATACAACTCGGGCCGATTTGCGTTATACTGAGCACATCGTGTGTTCCAAAAACAACGTGGACCCCGTTGAGCCCTGGTTTCTCGCAGAGCGGTGCGTCCTGCTCCAGAAGAGCCCCTGCAGCACGCTGGCCGAGCAGAAGAGCACCATCATCGAGGAGCTGAAGCAGTCCATCGGCACCCAGGGAGTGCACGGCGTGCGCAAGCTCAAGGAAGAGCGACAGAGGCTCGAGGAGGAAAAGGTAAGAGCAGCAGTAAACCGATTGATTGATTTGTTGATTTGTGGGGTTTAGCGTCCCAAAAGCGCCATACGATTATGAGAGACGTCGTAGTGGAGGGCTCCGGAAATTTCGACCACCTGGGGTTCTTTAACGTGCACCCAAATCTGAGCACATGGGCCTACAGCATTTCCGCCTGCATCGAAAATGCAGCCGCCGCAGCCGGGATTCAATCCCGCGACCTGCGTATCAGCAACCGAAAACCTTAGCCACTAGACCACCGTGCCGGGGAATCTGTCCTAGTCTGTCTGTCCATACGTCCATGGGTCCGTCCGTGCGTTCATCTAGTGAACACCACCATGGCGGGAGGTGGGAGTAACCGATGCGATGGCTAGACCGCTGGCACTCACTGTCTTGTGTACACTGGGCGTGCTGTGCTTGAGCTTAACGCAGCGCTGGTTTTGTGGCACACGCTCATTAGCTGCAGGGGACAGCCACTACGATGGCTTGAGCACCGGCCCTCAGTTGTATTCATCAGGCGCACTCTGACGCGTGAATGAACTGTGCAGCAGCTTGTGCCCCAAAATTTTGGAGCACAAGCTGCTAACAGAGGCATCGGCGCACAACCAGGCTCAAAGGGTATTTTTTTTACTATCTACTATTCGTACTAATTTTAGTCCTTACCAGCGCAAACGACAGGGTAGGAGGGGACAAGAGAAGAGACGAGACAGAGCGCTGAACGACATGAGGCTGGAGCGAAGAAGACAGGAAAGGGCCCGTTGTATTAGAAAGGGCCCGTTGTATTTTCTAATACAACGCGCCCTCTCCTGACTTCTTCGCTCCAGCCTCATGTTGTCGTTCAGCGCTCTGTCTCGTCTCTTCTCCTGTCCCCTCCTGCCCTGTCGTTTGCGCTGGTAAGGACCCTTTATAATGTTATACCAACACGCCCAATCCCACTGTCTCTTAATTTTGGTCACTGCACTGCATATTTCTCAGCATTATCATTATGGAATTCATTGCCATCTCACATCAAACAATGCTTCACGATTGGCCTATTAAAAAAAATTGTATTCTTATTTGATAAACTGCTAGTGTTTTTATCCTGTTATTCCATTTATTCCACTTTTTATTTGTTTCTCACTTGGTGTTGGTTTCATCAATTTATTCATCTCTCTGTTTCACTGTTACTGCTAATTGAGTAATTTTGTGCTCCAATTTTGAGAAGAAGGTCCCCATGCAGCCTTGCGCTTTCAGACCTCCTCCTGTATATATATTTTGTACGATGTTTCCTTTTCTGTACTAATACCTAAAATAAACTTGAAACTTGAACTGCACCTTCAGAGCATTTTACGTTGTGCGGCGACAGAGCAGTCCTCTGTCGCAACATTCACTGACACAGTAACATGGAACGGCAGATTGGATGTGACAGCTTTCTGTTTTCAAGAGAATTGCGCACACACAAAAGGCAGGAAAGTACCTTTGCCCGATCCCTAGCTGTATGCCGTCTATACGAATAATTTGGAAGTCTCTTAAACTTACGGGGACATAGGCGAAAGCCTATATATGCCCTTGCGAAACATTATCTAATTAAAGCTATTCTTTTGGCACCCTTCGTGTTCGTACCACCAACGTTGTACGCCACGTCCTTTTTTTTTTTCAAGCATTATTTATTTTTTGGCTTCATGAACCGCCAACGTTATATGCCACGTCACTTTTTATTTCAACTTCACAGCCATTAAAGACATTTTGCCTTCGTATATTGGTCGCAACAATATATTTACTCCTCCTTATTTGTAATTTCAAAACACATGAAAACTATGCGTTAAATCACTCAAAATGTAGTGTTTACATTTAAAATATTGGGAAACACCTTATTTAAAATAGAGTTGTTAGGCGTTAAGTATGACCTCTCGTGCGTGTATTTTCATTTGACGCATTATGTACGCAATAATATAATGGCTCTGGCTTATATTTTGTACGTGACCATGGAATGCCTGAATGTGAACAGAGTGGCCTGTTAAACGGACATATGGACGCGGATAAATGTTGGCCAACAGAAGCCGCAAATATCCAACGAGTCGCATGCGCATTTCGAAAAAGCGCCCGTCGCATACGACCCTGAGGGCGGCGTCTTCATGTTCCTCATCGTACCACACGCAGTAAAACCTTCTTCTGATCGCCATAGAGCTGTGCTTTTATCTTCCCTGGATTTCTATTGACGGTAATATAGGCGAATGTGGTTCGTTTATGGCGACGAGATACTTTCCCTGTCGTGTGCTGCTTGACACTTTCTACATACCACGCGGGCAACATTGACACTCATCGCGCAAGCGCACAGGATGTCGTGTGTTTTTTTGTTTTTGTTTTTTAGTTTCCTGTGCGCGTCGGCTGGCAATAAAGCAGAATGAATAGCTTCAGTATATTTTCTTATTCTATAGATGCGGAACATATCGTGAGCTGCTCGGTTTTCTTCCCTTAGGCGAAGCGCCCTCTTAGTAAAATGTCTTTACGACGCCACAAGTACGGCAAAAAGCCCCTACAGGCGCCTAGAGATAAACGACACGACAAGCAGCGCTTAAATCCTTTGAAGGCGGCGCACCAAAGTACAACGACAAGACAAGGCAGCAAGGATACGTGCGTCTCTCCTTTTGTTGTGCCGCCTTCCTAGGGCTTATCCATGCAAGTACCAAGTAGCCCAGCAACGCATTTTAATGAAAAAAAATGTATTCTTTCCTGTCGTCTGTCGCTAGCACTTAAGGCTAATTTTACGTTTGTGGTAGCGGTGAATTTGAGTGCATTGTCAGCTGCCGGTAAATGGCGTTCGTAGTAATAATTTGTGAGTTGTTGCGTGCCAAACGCACGCTATGGTAGTGGGTCACGCCTTGTGTGAGAGGGGGTGGGGGGGGGGGCTCTGTATCTCTTTTGACCGCGTGAAGTTCGTTAACACACCTAAACCTAAGTACGTGGGTGTTATCGCAAATAGCCCCTACGAAATTCGGCCAACCAGACAATGTGTTCGGGCATAGCAGTTCATCAAAAGGGTATTTCGCGTAGCATTTCAAGATCAGCCGATGGAACGTCTGAAAAGATGGGGTAGTCAAAAACAAAGTGGCATCGTGCCGATTAGAAAATTAGCTTATCATGAAATGCTAAACCTTGACTACGCCTAAAGCAGAGAAAGTGTCGTCTAGCAAGTTGTCATCAATAAGAAATACACGTTTAAAATAAGCGTTCTTGCTAATGTGTCCGTGCGTTCCTGTCTTCGATGTTCTGGTGTTAGGTACAAACACACATGATATAAGAGGTTTAGTTTTGTTCTGGAAGGCTAAGCAGTAAAAAGTGGCCCGTGAAGATGGTACTGCTATTGTTCATTATTGGTGCACTTAGCTCATCGGCGTGCCACTAGGTCGCATATATATATATATATATATATATATATATATATATATATAAATGCCCCGTCGCAGTGGTCTATATTGGCCAAGGTACTCGGCTGCAGACCCGCAGGTCGCGGGATCAAATCCCGGCTGCGGCGGCTGCATTTCCGATGGAAGCGGAAATGTTGCAGGCCTGTGTGCTCAGATATTCGGGTGCACGTTAAAGAACCCCAGGTGGTCGAAATTTCCGGAGCCCTCCACTACGGCGCCTCTTATAATTAATTATATGGCGGTTTTAGGACGTTAAAGCCCACATATCTAATAGGGTCGCTTATAAATTCAGAAGTCGAGAAAGACTTGGACGGATGAAGGAATCATCAGAATGAGAAGGTTGATTGGATCGTTTAGCATGCTGTATTTTCTAAATGTCTGATCTTCTTTAAATATACTTCGCACGGTACAAGGTTTTTGTTCTACCGAACAGCTAGATATATATTTTAATGTTCACAAAATCGTGTATATTGTGGGACAGTAAGTTTGTGATAACATCCTAATCCTTTTCGTAGCAGGTTCTAATGACATCCGGTGGACATGCATATTTCCGTAAAAAAAAATTCGCGTCATTTGTGCTCATCAATTTGTGTGCGCTACTGCCAACAGTACAATTTTTTTTCCCTAAACACTTCCACCGCTACGAGACAAATTCTCTTGTCACCCCCTCAGCTGCAGTCGTGAGTCAGGCGTGCATTGTCAGAAAATTTCTCGGAATGTGTGAATGCGCTCTCACTATACTACGAATCCTTGAGCCCCGTCTTCGTTTCGTGCAGGAGAAGAAGAAAGCCGAGGAGCTGCTGCAACAGATCAAAGCGACCAACTTCGTGGACGCGATACCCGAGAAGGACAGCAACGGCTGCGTCATTCCAGCGTGGAAGCGACAGATGCTGGCCAAGAAGGCGGCCGACAAGGCGCGGAAGGAGGCCGAAGAAGCGCTACAGGTAAATCATAGCACCATATTGGTCGGTGCTTTTATGGTACTCCTGGATTGAAACAGGACAATTTAGACCTACGTATCGCACGCAACTACTTTCGTTTCCGACGTCTTCTGTTCGGGTCATATCGGTGCGATTTCGACTCGAACGCGCACGTCAGAGTTAGCATTATCTTCAGAGACCAGATTCTTCGAGACATTACACTGTTATCTCGAGCAATTGAGCACACCTGTTGATACACTGAAGAATTTGATGTGGTGTTTTAATCCGTGGGTTCTGTACGCGGCGTTAGTACTTGCACAAGTAAGAGGACACTAGGAATAAAAATTTTCAACCATACTCGCCACACGTACCTCAAGAAGACGTGTGGGAAGCAGTGAAACGCGCAAAATAAAAATGCATTTGGTGACACTCTTCAAGTTTTTCCACCGATCTCCGTGACGTCATAAATTTTTACGGCGTCTTCTGGTCTTACGTAGTCCCTGATCTGTAAAAATAAAGTGCACCGTCGTCCGGGAGAGGCTAGAGACTTAACATACCAAGTTTTAGAAAATTTCGTTGGGCCAATGTGGCTAAAGTAGGCAAACCGCACTTCGAAATTCGTGACGTCACACGCGGAGAGATCAATGCGAAAGTGAAAAACGAGACTTTCACTCATTTTATTCTCTATCAATGAGGTTGTGGTGGTGAAATGAACCACACTCGAATTTTCAAAGCAAAATTTATCAATCTAAACCGGTTCATTCTTTCAGTTTAATGTTTCCTTAAAAACCTTTGGGACGCTGTGTACACAATTGTGTGCATCACTATTTTTTGCTATTTGCATCAAGTATACGCTATGAAAGAGCAAGATATATTGTTCTTTGGACTAATTGAACTTACTTCGTGATAAATTTGTCTTCACTTAACGTTATCTTGCGGTGTACGTGTGGTCACTTTTCTGAAGGCATTACCACGGACAACACCGAAAAGGAATTCGCACTATATTCCTAGCCTGGGATTTTATTCTATTAGTGCCGAAAGGAAGCATCTATGACTTCAGCGTAAATATATACTTCATTACAGCTTAGTTAGGACGAGTTGCTATACCACTCATAAATTCAATAATTCTCATTATTCTTGTTGCAATATAATATTAGGTGCCTTAAAGTAACGTAGTAGCGATTTGACACATTTACGCACAGTTCTTCACAGGTGGCGTCCGAAAGGGTTAATGTGTAGTGTCTGCACAGTTCACGTGGGCGCTCGATGTTTACCGACGCGCGAAGTAGGCATAGAGCACGGCATCGTATGCAGGTGCCTCGTGTAATTCATCGATAAACACCGAAAATTGAAGTGCAATGAGCAACTCACTCCTCAACAAAAAGGGAAAGGCGAAACCTTTTTTTCATTTTGTGTCCTCGCTGTGGCCGAAAGACAAGCCCTATACCGGAGCCCCATTTAGTGGAAGTGATAATCAATATATACCACATTCAAGGATGCCGCCATTCTAACCCACGAGTGCATTCCTTGCAACTTGAAGTCCTATTGTCAACGTATCAAGATTTGTGGCTGGGCACTCTTTTTAACGCGATAGCGTTAGAAAGCTCGTGTCGCGGAAAACCCGCCGCCGGCGTCAGCCCCGTTGGTTGTGAGTGAAAAGTCAAGTTACCGAGATAGCCGCTGCAGGCTGCTACTTGTCCACGCGTGCGTGCGCGATCACACTGAAAAAGCCGCGCGTTCGAAGAAAAAAAAATTGGTTCCAAATATGCATGTTACACCGCAAATGTCGTCGAAAGGCGATAGTCTTGCGTCTGGAGAGAGTGAACAAAACGGTTCTTTGGTGTTCTGTGCAAGAAAATCTGTGAATAGTATTCTGCAAGCGCTGCGTTAGAGTGCCTCGAGCGTGCAGCGGAGGCGAACGAGCGCATCGAGGCACGTACGTTAAAGTCCCTGAAAAATAAAGTATACCGCCAACCGCACCCCTTTGCCTCTACCTCCTCTCCCAGCAGCCACAGCAGCGCCTCTAGAGTGTCCACGAGGACACTACGAATGCGAAAGCACGCGCCTCAATCGCTCAATCGCCGCCTCAATCGAAAATGCAGCCGCCGCGGTCGGCATGGATCAAGCTAGAGACGCAACGTTTACACGGCACTAAACGCGGCACGCGTTTCAACTGGCATGCACGTTTACCATCGACGTGGTTACTCTCTTTGTGTGATGCTCGAGCTTGACAGTACGGCAACACTGTAAACACGAATACAAGCGAAACGATAAAGCTCAGCTCGCCGGTACTCGCCTCACAAAGCCGCGACGATACAGGGTCCAAGTCAGTTCTTCCGATACGCTAGAGCCACACTTCTTGCCGAGCGGCATTGTCTTTTCCTCGCGGAAGCGAAAATAGCTTCTTTCCTCTGCTGTACCTGCTTTTGCAGCCGCTGGCACAGCGGCTGCAAAATATAATAATAATAATAAGTTTAATTTTCAGGGACTTTAACGTACGTTAGACACAAGTGTCCTCTGGCAGTTATCATCGAAAATGAAGGCGTGCAGCCCGCGGAAAAAGATGCGCGCCAGTCTCGGAGGTGATAAGGTGTAGAACGGAAAGCGATGGGCAAATGCCCCCACCGTGACGTCGGAGCAAAGCGTTGGAAACACCTTTTAGATGCGGAGCATCTAATACTCGAGGCTTGTAGTGCGGCGCCGTCCGCAAGCTTCCTCCTCCTTCTTCCACCATCTGTGCATCCCTTCCTCCTCTACACACCGCGCGCGCTTCACTCCTCCACCATCTGTGCACCCTTCCTCCTCTACACACCGCGTGCGCTTCTCCTCTTCACGAACATTCGCTAGCTGTATAATGTAGCGCGCATGCGCCGTCACGCTTCGAGAACATCGGCAGCTGACGCGCGCGCATGCGCCGTCGCGCTTCGAGAACATCGGCAGCTGACGCGCGCGCATGCGCCGTTGCGCTTCTCCTTCTTCTCGAACATTCGACAGCTGACGCGCGCATGCACCGTCACCCACCATCCGTGCCGCGCGCGCTTCTCCCCTTCGAGAACATTCTACAATTCTCCTGATTCTCCAGTGGACGCGCATGCGCCGTCGCGCTTCGAGAACATTCAACAGCTGACAGTGCATGCGCCGTCGCGCTGTATATATACTCAAGGTCGGCGCTCGCTCGCTCAGTTGCCGCTCGTGAGTTGGTTTGTACGGCGCGTCGACGTCCAAGGTCGCGGTGAAATGAATTCCAACGAATCCACAAACACAATGATCGACGTCCCTTCGACCAGCGCCGCCCTTTCGCATACGTGTGTACGTGTTCACTCATTTAACACCCCCTCCTACAACCACGTTAACCAATTTAGCCATCGACCCAAGTGAGTCGCAATTTAACACCCCATTTCACAACCACGTTAACCTATTTAGCCATCGACCCAAGTAAGTCGCACTTTAACACCCCGTTAACCAATTATATGCTCCGCATCCTCCTCAGTGTTCCCCCGAGGGAAGCTGCGGGCAATTTTTTTTACCATAGCGTTGCACTGTCTGCGCAATTAAACGCTACATTCCTTAGAGTTACTTGTGAGTGCCTCTTCTAGTATAAAGGTAGACATAGAAAACATCGAAGCGTTGTTGTGGCGCCTCAGATATGCGAAATATTTGCTTTTTAATTGACAATCTCACTACTATGAACGCTAAACCATGAGCAATATCGGTGGGCGCTGCGGATGGGGTTGGCCGTTAGGTGCCGTTTGAGTTTCGTTAGGGCGGACAGACAGACAGACAGACAGACAGACAGACCAAAATTTTTTCGTCGAAGGTCCCTAAGAAAGACTATCGTCTTTAACAGTGCTCAAGGCCACGAGGCGCGGTAGTTCATTTGCCCTGCCACCCCTCCCTGCTTAGCTTCCAGCGCTTTCGTCGGGACGAGAGAAGAGATAATGCAATTGCAGCATTCTTAAAAATTTTGCGGCGTTGAATTTCTGAGGCAATAAGCTCTTCTAGTGAATTTATTTCATGGTTACTTGAAAAAGTGTTTCAGGGCCCCTTTAAAGTTCGACAGGTGTCACGACGAAAACGAGCCCATTCGGCGATAATATCGCGCGCTGGTCCAATCTACTGTGTGTGTGTTTGTGTGCGTGCGTGTGTATGTAGCAAAACATATTATTAAGTATGCACTTAGTGGTTGAAGGGCGCACTAGGGGCCGGATTTCGCTATGGCGTTCAACTCTTAAAGGCGAAGCTTAAGGGTCCCCCAATTTATTTTCTTTCTTTGTTAGAACTGTACAAGTGTAGCTTCTTTTCATGCCTATATACTCGCATACAGGTTCCACAGCGTAACTCCAACCCACTTTATTTCAGCCGAGCGGGCACTTCCTGAAGCTTCAGTGTGGAATATGATGCGCATATGCGGGATAGCGACACATAATCTCGATATTTTTTTTTATTTGTTAGGCTTCCATAAGGTGACACGAGAGGATTTGCTTACGTGCTTAAGTTTGATCAAGTAAGCTTTCGCTCACACTGTCACACAGCATGTATCAACGCCTCGTCATGAACACGGGCAAGCGTATAAGCTTGCTTTCTGAAATAAAACTATTCGTTCAAAAAGTGATGTTGCACTGACATAACGTGGTATGGGATGAACCGTACTTCGTCAACGGAAGGAGAATAGCAGGTACCGTGAAGTATTTTGTTCTAATTTAGATGGCGTATTTGCTGCATAAAGTATACAACGTGGGTTAAAAGTAGTTCAGGACTTCAATCATAGCCGGAGCTGATGGCACAGACAATAGGCTTGAGTTTTGCGCGACCCAACACCGGTATTTGTGACATCAGGGTTCTCATGTCGTGTTTTTGCTTTCTCTGCAACAGAGGGAGGCTGAAGCTAAGAAATGGACATCAGTGCCTGCCTGGAAACGACAGCTTCTCATGAAGAATGGTGATGCCACATTACCGATCAACAGGTGCGTATTACTTGTGGCCCGATATTCCCAAAGAAAAATATACCAGGCATCGGATTTTGATGGTACAGTGGAGCTGACCACACTTTAAATTATGCAGTATCCACTATAGCTCGAGCTTGGGCGTGTTTGACCTTCTAGCCTCCATATATGTATGCTGACACTCCCAGGATTAAGGAAACTTGTACGTGGCAGCTCCTTTCAGCGTTGCCAACGGTGACATGCCGTAACTGAATGAGAAATAGGGAAAGGGGGAAGGTGATCACATCTTACGAAATATTCAGTCATCAAAAAGGACTACCTTTTCTACACAGCTGGTACTGAAAGCCACTGGAACGTTTTGGTAGAGTCACATCATTGCCCTGCAGAACGCGAGGATTCTAACATTTGAAGAGGTCCTGTTTGAAACACATGGAACCTCATATACAGTACTTACTGTTCTGAGAAATTATGCAATTTTAGTGCTACAATTTACCAGAATGTTCAAATCTGCTATATACAATAGGTACGTTTTTTTTTTTCAATCATATTTTGCGGTCAGATATGACTGTTTTCACTCATTTCTCATTCAGTTACACCAGGGCTCCACTGCCACCGGTGAAAGATGGTGCTACTTGCCCACGTTTTCTAAGATAACTGTAAACGTTTCCAAACGCTGATCGTACTTCAGAAACCACGCCACTCACCCCGGACACGATTAGCTTAGGTTAGCATAGCAGCACATCGCCGACGTGATCGTGAGTATTATTTGAGCTTCACACAGCTGCTCTTCACACAGCTGCTCCAGGTTACAGTTTCGCTGAGCGTTTTTACGCTCCTGGTGTAACGGTGCATTGGAATCACCGTCCACGTGGTAACAGTTTCTGCCAATTTTAGCCAAGACCGGTGGATCTGAAACTACTCGACTAAACTCATGGCATCGTATCACATGATTGCCGATACGAAGTGTCCAAAACCTGTGCGAAATTGGTGTGTTTGTGTCATGCGGACTAGGATGCCAATGATAACGATTCTGTTCGTGTATAGTGCACTTGTCTTTTCAGTGTATTATGGTTGAGGCTTCTCCCGCGTGTCTTGGATAAAAAAAATTATCCTCATTGGTAACCTTCACGCGCGCCATTCAGCCTCTTCTGCTTCGCTCCCAGAACGTGTGCGTTATTTGTCCAGTGTGTGACTCTATTACTCTGATGGGAACCAGAACTAGTGTAGAAACAGAGAGAAAGAATTGTGTAAAGAGAAATAATTAGAATTATACAAACAAAAAGTTACAGCATATCCACGGAGTGCATGATGAGTGGGGCGAAGCATCCGTCCGTCTGTCCATGCTTGCGTCCGTCCGTCCGTGCGTCCGTCTATGCGACCATCCGTGCATCCTTCTGTCCGTGCATCCGTCTGTTCATGCGTCCGTGCATCTGTCTGTCCATCTGTCCGTCCATCTAGTGAATATCTCCAAGCACCGTCATCTCGCATCTTTTCATCATATATTTATTATGTGGAAGTACCGCCATCCAGCGGACATTCCAAGGACTAAACGACAGGTGGCACGGCCGGACTAGAGGAGTGGCATGTGCGCATTTTCTTACGGCCTGCGCTTCGTGTCTAGTTTCCACCCTTCACCGCCGCTAGTTCATGGCATAGTTTCCTAATATACACTAGAGCGAACTCTGGCGCTAGTGTCAATGGGAGCTGCTACGCACGGCGCTTCATTTAGCATGGGGATGATGGGTAGTGCACACATTTGTCTAATCTTCATACTTCTGGCCTGATTTTGGCTCCGTGTGTGTTCGTGTGGCTTGGAGCTGTTTTCTCACGAAACAAAAATCATCAAATGTTCAGCGGTTGCGCTTCACCACGTTATTATTTTAGACTTACCTTTCCAAATCGAGTCACGAAGTTCAAAAGAGTTCAATCTTTCTTTCAAAACAATGCTGAAACACAGCAATACACAAAGCCATAAGTACGATTCGCCGCCCGGAAGAACGAAGACTAGGCAAATGTGTGCACTACTCATCATTCCCATGTCGCTGAACGATCGCAGCGACAGAGTCCCCTCTAGTTAATCTTAGGAAACTCTATGGTTCATTGCACCACGGCCCAACCCTCGCTAAACCTTGGTAAAACCAAGGAGGTTACGCCCAGCGAGTTTAACGTGGCAACCCTTTCTGGTCACATACTGCTCAAAGTGTGTCCTTCTGATACTAGTTTTGTTTAGTAAGCATCAAATTAAAGGCAAGTTTTATTGGTGATTAAGTCACCGATACTCGTCTCTGTAGGTAATTTTATCAGAAAGAACTGTCTTTTTTGTTTATGATTAACGTGCGGGGGTTTCCCCCTCAATTCAAATGAGTGCATGCGGGCCGCTCCTCTAGTCCGGTTGTGGACGTGGCTACCGACTACAACGACATACTACTATTATATTGCGGACGCATGACCCACGGCTTAAGGAGCTTCGACCCTAAAAGGGAGCAACCATATGTAAATGTATAGTGAAGCGAGGATTGGGAAAGAGAAAGGTACAAGGGTAAAAGCCAAGCCAAGTCAGGTCCAGCTAGATGGCCTTTAGCTCTACTGTGACTCGGGCTTCCGCGACTTAGTGCGAGCAGCGCTAAATTTTTTTCCCTGTTTAATATTTTTTCTTTATATTTAACAACGACACAGAGAAAGTCTACATTGACTCGCTTATGCTCGCTGACAAACCACAGTTTATGAACGCCTATAGTTCACACTATATATAACGCGACCCATTTCATTAATGGTGGGCCATCTGGAAACGGTGGGCCTCGGCAAGTGGGTAGCAATGCGGCGTCACAAAGCCACGACGGTGATTTTTTATATCGAAGAGAACTCGTCAAGTCTGCTGCTCGCTGATGTCATATTGCCAAGATATTGCCTTAGGAAAAAGAATCGTTGGTTTGAAGTATAGCCGAATCCGGTGCCTTAACGTGATTGTCAGAGATGTCAGCTGTTTTTTTTATAAAGTGTTTATGCGGTTAAATGTTTCAATGAAGCTCGGGCTGTGATGGCAACTTAGTGGAGGGCTGCGGATAATTTTCGACTATCGGGGTTTCTTTAACGTGCGCTGGCTGACATTGTGCAGTGCGCTTACCTCTAGCCTTTCATCTCCATCCAAGTACTGCCGCCGCTGCTGCCCGGGCTTGAAAATACATATTTCGTGTGAGCGGCCGAGTTCTGTGAGCGATTTAAATCCACGGTGACTCTGCTCTGACGAAGCATCCGATCAGTTGACCTTCAGACAAACGCAAACCGATGATACGGACGAATGTAAACTGTAGACTACTTCAGCGATTTTCAGCGAATTATTGTGATTAATTCGTAGTTAACATTCTTGCTCGTACTTCAATTTATTCGGAATAATGTTTATTTCGAATTGGCTTTCAGCAATGTTAGCCATAGCTTGGACCTTTTTTTTTTTTTTGTGCAGACGCGACGTTCTATGGCGCAGACTGCAAACCCCGGAGTTTTCTCTCCCCTGCCTTACGCCACAAAAAATTCCCCGGAATGTACCCTGATTCATACTGTGAGTTTTGTGCTCTCAGGAACGCGGAACTTAACCACATTATGTGGCAGAGCTAAAATCGCCTTTGCTCCCTCGAGTCTTCGTAGACACCTAAGATGTCAGGAGCTGTGGGAGGCTGAAATGCGGAGCTGCAATCCCGAACTTCAAAAGACTATCCTGAGATGGGCTGAGGTGGTAGAGGAGGCCTACCGCGAGCGGGATCCCTCGCCTCCTCGCAGTCTTTTTTTGTTAGAATGAGGTAAAGTTTTATCTCCTGCAACTTCATTTTGAGCGTCATCTCCCATGACAGACGCACGGGCGTTAAGCTGAGTTGCTAAAGTGCTACATACCTAAAACTGACATTTACATATACACGCGAAAACCAAACTCAGCGGGTGGCAAGTAATCCATTGCTTCTTGCAGGACCCTCGGGCCCAAACCCTTGACGGGAACGCTCAGTTGTCCTGCGGCGCCGGTGTCGAGCGCTCCTTCTTCGGCAACGTCCACACCGGCGTCGACGTCGTCCAAACCCGAAAACGGCACCGACAGCAGCGCCAACGGCAACAGCGAGCCGGCTTCTGCGGCGTCGTCCACCGCCACGTCATCGTCCCTGGTCATCGCGGAAGAGGACAAGCCGCAGAATCCGTTCCTGCAGCACGGCCTGCGCAAGGTCAACGTGCGTCTCCACTGAGCTTTCGCAGGCCAGTCACACGAAGGCTGCTAACAATAAGCTTGAAAGACGTCTTGCCCCGCCCCCAACTCTCCGGTGACGTACGAGAGTATATGCGTGTGTCAAAAACGATGACGTCATCACTGGAGACGTCGACGACGGTGAAGAGGACGTGGTGCTTCGTGAGGAACGATATGTGACCCTTCGTGGTGAAAGAGACTCTCGGAGTGTTGTGCCCGATCGTTTTTTGTTACGTTGATTGTTGTTCGTTTCGTTTGCTCGGTGTCCTTCCATTTTTCTTCCCTCTCTCCCTTCTTCGCTGTGTGTGGAGACTGGCTGTTCCCTCGCCGATTTTTTTCTCCTCTTTTTTTGGTGCACACACATGCGCATGCGCGGACAGAAGATAACGTGTTAAGTCTTCTGCAGGGGCGCCGTCCAATGATGCGGCGCCGGGGCCTGAGAGAACGACTTAACCGTAGTGCTGATGACGAGTTCTTCTTTTTCGACTGTTTTTTCATTCGTACGCGATGCGAAGGTGGACAGGGGAACGGGACACTGTAGCAGACTGATCATCGGTGGTGCAGATGTGTGCTTATTGAATAGCATGTAAGCGAGCAAACCTGCGCTGCCTCTTTCAACGAACAAATGGAAAATGTTAAACGGCTCCGTAAGACTTTGAACAGGGGCTCAGTTACTGCTGACGTTGATTACAAGCGACGCTCATTTTAGAAGAATCACGAACGTTGTTTGAACACTTATATAATTGCAGCGCCAAAAGCTGCATACAACGCAATGTCCATTTTTTTTTTCGGAAGCTTGTTGCTGACTTTTGCTTTCATATAGACCTGCATGTGAAGTCACATCTTGGTTGGACCCTCACATGAGGGCGTTAGTGGGCCTGACGGTTTAAAAGAAGCGGTTACTTTGTTTCTGTGGACGCCACTAGTTGAGTATCGCATTCGAGGTCTGAGCTTCCATAATAAGCATGCAAAAGGCGTCGAGAGGCACGGTCTTTGTGGTTTGTTTTTTGAGACCGTTTCCCGATGCCTGGGACTACGTAGACACGGTAGGTTTTGCCTTCGCGCTCCAAGCGCATCGCGAAGGTTGGTCCGCGCATCGTCTATGCGACGATCTTCTATCAGTCGCACAAGGAACTTGCATTTCTCATTAGGCGCCACCTCGAAGTATTCAACGGGCAAACGCGAGTGAAGTTTTTGTGCTCCTCCGCCATTCCATTTCCCCGCAAGCGAAGCCTTCCTGTTCGTACAAGTCGTATCTCGAAGAGCCCCAAGAGTTCTGTTTTTGTTTTTTTTTTATTATTAAATGCGAAGCCGCTCGATTATCTGGTCGAGCTCACTGCCGACTTTGGCGAGCGCTTACTTTATTTTTAAAGGTCACTCACTACTTGACAAAAAGCTCTGCTAGCGTTTGCAGGTACCATAGTATTTCGACAGCATTTGTCAGCCATGCGATGCATAAAAGCGTAGTAAACATGAATTTTGTCAGCCGCTTGCAGGACCGACGCTTCGGCGGAAATTTTATTTTGCTTTTAATCCTTGAGTACTCCTCTTTTATCTTTACTATAACCCATAATCTCTGAAGCCAAACTAACCTATTTCTGTTTTGGTTACGCTTTTCCTTTCATATACTTTTGTACATAGTGTCGAGTTCTCTTACAGGCTCTGTCAGAGGTGCCTTGGAGATGCCTTTTACCTCAAGGTTTGCGTCTTACGTTGCCGTTGGCAAGCTGTAATGATTGCTCCTGTCTTCTCATCCCCCCCCCCCTTTTTTGTTTCAAGAAATTTGAACTCTCTTGATTCTATAAGAGCTTCAATACTTTCTATGAAGTCAAAGGGTGCCGTCCTCATCTGTTATCGCTTTCTTGAGACACTCTTGTTATCGCTATTATATACTACATCACGAGGAGCGAAAATAAGACGCAGGAGACGAGGTCTTTGTAGTACGAGCATAATCAAAAAAAAAACTTTTCCACGCTATAACGTGTCCTTGTTTTCACGGCTATACGAAGGAGGCTAAGTTTTCTTTTGTGCAACTGTTATCACTCTCCCCTTTAAAAATTTTGTTTGGGTGAGCCATGCAGGGCCCAAACGTATTCGTAGGTGCCCCCCAACACGAGCTTAGACACAACGGGAGCCAAGCGGGCAGGCTCTTTTCGAAGCGCTAGTCTTCCGAAGCATCTATTTAGAAAGGCTGTATCACGTTTTCGTGTACGAATAAAAATGGAAAATATTTTTCAAACTGCGTCACTCTGTAGATGGGCGAAACATCCCCAGCTAAGTTTACGAAATGACAAGTACAAGGTTCAGCAACTCTTGTTGGAAAATAATAAATGACGGGACTTTCATAAAATGTAATTTAGTCACAGGCTCGTCACATTTATCGAGGAGAAAAGCTCTTCTCGAAATGCAATCTCCAGGGTGAAGTATATGCTCGCATCAGGGTATTGGTAACGTATCCAAACGTCAAATACCGCGAGGCAGGGTCAGGTGACAACAAACTCTTGTGATACGTGCTCGACATGGAAGTGTTTTACCAGCCATATTGTGACACAATCCCGGCTTGGGTCAAGTATTGCACGAGGGGGCCTAGCAAGCGCCCTCTAACGGACGGTCGACGGCTTGCCTTTTGTAACGCAGCGCATATGCGGCAAAGGAGGCGCTTCGTCTCTTTCTCTCTCTCCAGGTTGCTGACGTCATTACCCGCAGTGGTAATGTTTTGCCACACGTTCAGACCACTCTGCGACGCCGTCGCAGCAGATTTCTTTTTCAGTTTTTTTTTTTCGGCGATGTAAGTGGTGCACCGCGCGAGCGAGACTTCTTATTTCTCTACCTCGCGGGAAAGACCGGTGAAACCTCTATTTTTAGAAAAAAATATATAGAGAGGTGAAGCCAAGTCATGACGTCAACAGTGAGGAAAGCGAACGCTTCTTTCTATCTCTCTTCAATCTGATCGTTTTGTTTAAGAGCGCGTGTGTGAGAATGTATGAGTATGTATTTTTTTATTTGCAGATGAAAAATAAATATCTTCAGAGCGAAATAGAAACTGCAGTGTTGTGTGACTTCCATCACTTGCACAGTGAGCCAACAGCACCTAGACTGAGTGAGTCCTGTTGTTCATGATGACGGTGTTGATTATCTTTATAATCGACTATTCTCTGAAACGGGGCGGTGGCCGGTAGTCATCCGACTTTTCGTTGCTGTCATGTATTACTCGACCTCGCTGGCTTTTGTATTGCGCCCCGCCACGGTGGTCTAGTGGCTAAGGTACTCGGCTGCTGACCCGCAGGTCGCGGGATCAAATCCCGGCTGCGGCGGCTGCATTTCCGATGGAGGCGGAAATGTTGTAGGCCCGTGTACTCAGATTTGGGTGCACGTTAAAGAACCCCAGGTGGTCGAAATTTCCGGAGCCCTCCACAACGGCGTCTCTCATAATCATATAGTGGTTTTGGGACGTTTAACCCCACAAATCAATCAATGAGTTTTGTATTGCAATATATGGACACTCTTGCCGTCGCTGGTAAAAGTATCTATATATCAATATTTTACCGTCGCCGTCGCCGTCGCCGTAATGTCCCGTTTAAAGTCTGCGTTCCATGTGAGATGGTAAACGTGTGAGAACTACCGACGATCGGTGCGCAAGCGGATAAATGCGCCGGAAGTCTTTCATTGCGCGAAAGCTTCGCCTTTCAGGTAGCGCTAAACAAGGAGCATTCGCAAGGTCGAGCCACTCGAAGTAGACTATTCCTAGAATCAACCCACCTAACACGTAACGCACCGAAGCAGCCATTAGGAAAAGTGAAGATCGACGTCTTTTTTTTATATTTCCTCACGATGTCTCTTGAAAAATGTCAACGTTGAGGGAAAGATCGTTCATTTTCATGAACTGCCGCAAAACACACTTTACTCGCTTATCAAGTTTCGCCTGTTCCGTCAACTCCAGGCAGTCCGGAAGGCCCACATTGTGGCGGTGAGGCTTGGCCTTACCGTCTCAAGTGGCCCACGGTCTTTCCTCAAATAAAACGGCGGATGACTTCTGCGGGTAACCGGTAAGCCTCGGTATACCTCTCACCCTAGCTATATCTATACACTCGGCGACAGCTTATCTTGACCTTGGAACGAAGGCTACGGAGGCGGAGCTTTCGCACATTAGTATTACTTCACTAGTAGTGTGGCAGCCTGCGGCTCATTTTGGTTTTGCTCGCGTACATCGTTGCAGCGTTTAGAAAATTATACACGCGAGAAATGTGAATGGAGGCACATGTTTTCATTGTTGAGTGTAAATTTTAGTGTCATTACGAGTGCATTTTTTCTTGGAGAACTAATGGCTGCTCACTGACCCGATACGTCACGGATGCCATGTTTGCTTTGGAAAGATGGTGCTGTAAAGGTGGTGCTGCTTCCTGGGAGGGGGAGACCACCCCGAAGACATCACTTGTAGAATAACGAAATAAGGATGTTTATTCTCTCTCTCTCTCTCTCTCTTTCTCTAAAGACTGAAAAAAAACGAAGGCGTTCTTGCAGAGGGAACAACTGTATTTTGCTTACGACTTCCATCAAATTGAGTCAGAATAAGTAAAGCAGCATTTATTTGAGCCAGGCAAATGAGAAGAATGAGCAAATTATCAGAAAATTTAGGTACTATTGTGTGTGTGTGTGTGTGTGTGTGTGTGTGTGTGTGTGTGTGTGTGTGTGTGTGTGTGTGTGTGTGTGTGTGTGTGTGTGTGTGTGTGTGTGTGTGTGTGTGTGTGTGTGTGTGTGTGTGTGTGTTTGTGAGAGAGAGGGGAGGTTCAAAATGAACCTTCTTGGGTACATGCACACGTGCGCATTAGTGTACGTGCTATTCTCAGTTTTTCCTACATTGCATAATAAATGTGAATTATCAACAGGTGCGTCATATAAACAAGAAAATACGTTGCAAGCACCATTCTAATTTCACAGAAAGGAATTCTATAGCGAGCATTGTTCTCATTTCGATACACACATAAATGATCGATCAATTTACCTTATTGTTTTGTCAGATATGTCAAACATCGATATTTACAAAATCAGATCGCACATAGAAAACTGAATTTAGAATACGTGTACATGCACGCAGTAAATCAATTTTTTCCAGGGTGGTGTGGATCGGGAGGAGGGAAGGGGTATATTACTTTCATGTATCCCTGCGTACGTTTGTACGAGTGCATGCATAATACATACATATAAAATTGAAAATGTTTCTAGAACTTACCCCTTTCTCCCGCACTACTGGCTACATCGAATGATTCGCAGGAAAGGTGTACGCAGCAAGTGCGACATGACATGATCGATTCTTGATCCGTCGAAAGCATGGCGGCCACGAATGCCGCACAATACAATGCTATTCCTTCGCATACTCTTTGTTTAGGCGGTGTACGAGTCCAAAGTTTTCTTGATAAGCGTAGAAACCAGGCTGTATCCCGTTCTGCGTCTCCGAACACGTTCTGCTAGTCTTCTCTGCGCCCTTGGCTGCGGTTACGTTGTAAAATGTTTCACCCGTTGATGTTGTGTGCATTGATGTAGGTCTGACCGTGTTGGAAGTACATAGCTATTTCGAAGTGTAATGCCAGCTCCGACTGCGGCTCACTTTCCTGGAAATAAAGGCACGCCATCGCGCTCCACTGATTCCTGTCACTTTGCTTTTTTTTATTTGTGTCAATTTTTGTGCACGGTTTGGGCCATCGAATCGGGCTTCGTCTACACGTCGATGACGAGGAAAGGAGCACCCCTTGGGGACCATTTCGAGCAACCTGTCCAGCCTGCGTTAGGCCTGTCGCTTGCGCATAACCCTGCCATCAGCAGCACTTAGCGGCAAACACTTAGCTAAAGGTAAACACAAGGAGAGAATGTGTTCGAACATGTTTGAACGTGGGTGTACGGTAAATAGTGATTATATATATATATAAAGCATTCCGGCATTCGCTTGCACGAGGTTTCAAGCATTCGTAAAAAAAAAACTCCACTCGGTGAACGTTTTGACGGAGACAGTTGTTGGCGTAAACTGGCAGTTTCCTTTACACCCGGCAAGCATTTCCTGCAGCCCAAAAGAAAGAAAAATAGCATGTGTTACTTTTTTTCGGAGCGTTCTGACTTGCTGCTAGCATATGACCTCCCTTTAAAGAGACGTGCTAAGCCCCTTTTGGGTCCCACGACTCTCCGAAAAGTGTTCGCGTATCTTTTTAAAGAGTCATATGCGTGGGGAGTAAACACAAAAAAGGGCCAAATGTTTGTTTGTTTGTTTGTTTTCTTTTCATTGGTAAAGTGTGTACCTCTGACCTCACAAATAACTAGTTCAGTTTGAACAGAACTCAATCGAGACAGGGGTTGCAATTTTTGCTTCCTTATATTGTCTCAGCATTTTGACGTACTTAGCTGCTAAACAGGCCACACTATAAGCACATTTCATAACGATCATGTCAGTGTCCATTTATTTCATCGCAAAAAAACTTGCCCTATTTTAATAGTGGTAACGTTCTGAACGTATGTTTCTGCGTTGGATGGTGTGACTATATGCACTGCAGCTACATTACATTTACTATTAGTAGTATCGTCTAAACTTTCGTTGGTAGTCTCGTCTGTTAGATCTCATTACCATTGTGTTTAAAAGCAATATGATACTTTAAAATTTCCACTTCCTTCCTTTATGCAGAGGCTTGCATTTTCATCGTCTTTCATTCGTGAAAAAAATGTATGGTGCTTGCAATAGGTTGGTTATGCTTAAGACTTTAGGGAAAGGTAGTATTTTAAGTTACAAGGCTACCTTTACGTTCAGTAGTTAGTCGACGTCTGTATCGTCTTCTCTCTTGTGTGCGCGTTTCCACGCCCAGTCCTTTAACATGAATGCCTACCAACTGTACCTTAGATCTCCGTGCTTTGAAGCCTTTTGCAGTTGCACTAAATGCATCGGTTGTCGATATGACTTGCCAGGACGCTGCCTGAACAGAACCACCGGGTCGAGTACTTCTTTCACCCGAGAAAAAAGAGGATTCATTGAGGTGCCACTACTCGATGTTAAACAAGAATTGAGACTGGTGTATCAATATGTCGATGAGTGATCGAGTCTCCGCAGGTGAGGAAGTTCGGTGAACTGCCCTTGACGTTTACGTCGGCGTCAAGCCAATGTTCTGTTTTGACTTGTTATTTGGTGCTCCTTTAGTAGCTATGATAGAAAGATCGCAACAGAAAGGGCAAGTATCAATGAGTGAGGAAGAAAATATCTTTTTTCTATTTATTCCTTTTTGTTGATAGCCTCTTGTTTTGTTGTTTTTTCTCCGGAAGTATTACGATTGCACATTCAGTCACTCTTGTCAGGCAAGCTCAGGTGAAATAATGGTTTCGACGCATCCACGACTCCGGCAATTCGTTTATGAAACATGGAGTGGCTAACATTTGTCTATTAGCAGAGCGTTCCGGACACATCTGTCACATCGAAAGAACAATGTCTGTTGTGATTGCCTGAATTGAAGCAAAGATCTCAAAAAACGAAAGCAACCGAACAAGGAAAGGCTTGGTCTTTATGACCATATAGGGTCCCGGCATTTGAACTTGTCCAGTCCACTTTGACTAAAAGCGTCAAGCCCAATCAGAGACATCCCTTCTTCGCCGGCCAATTTTTATTGCGGGATGTACTCTCATGACTACACTGCACAGCTGTTTCGTGCGATGTATGTACCCACCTACCACGATGCTTGATAACTGTTACGGCAATCGTGTTGCATAGCGAATGTAGCACTGCCACGGTCATGTCCGACGGTCCTGCGCTGTGGGCACCATAGTTGTCAGATATAGCCTAAATAACAAGAAAATAATTATGCCCAAAGAACCTAAAAGCAAAGTGGTACGAATTCTGAGACGAAGTCTTATAGAAGCTTGCAAATAATAGTCTTGGAAATTCTCTCGTTCCTGCAAATATTTTTTCGTTCTCGCAAACATGATTCAAATACGAATTGAATGGGAAAAAGTTACTAGTATTTGTTTTGTACCGCGAAAAATATGCGCAACTGTGAACGATAGCCGTTATATCAAGTTTTTAAACCTATTCCCTGGAGTAGTGCTCACTGTGTTCTTCAACGTTTTCCAGTACGTACACATATAGTGCACAAATAATGTTAATTGTTAACTCCCTCAATGTATGTTTATTAAAGCTCAACCACAGAATGTCATCAGTAATTTATCTGTTTGTCTGACTGTTTATCTGTTTGTCTGTTTGTCTGTTTATCTGACTGGCTGGCTGGCTGGCTGGCTGACTGACTGAACTGACTGACTGAACTGACTGACTGAGCTGACTGACTGACAGCTGTCGCGCTTGTCGTTGTCGAGGTAGTCGGAAAATGCAAAGCATTGACCAAGTACTCAGGATGTTAGGTTGAAAAAATGTTTATTGATCAAGCTGACGCGTGCCGACGTATGTTTCTTCCATGACAAACGTATCAAAAATGAGCACCAGGGCCATCGGGTGAATTTTCTTGTCGTATTTCTTCAGTGGAGGACACGCCCGCCACTTGTAGCGCCACATGCGGTGGTTGAAGGCGTCGTCATCTGGAAACAGCTTGTTGTTTGAGAGCACAATGACGGGTGTCCTGGAAATAGTCTGGTCAGCAGTGTACTTGACAGCTACCGAGTCTACGTCACCACCAAAAATTTTTTGACCACACACAATTAGCGAACGTGAACAGCACTGATATAACTTTATTTGCCCAAAAAATGTAGATAACTCTCCCCCCCCCCCTTCACTAAGAAAAAGCGCGACGGTTGAGTGGAGAGTTCTACAAACGACTCAGTCGGAAAAGGAGCCTAATAAATCCACTAATTAGAACTGGAACCGGCAGACTCTGGTGGGCGTCGCACTCCGGCACGAGCGGAGTCGGTCACCGGACTGTCGCTGTCTACTACTTTCCCACGCCGCCGAAGCAGTACGTGGCCGGGGCGCATCTCGGACATGATGCGGATGACGTGGCCGGATAGTAGCAAGACGACGAGCAGATGGGGCACTTCGGGGCTGTAATGAAAATCACGCCGAAAAGTCATCACGATTATCAGCGCAAGAAAGAAACTGGACATAGTTCTATCGTTACTCTGTCGGGCGTTGGTGTTGACTAGATTAGTTTACATCCAATCTTAGAAAACGTGCCAACTAGACTGTTTTTCTCGAACGAACCTTCAAAAGGTTCAAACATCGAGGTGTTCAGCTTTGAAATCTCAGACTTTGACAGAGAACCTGTTTAGCAAATTGTTGCTTGTTTACTCCACACCAAAAAGGCTATCAACATCGCAAAATGGTATGCGCCACAGAAAGTGGGTGAATACTACTATACTTACTACTCCTTCACTCTTCACTAAGAATGAAGAAGACAAGGGTTAGCGCCACGAGCGCGAATGTGCCACAGAAATTCGCGCGGCCTAACAGAAAACCATCATCACCACAAACGAGTACGTGCCGTAGAAATTGGGTGAATCCCACAGCACGTAAGTTCCTTTGAAAAAGTAAAATGGCTACAGTTAGCAGGACAAATGGCTGTGAAGCGAGGGCGGTGAACCGATGACCCGAGTACGTACAACGAGAAGATATAGTGTTATGACCCTTGCCAGTACGCGCCATGCTGTCGCTGAGAAACGTAGCCGAGCAGCGCTCCCACGCCTGGAACCCCAGATCTCTCAGAACCAGCGTCCAGTGGCAAGGAGCGACAAAGAGATTAGAAGACGGTCCGTGAGCCAATGTCCCTACAAGCGATTCCACCGGGCCAGCTTGTTTAGCGAGACGGCGAAGCAGACAAACCGCACAGGTCGTGTCTCCGCGATTCAAGTATCTACTCCTTGGCTGCCCTTCCAGGCAAAGGCGGAAGAAGCAACCCAACCGCCAAATTGTTCCGGGAAGCAAGCCCATTTCCCCTCTTCTCAGAGCATTGCGTCAAGAGGTGCAGTAACTATTCGGCGGACCATGCGCTACTGAATTATGTCCTGTGGGCGGTGTCTAGTGTGTGTGATTGGTGTTCCAATCAATGAGGAGGAGCCCGACAGGGCTTAAAACGACGCCGTAAAGTGCTGCACGTCACTCTGAACCATGTAACGGTAGAACCACCACGCTCGTGGTTTGTTAAACTCCTAACCTCATGCTGTAAATAATTGTAAATAGTGCCATAAACCTGTTTGTTTTCCGTATCCCCATCTTGCCAGTGCTCATTTCCTCCACCCGAAGTTACGCCACGCTACCACAAGAGACCGGGTAGACCTTGTTCTGCAACGACTGGTGATCAGCGCTGGGATTCAGAGCGACTACTGGTGAACAGCGCAGCGATACGCAGCAATAGGAAACGGGAAAGGAAACGCTGGCGGCGCAAGCGCCCGAAGCGATGGAAGGCTTAATAACGACAACGACGACGCTCCTTAGTCGTGTGTGCGCGACTGCGTATTGTTCAAGCCGAACCTCTATGCGCTGAGAATCAACGTAGCAACAACCCAGCATCACTAAAGTCTGGTAACAATCTAGAAGCAATCGAGAAACAAAATTCATACTCTAAGGCATAGACACAATCTAGAAGCCACCATGTTCATAATCGTCCAGCTTCGCTGTTTCAAGATTTGCGCGGTTCCGGAAATCACGTTTTCGGCAAGTCTATAGGCTCGTCAGCCCAAAAAGCCATATGAGCCTTGAAGGTAGCTGACCTAAGTACTTAGCTCGTCTGCAGCTACGCTTCACTGGGCACGTGATTTGTGAATCTTGCAGACTCACATGTTCTCTTTATATCTCTCTTTTTTTAGCTCCATTCCTTTTTCATATACGTGTTCGCCGTGGTGGTGCAGCGGTCCGGTGCCTGGCTGCTGATTCAAAGGTCGCGGGTTCGATTCTGGCCGCTGCGATGACATTTCGATGGAAGCAATGTGGTATATGCCCGTGCACTGTGCAATGTCAGTGCACGTTAAAGAACGTCAGGTGGTCGAAATTTCCGAAGCCCTTCACTGCGGCATCTCTCATACTACCGTGGTTTCAGGACGGTAAGCTCCAGGTGTGGTTACGTTATCTTTCCATACGCAGGATAGCAAATTTAATAATGAAGTGTACTTAATATTTCCGAGTTTACTCACAAGAGGTGAACGGTAGAAAGTAATATCCCTCACGGAACAGATGAGTGGTCCCACCTAGCGACTTAGAACCGTCATGCGCCCACAGGCCATTGGAGAACGTTTCATCGGAGCCACACGAACCAAGGGCTAATAATAGGTACGTTTACCATCCAGAAAAAAGCTTGTACTCCGATGCCATACCAACCAGCACGCATAGCAGTCTGCTTTGAAATACGACATAAAAGTCATTGGGAATGAATGTGAGCGTAGAGCAATACCCTTTTTTAATTATTTTAATTGCTCTCACTGACAAATCTTCCTTTTAATCTGTTTTCTGTACCTCGAATGGTGTGTTCTTTCTGTAATCGCATCTGTTATTTGCCTCTCAGTATTAATTTATACATTATTCTACGTAGAGTTCGTCGAACATTTCTAAATGTTCTGGCAAACGTGGGCCACTTTTTTTTCGTTTTCCTAACAGGATGCGCGTGTCATATCCTGATACCAGCCAATGAATAATATCATTTGAGGATTTTACATCCTAACTCCACGATATGATTATGAAATGCGCGGTCGTCGAGGGCTCCGGCAATTTCAACCATCTCAGGTGTTATTTGACGTGCAATGGCATCGCACAGTAGACGGAACTCTACCACTTCGCCTCTCTTGAAATGTGACCGCCGCGGCTGCAATCAAACCCACGACATTGGAGTCAGCAACCGAGTCACTAATCCACTGAGGCGTACGGCATCAATAAAATAGCACGCCGGTGCATTTCATTTAACCAGTCTTCATTCCAACCTTCCCATTCCTTCAAGTTGGAAAAGTGAATGAAACAATAAAACATCCCCCACCCCCTCAACATGTGTGGGTTTTTTATACTGCTTTGCTGGGCATTCACGTTCTCAGGGCCAAATGGTGGCTAACTTCTTTTTTTAGCTCTTGGGCTCATTGCCCAGGTGTCTCATGGACGGAAGCCGGGTTATATCTTCTGAATGTGCATGTGTACACGTTGGGATCCACGCACGTCTTATTTGAAGGGATAGTGGCACTGGCAATTGGCTCCAAGGTAACTGAAAAGCCGCTGGACAACGGGAGCTGAATAACATTGCTTAATTAATACTATTGTTAAATATTCAGGCTTAATAATGTTGCTACGTGTGAAACGAAGAAGGAACGCCCAGGCTCCTTTAACTGGGGTGTGGAGCACATGTGCATGTACTTACGGCAGACGCAGATGCCGCAGTTGCTGGGGTACTCGAGTCCCAGCTCGCAGGGGCACCGGCACGGTAGCGACGGCAAGCAGCTACCGGCTGGAATGCAAATTGAATCACATGCTCAAGGAGAAACATCAGTATAGGGCAGTTGCAAGAAAAGGGAAAGCAATACTGCACACGGACGTGTATGCAGCTAACCGTGTACTGAAGCAAACACATCTACAGCAGCCACTTGCTAACAAAGAAAACGTGCAATCGGTGTACGTTAAAACCATTTGCGATTCTCTCATTCCATCAGATTCCGTGACGTGGTCTAGAAGCCAAACTCTGTCGTCTTGATTCAATATAAAAAAAAGATACTGGGACCACGGCCTACGGTTTCGGGCACGTACGAAGTCACGGAAGCCCAATTGGGTTACTTGAAGACGACCGGAATTCACCACCGTCTGTGTACTACCAGTGCGAGTTTATGCTGTGTGTGCGCAGTTAAATACATGCACCGCAGCAAAGCTAGAGCGTGTCATATATAGTTTGAAGGAATAAAGTAGACTTAGGTTTTCAACATAAAACATTTGGTAGATATTTCCTGGTGAAAAACAAGGGCATTAGAGTGAGTGAGTGAGTGAAACAACTTTATTGGATCCATAATAGACGCGAGTTAACTCAGCGTCACCTGGCTAGGCCCTGTGAGGCCCAACTTCTCGGGTTTCTTCGTTTTCTCCAACTTAATTCGCCATACATTGTGCGTAGCGCAAAGGATTCGGATTGTTATCGCCATGCCGGGCATCTGAAGTTCGCTGAACTCTGGGCAATGGATGCCTCACTCACCAGCCTCTTGGGAATAGACGGCGATGAGAGCGAAGGCGAGGACGACAATTGCCGACATAGTGACTGCAATAAGAACGTTTTAATAATTATACGACACTGTCACGTGCAGGCAATCTTTATATAGTTAAAGGTAATCTAACGTAACAACATGAACGAAACGAAAGATATGCCCAAAATGCGTGCAAGCAACTAAGTTGAGCTTGCACGTCCCTGCGACTGACGCATCGCAGTCGCGTGGAAGCACACCAGTGTTGAAACTATCGCAACATGCAGAAATGTACCTAACGGTTAAGAACTCGCCAAAAGTGTGTGTCTATAATACGCAACTTCCTTCCGTGTGAGCTGCAGTAACGTGTTTTTGACAATCAAGTGCACGAGAGAATACATTGCAACAGAAGGTGACAAAAGTACTGTTGAATTTCCTACGCGACACGGACTTGAACAAGCGGCTGTAACAGCAATGTCACGCACCACGGAAGGCAAGACTGGACTATGACTGAGTGTGCGCGCGTGTGCTGCCTAATGTGCTGTGTTTATCTTCCATCTCTCCCCTCCATCTCTCCTCTCTATTTTTCATCTCCCCCATCCCCCTCCCATGCGCAAGGTAGCAAACCGGCTGCCTATAAGCTGGTTAACCTCCCTGCCGTTCTTTTCCCCCTATTTTTCTTCCTTCCTCATGCAAAATGGGCCACTTTGCTGCTAACCTTCTAACCACCAAAAAAAAAAAAGGACAGTAAAGGACCACCTTTAGGTTTTGATATGCTGAAGCCGTATTATATATGCCGTGTACTGTCATCCTTGATGTGTTCGTGCTTGCCAGCGTGAAGATTAAGGGAAGCTCCCGTGCTTGTTTCTTGGTTCACTTTTTCTTGAATCAAAATAAACATGCCGACGACCAGGTACACATTCTATACGGCCTCACTCGGGTGCCAAATGTGCACCGCGCACTTTTCAAGCACAGACCTTAGCTGCAACTCATCTGTCTACAATAATGCGTGCCCTCGTGGGTCTCTATTCTAACCGGCTATTCGAGTTCCTCAATTTTACTCGTGGCCAACACTTCCATTGAATAATCGCTTAACTTCAATCGAAAGGCTGTGCTTGCGATTCACTTGTGGCTCAATTTGGCTCCGATGACGGTAAAGTACCGTAAAAAATGACCTTAGCAAACCCACAAAAAGCTTTCGTTTTTTTTCTATCTTTCCATTGAGCTCTTGTCAGGCCATTGCTTAGAGCTACCCTCCCTAGAATGTTACGTATAACAACGTTCATAACACTTTTCGGAGACACCAGAATGTCCGCACATCGACTATCAATCGGCAACTGCGGCACGGCAGTACATACGAACGGCCTCAACGATTCTTTCCACACGTACTCACCGTGTTTTCTGAAGGACGGGCAGGCGGGAACATGCAGTGTATGACAGCGGAGGTCCGTCTCTCGTTCGAGGCTTTTTAAGCGACGCACACTCACGTGACTTTCGTCGGCTTGTCCGGAAGTGTCTCTTCCTCCGTCTGTCTAATGACTGTCAACCGCTAGCTGGCAGCACGTGGGTGCGCACGTCAGCAAGCAATCGAATGGTCTTTAAACCCTCGGTTTGACTGGCGACACGTGGGTATCCTATAAGTCTAAAATTGGCTCGATATAGGTGTACACAAACGATGCGGTGAAGCCCGAGTTTCGCAAGCGGATGCCGTGCTTGAGGATGTCGCGCACAGAATGGATCTGCCGGGCATGAAACGCTTGAATTTGACTTTGACGGACTTTTTTTTTTGCAATAACAGTTATGCGTTTGGCGAGATAGCGTTGCAATAGCCGATTGTGTAGGAGGGCGTACAGTGTCGTTTCATTGTCGTGATAAATGTAATCCTTTATCTAATACTAAAAGTGTAAACGTCCATTTAAGCGGTGGTGTCGGTTCTGTCAGCAGCGACTTTCAGCTATTCTAAATAGATATACGGAGTGCTGATCAAACAGGTGATTCAGTAACCGACGGTTGCTCTGGGGCCCCTTGACCGATGCATTATGCACTGTTAGATTACAACAGTGTCGTATAGAGTGAAAATCGGAAGTGACAAAAATTTAAAAAAAAATCAGGAACATAGCGAACCACTTTTCTTTCCCTATCTATCTATCTATCTATCTATCTATCTATCTATCTATCTATCTATCTATCTATCTATCTATCTATCTATCTATCTGTCTGTCTGTCTGTCTGTCTGTCTGTCTGTCTGTCTGTCTGTCTGTCTGTCTGTCTGTGTCTGTCTGTCTGTCTGTCTGTCTGTCTGTCTGTCTGCTTAATTGCATCTTTCTCTCTATTTTTCTTTCTTTATTTCTTACAGGTATCATCCGTTCCCGGTCCACTGTTTTCGAGCTGAATCAAAGTGGTGTCTTTCGTGTTCTTTTCAGCGTTCATCAACCTCTAGAACGGCCCAACGAAAGGTCCACCACGCCGTCATGTAAACGCGGGTTAGGAACTAATTTTATCTTCTAGAGGTCGTGATTTTCTCGACATGTGCCATTACTGATTCCGATCATTACTGAATCGCTTTTAGGCCGCCAACACGAAATAGTTAATTGAAGCTCCTGTATCAAGTGCACCGCTTCCTTTTTATTCTTTGTTTTTCATCGTTGGTGGAATGCATTCGTACGCTCGAGTTCAATTCCCGCTAGGCAATCATGGGGGCGTGGACAAGATCTCAAGGCTGCCTCGTTCGAAACGGGTTGGACCTGGGTTCAATGTTCCGGCTCGGAAAGAAAATTCGTCTCGTTTTATTAATTATATCTTTGGTGCACGCCAGCTGTGGTTGAGCGGGGTTATTTGGGCGCGAGGGAAAACCATCTACAGCAACCCAGGCCAGTCAATACAAACTTTGCTTGGAAAGAAATTTTTAAAAATCACAGCATATCCACAAGGTGAATGATGACGAGTGGGGGCGAAGCAGACGGATGGACGGACGCACGCACGAACGGACGGATGAACGGCTGCACGAAAGCACGGACGGGCTGACGGACGCTTCGCCCACTCACCATCGTTCGCTCCAAGTATATGCTGTGACACCGTTTTTATTGACATGCAATCCGATGCAACTGGCTACTACGACGACTACTACAACGACACGGGACATACGACCCACGGCGTAAGGAGCTTCGCCCATAGTATTAATGCCATCTGGACAGAAGGCTTCGCCACGGTGGTGTAGTGGTTAACGTACTCGGCTGCTGACCCGCAAGTCACGGGATCTAATCCCGGCTGCGGCGGCTGCATTTCCGATGGAGGCGGAAATGTTTAGGCCCGTGTGCTCAGATTTGGGTGCACATCAAAGAACCCCGGGTGGTCTAAATTTCCGGAGCCCTCCACTACGGCGTCTCTCATATACATATGGTGGCGTTGGGAAGTTAAACTCCACGTATCAATCAATCAATCGTCTGGACTTTAGGGTTATTTTCCAAAGTGTATACGTGGCAAGGCACACCGCAGTGTTTCCGTCAGCGCTTTCATCAGTCGCCGTTTTCCTCGAACATCGCGTGTCCGTCGAGCAGCTGCTTATACGGGAAACACGTGCCCTTCGGATGTCAGTCAAAAACCACCACAAAGACGTAAAAGTTTGCACGCGTAAGTTTCTGCATGTTTCCCGTTTAACGTGATTTTTGTATTTAATTTTTTTTGCGTGTGCGTGTTTTTCCGCCCCCCCTTTTTTTTTAAACTTTCCTCTTCTCTCTCCTTCTTTCTTCACTCATTTCCTCTATGCCTCCCCTTCCCGAAGGAGCAGGCAGGCTTTGTGGCCCTATAGGCGGCAGTTGTCAGCCTGTTCCCCTCCCTATTTCCTGTCTTCGTGTTTTCTGTGTACTCAAACCAAATAAATAAATAAATGCCTTTTGTTGTGAGTATAGGTGGTTTACGTTACACAAGTGTCGCCAAAATAGGAAGAACTCAGTATAGTTCCACTAGTAATCAATTACCCCGGCTGTAAACCGAACATATATATTACCGCAGGGCTTTCCACACGTCAGTATTTATTAGTTAATTAACAGGAACAATCACTCTTTTAAAGAGACTGCGTAAGTTTCCTGACAAAGTTGTCGTCAATAATGAACCTTGTTGTTAGTCTCCGGCCTGTTGTTTCGACTCGACACGTGGGCCCATGTCATTTTTGGATAGCAACGACGCTCCACTTTTTAAACCGCGCAGAGCTATTGCCGGGCTCTAGTTTGTCTTGTTTTTGTTTTGTTTTTTCGCAGGCGTAGTACTTTATTAAGAGTCATATAGCATATCTGTCTCTGCGACACGTTTAGGTAAATAATTCTTAATTTCCGGCGTTTTACGTGCCGAAACAACAATATGATTACGAGGGAAATTTCAACCCCTTCAAGTTTTTTTAACGTACACATAAATAAAAGCACACCAGCCTCTAGCGTATTCGCCTCCATGTAATATGCGACCTCCGGGGCCAGCATTGAATTCGCTTCCTTTTGGTGCAAGGCAAATTCTAGAAGTTGTTGTAGGAAGGCCTTGAGATAACATTTTCAGCAACGTCCAATTTGAAAGTTTCTGTTGAAACTTGCTCGAGAACATTAACCTCATGGGGCCATGACCCATTCACCCAACAATCTGTAATATTCAGCAAAAAAGAGAAGTACACGGTCTGTTTGTGCTTATACATAAAATACACCATACAAGAATAGTTCGGTGCAAATCAAGACTTGAATCCCGGCTGCAGCGGCTACATTTTCGATGGAGGCGAAAATGTTGTCGGCCCATATGCTCAGATTTGGGTACACGTTAAAGAATTCCCGGTGGTCGAAATTTTGGAGCCCTCCACTATGGTGCTTCTCATTATCATGTGGTGGTTCTGGGGTGTTCAACCCCTCATATCATTTAATCAAATTGCAAAAGCAAGGTCTAAAGGGACACTAAAGAAAAACATTAAGTCGATGTTGATTGCTGATATAGCGGTCCAGAAACCTCGTAGTGCTACTTTTGTACCAGGGAAGTGCTTATTTTATAGTAAAATCACGTCTTGGTGGTCTGCATTTTGTTACTGCACTTCAAATTTCCTCCCGAAGTCGTCCGTCTCACGTCACTGTTGCCTTGCACAACGTTGCGCGACTTTACCACGTGGCCGCTGACAGTAGTAGCAGCAGAGAAAAAGTAGCGGGAGTTGCAGTAGCAACAACGGCCACTGAATAATTTCTTGCCATGGCCTCCGAGATGGCAGGCGGGCTTGGTTCAATTGGGCCCCACTAGATTACAGCACCTGTCTGGTTTAACCAGCAGCATTTTTTACGTCTCTTGATGCACGGAAGGCTCTTAGTGTAGTGCAGCTAGTTCGAATACTAGTGATCAATCGTAGGCGGTAACTGTGACGTCATTGAGAACTTTTTGCGAATGTCCTACTCGTGGCGCATGTGTTCCCGCGCATTTACCTTAATTTCTCCGTAGGTATGGCACTGCTGTTGATATTATTGCCGTTTTAGACGTTGTCGTACATTGAACTTTCACTCTGGCGTAAATTCTCATTTGTCTTTTGGTGTTCTTTTAAAGGTCGCCGTTTATTAAACATGCCTTTCACCAGTGACCACCAATTTGTCATGGCGTGTGTGATGTCAAGTGCTATACATGGAGCAAAACCGCAGTCTTCTACAAATGTTTCAGACGCTGAAAATCGTTGCATTTCAATGCCAAGTTTAAGAAAGCTACACTACTCGATTGCCCCTCGCAGCAGACCAGGGAATAAAATCGTTTTATACATCACAGCTCGCAAGAGTGCGCCAGTGTTGCCCGAATTTCTGACCTCTCGCGTCTTTATAAAAAAACATTCTAGTATAGAATAAGCGTTCGACCAAACACGCTAAAATTCCACCAGCTTGTTTATGAACGCCCCAGATAACACATATCATGATCCAAAGCGGCATGTCATGGCCCGTTAAACTGATAAACTGAAGAAAAGAATGGCTTACGTCTCGACCGTCCATTTTTACTTGCAATTACCACGATCATATATTTTCTTTTTTATTTCTTTTTCCTGCTGTTCAGTTTGTAAGACATTTCTGTACTCAATCCCTTTCCCCTATACACAGGGGTCATTATAGAAGGAGGATGTGGTAGGTTGTATGCGGATCTATAGCTTTGTCTGCCGGTTTCCTACTTTCATGTTATGTTCAAAACATAATCGTTTTTGTAAAAGTGAAGCGTGCATGGGTAGGCTATCGAGAAGGCGCGTGCAGCGCGATTCGTCAACGCACATACCGGTGGCCTATGAGATTTCCCGCGTATTGTGCTGCGCCGGGCCCCGTATCCCCACACCGCACACACATGTGTCACTCATTACCAGTCACATGTGAGGTCTGTAATATTTAAAATTTTCAAAAATAGTCACTACACCTTCTTCTTGAATGCCCAGTGTCCACACGGAAACACCGTATCATTCGAATTGTCGTGTGACGTGCCAGAACGATGTAGTGCTTCAATAAGAGAGAGAGAGAACATAAGGAGAAAGGCAGGGAGGTTAACCAGGGAGCCCGGTAGGCTAGGCTGCACTGGGGAAGGGAGAGGGGGAAGGAAAGCTATAGAGGAAGAGAAAAAAAGGTCACTGACTGGGCCGACGCGCAACAGTTTCACATCCCCAAACCATGAACAGGCCGGGGTCTTTTAAAAAAAAACGCAACAGTGCTTTCGTTGCCTTTCGGAATTGGGATGGGCAGTGCCATGTTCCCAATACTTTTTCAACAGTGAAATCACTTCTGTCCACTTGATTTAAGACACTGCGCAGGTGAAGCCTTTCGGTTGTGTATGTCGGGCAGTAACGTGAGAGGTGTTCAATGGTCTCATCGACCGGCGCAGTCGTAGCACTCCGCGCTGTCAGTCATTGGTTGATTGATTGATTGATTTGTGGGGTTTAACGTCCCAAAACCACCATATGGTTATGAGAGACGCCGTAGTGGAGGACTCCGGAAATTTCGACCACCTGGGGTTCTTTAAGGTGCACCCAAATCTGAGCACACGGGCCTACAACATTTCCGCCTCCTTCGGCGCTGTCGGTCATCCCAGTCTTATATGGCTGAAGGCTACGCCCCGACGCAGACGGCACAACACTGTACCTTCCTCCCTAGAAAGACCAGAGGGTAGCCGGAGGTCCGTAGAGATAGGTCGAGAGAATACAGTCCATGATGTGCGAACTGCGATGACTGCATTGCCGATGTACCATGACCAGAATATTCGATTTTCTATTACAAAGCTTTTCTCTTTCTTTTCACAAACAAATCAACGAGAGCCCACGAACTGTTTTATTCTATTCGTAGAAAGGAAACACCGCCAACGTCATCATATTTTGTAGCAGCGGTTGGCAGGTGCGCAGGCAGGACACATGCCTTGCTCCCGCATGTAGTAGCATCCTGATGGACAGATCGGACACTCCGCCTCTGTGGGAGAAAAATTATTTGTCGGAATTGACCTTCATATGGCATAAATTATTCGAATTTTAAGCATTAATGCATACACTCTATGTGCGCATAGAAGTTACTATGCATCGGTTTAAAATATCGAGAATAAGGTCACGTCTAAGCGGAAACTGCGCATAAGCACTAAATCAGTTTAATAAAGTAATTGCTGGGGGTTAACGTATCAATTCAGCACGAGACAATCATGACATACGCCATAGTGGAGGACTCCACAATAGCTTTGGCTACCATCATGAACCTCTACGGTGGGCAATGGTGGCTTCCCAAGCCCCACGGATCATGCAAAAAAAAAAACCGGGTACTCTAACATCACTCAGTGGCCTTGTGCTCTGTGCACATTGTGGAAGACTTGGTATCCTTCAGGATGCCTCGCTCAACCCCAACGAGGAGGTCGAGGTTTGATTGACCATGCGCCGGGAACAAGTCCTCTTCTGAGAGACCCGAGCCTCTCTGCTCGTGCAACGAGATCTGCAAGCAGCGTTGTCTTTCAAGACACCTGCCTCTACCACACTCCTCGCTGCTCAGGACCTATAGGCTGTCACTAAAAACAAGCGCTCATCCTAGTCATGCCACACAATGTACACCGAACTGTTCCAAAGGCCGCACTGCCCGCTGCGTTGTGGTCACGGGGACTTCGAGCATGTCTTGGGGTGAGGGCTACGCCTCTGTTATTTCCTATTTTTACACAAGAGGGAATGAAGAAGCTTATTAAGGCCCCCAGGACCAAGACCTCTATTTCAAGTCCTCTTCTGAGACACCCAGAGGGTCCGAGAGAGGGCCTTAAGGTTTGCCCTGGTGGTCACTGAGTGGTTCTAGCCGAAGGTTGGTGGGAGACATTAGGGGGACCACCTGTTGGGGACCGAATGGGGTTGTTTCACTCTCTCACTCAACTGAAACTCGCTCTAACATGCACTAAAATCGAAATGCAGTGACAGCCGCGGCCGAGAACTGAACCCGCGCCTTTCAGCTTAGCATGGTGTCATTTTACCACAATGACTGTTACATGACAACTGTGATTCAAAAGTCAAACAGTACACGTCGTCAACGTCTCCATCCTCCTGCTATACAATCATCATTGTATCATCGCGCCGATACTGACCGCATGCCCCGCCGCGGTGGTCTAGTGGCTGAGGTACTCGGCTGCTGACCCGCAGGTCGCGGTATCAAATCCCGGCTGCAGCGGCTGCATTTCGATGGCGGCTGAAATGTTGTAGGCCCGTGTGCTCAGATTTGGGCGCACGTTAGAGAACCCCAGGTGGTCGAAATTTCCGGAGCCCTCCACTACGGCGTTTCTCATAATCATATGGTGGTTGTGGGGCGTTAAACCCCACATATCAATCAATCAATCAATCGATACTGACCACATACGCAGACTCCGCACCGTTGAGGATACATCAAGCCAAGACGACACGGGCCATTGCAGGTCTGCACTAGTCCGCACTGACCTGCGTATTAACGCTGCCGTTATAAAATAATTGTCAGGAAAAACTCACAGGCTCATTCGAATGAGTGTAATAAGAAAGACGTTCGTTCGGGTAGTACTTCTGCCGCAGAACAATGATAGCCATCTAGCTTGTTCCCACTTCTTTCCTCGAAAACGTGACTATCGCCATTTTTCTATCCCAACTTTCATGGCACGATGATAGTGCGCACTTCTTTCATGGCCTGTAACTTCCGGAACCGCCGTGATAACGCACCAAAAAGTGTGCGAGATGAATGGCAATTGTAGTTACATGGCATAAATGTACCCCAAATACTATTGTTTTTCTTAAAATGGCGGCCGCATTAGAATAACTCGAGGATCTCCGCAAAAAGCTCAGTACAGCTTACGTACCCTGTGTGCAGTTGTCTCTACGCATGCATGGAACTCGCGACCAAACGCTGTTGGTAACAGGGAAACTTACCCCCGTATTAACAAACGCTCCTTCATTCAAGGGCTCTCCTCGACTTGAAAAAGTCGATGGGAGCGCCGTCTCTACGGGGGTTAGCCACCGGCTCAAGGAAACAAGTGGCGAGACTTCGTTTTCAGTGGCTTACTGGCCATTGCGAGACATTTGGTAAAGATGACTACAGCAATACACGCTACTGATAGGGGCCAGCAGAGCGTCAGACATCGATGATTTGATCAGCGTCAGAACGCGTCGTCCTTTGTACAGTAGCAATCGAACTTTCCATCGCTGCTGCTCGCGTAATCTCACGCATATACTTGATCATTCGTGTTCTGCGTGTAAGCTTAGCTGATTGAGTGCAAACAATTGCCACCCGCCCTAAAACGTTGGGGCGCATTCTGCACCGAGCGTTGTTAACTGTCTCTGGAGTAAAACGTGAACACACCACAAGAAAGCAATGAACAAGCGTGGTGATATCTAACTGAAATATAGGAGGTGTTGGACTGCGCAAACTAAAAACTTCTCTGTAATGCGGATCTACATCGGGATTGTACCGGCTCGAGGCATCTCTTTTACGTCTACTGTGGTTGACGATGCCACAGTCGTCGATTTATGTCCAATACACTGCGGTGATTAGGCGTTTCGTTTACTGGTGCTACAGATAGCACTGGAACATCATTCCCAAGGATCATCAGTCCAGAAAGGGGTAAAGACCACCTATGTGTCTTTCTTTTAAAATAACTTTTTTTTCGAACCGCTTTGACTACGGGGTTCGGTCCTCACCGGAGGTGATGATTCACCGCTTTCCCATTTTGATTCTCACTGTCCCTAACCTCCCTATCACTTTCCCTGTCTCTCTCACCCTCTCTCAAACACCGTTATAATTGCATTGTTGCTTTACTGTCGCTTTATGCTCGCGGGATCGAATCCCGGCCGCATCGGCTGCATTTTCGATGGAGGCGAAAATCATCTAAGTCCATGTACTCAGATTTGGGTGCAGGTTAAAGAACTCCAGGTGGTCCTATTTTCCGGAGCCCTCCACTACGGCGTCTATCATAATCGTGAGGTGGTTTTGGCGCGTTAAACTTCACATATCAATCAATCATCATGCGCTTTATGGCAGCCGCTTCCATGAATAGAAGTGCGATGAAAAGCCCACACCACAACCGTCTTTGGCATGTTACGTCCCTGGGGCATGACATGACGCGTGCCTCTTTTTCTTTTTTGCTCACTGGGGGAAAAAAACTAGCCTCTTACGTCACAGTCACTATGATGATACTCATTAAAATTTTCATCGCGGCCGCTTCACCGGCTTCTCAACATCGCTGACAGCCAAGCACTGGTCTGTATAGTGTTATCGCATAAAAACCCCTGTGAGGGCATGCACGGTATGCGCGCCCTGATATCAGCATAGACCAGCTCACGCCTTTGCTTACTGCACGTTCGTTATCATTTAGCTCTGTGTAACAGAAAAGACTGAGGGCGTTTTCAGCAGTGGAGTTGTTTAAGCGGGCCATAAGAACAACGGCGTCCGCACAAAACCACGGGTGGTTGTGCGCCACAGGAATTGTGCAAGCGCCACTACCGAAAGCGGCAGGTGCGAGAGCTAAACGGAAACTCAGATCGGTGAAATGGAGCAAGCGAAATACAGTGAAATACGTGAAACACGGTGTGAGAGAAATCCAGAGAAAGAAGAAAGAAAGAAAGAAAGAAAGAAGGAAAGAAAGAAAGAAAGAAGAAAGAAAGAAAGAAAGAAAGAAAGAAAGAAAGAAAGAAAGAAAGAAAGAAAGAAAGAAAGAAAATTGAGAGAAATAAAGGGAATAAATACATAAAAAGATAGACAAAGAAAAACATAGAAGGAGAGAGAAAGCGAAGAAACCAACAGGCATGGAAAAATATAAGTGACGAAAAGATATATAAAGAGTGAAAAAACGAGAAAGAGAAAAAAGAACATAGAGAACGAAAGAAATAGAAAGCAACATGCTCACGAAGAGAGAAATGGAAAGAAAGAGAAGAAAAAAAAGGAATGGAATAAGCAGAAACGAGGAAGTCCGCCATTCTCCACTCTTCCTTCAGGCTTTGACAACGCCATAGTGCGAAGCCACCATATTATTTTTTTCGTTTTTCTTACCCTGTGTCATATGTACCAGGACTGCCGAAAGCGCTAGCAGGAAAAGTGACGTGGTCTCCATCGTAACGCCCTGCAACGAAAGAAAGCGAAAAGTCTTGAAAACGACTTGGCCCCGCTGCGGTGATCTAGTGGCTAAGGTACTCGGCTGCTGACCCGCAGGTCGCGGGATCGAATCGCGGCTGCGGCGGCTGCATTTCCCATGGAGGCGGAAATGTTGTAGGCCCGTGTGCTCAGATTTGGGTGCAGGTTAAAGAACCCCAGGTGGTCGAAATTTCCAGAACCCTCCACTACGGCGTCTCTCGTCATCATATGATGGTTTTGGGACGTTAAACCCCACTAATCAATCAATCGAAAACCACTTGATATAAGCAGATCAGTTGAAGTGCGCGCGAACTTTTTTCCAGTACATCAAGACTTTCGCATATAGCGTGTCTCTCTATCGAAGAATCACTCGACATTCAGCAACCCGACACTCACAATCACAAATCTTTAGCAACTATCTTATCATTATTCCAACCATCGTAACTGCCATTCAAGAGACGCACATGTTTCTCGGAAGTTTTGTTCAACAACCTTTCTTTCAAAATATTTATATAGGACCGATCCTTATAATAGAACTTGTTGTCGGGATAGTTAGTAGGACATTAAAAAATTAATTTGAGCGCAAACACACGACACATTCACGCAGACAAACACACCCTGGCGTCAAACACGCACAGCGCTGTGCGTGTTTGATGCCAGGGTGTGTTTGTCTGCGTGAATGTGTCGTGTGTTTGCGCTCACATTAATTCTTTGGCCGATCTTTAGTCTGTTGTGACCTTTCTTTGGGATATTATGCGACAGTGCCGACATAACACCACGCAGTGCATGTGGTGCCAATGATCCTTATCACCATCATGATTGCTATCATAACGACCGTTATTAACAACAATGAAAACGGTGTGTGCCGCAGTTAACTGAGTTTATCGCTACGCTTTGTCTCGGACAAGTCCAATGAAATCATATAAGCAAACCTACCTAAATATCCCGTTACTACTGCACCCGCGCAGCTTGATAAAACGCAGCGATCCCTTTCGCGCTTTTCCTTTTATTGTCTCCTCCTCCACCCGCATCCCGCTCACCCTATAAGAGCTTGTCCGATAAGACAACTCCCTCGCCTGCCAAGCCATTAATAAGCGAAGTGACAGGCATGCGCCGCTTGGAAGGTGTCGTTCATCCCAGCTTTCTTTTCATTGACACTCGGGATCGAGTGGAACCGAAAGCGACAGCACAAAGGCAGAATCAGTGATAGATAACGAGAGCAAGATGGAAACGGAAACACTAATGACAGTTGATCGACGCCCGAGGAAATCTTAACTAATGACTAAACGCAGACAGCTGGCATGGTTAATTGGTGCGTATATATATATATGATATAAAGGAAACGTTACGTCTACGATGAGTACCGGCATAAAGGTTCGTAAAACGGGTGAGGGGGTATGAACAAAGCGCGCAATCCATTGGCTCTATTGTGGCAGCCTTCATTTCGTGATTACCTATAGTTCGACCTTTTCTTAGTACGCGTACATATACAGCGCAACCTAGCAGCGAGAGGGGGGTGGGGGGTGGAAGAATTGTTTTCATATATCCTGTCATCGTTACATTTACAGTACGTCACGCTATAAGGCGTGCTATTCCAAGTAGCGTTTAGCGGGACCTCTGATTAGAGCATTGAGTCTCCCTCATTTGTGCACTTGTCTTGCGACACGCATTACGTAGAGTAAACAAAAATATAAGAAGATACATAAAACAGAAGTGGTGGCACGTGTGCGTCACGATGTGTAGCTTCGATTGTTTCCCTTGGCTGTGGAGTTCCATGAACTCAGGCCCACCCAATCATTCTACCATTTCTACTAAAGACATTCTATATTGTTTGATATGTGGGGTTTAACGTCCCCAAACCACCATGTGATTATGAGATACGCCGTATTGGAGGGCTCCCAGAAATTTTGACCACCTGGGGTTCTTTAACGTGCACCCAAATCAGAGCACACGGGCCTACAGCAATTTTCGCCTCCACCGAAAATGAAGCCGGCGCAGCACCTTTGTATTGGAATCAATGCTTTCTTCCTTATCTAACCACACTTTGACTGTTCTGGCTGCGCAATCGTCTTGCTAATCATAAATAATAATATCTGGGGTTTGCCGTGCCGGAAGCTTGATATGTGATCGAGAAGCTCGCCGTAGCGGAGTGCTCCAGAAATTTCGACTACCTGGTGTTCCTTCAAGCCCTGGACTTCTTTATGTTGGTCGAATAGATTTTTGTGCGTGTTGTTCTTGTAGTGAAAACCTAAGAAGACAACAAACAAAAAATTGAGCCAGAGATGCAAGCATTTTTGGAATAATTAACATGTCATCAAATTGAGTAATCGGGGATCAGTGACAGGAAAATGAAACAAATGGCTTGTTTTTTTTTTCTTGCCGATCAATAATAAACACAAAATGAGAACCAACGTCTTGCTTTTACGCCTCACTGAAACAGCTTCGCTACGTCATCCCGAAAATGACGCTTATACCCACCTCCCCTTACGAGCCTCGGCTTAGACAAAGACCTCAGCCGCGCTTTTTCTTTGTGGCTGCTACCTCCACAACCGGGCCGAAATATTGATGTCAATTGCAGTGGGGATCATCGAAGAACTACGCCCCCAAGAATGAGCAGCACTGGTTACGTTTCCGAGATTCTACGGGAAATGTTACGTGGCAGTGTACATTGACACCGCCTGCAGGGCCGAAAGAGTTAAAGTGCACTGTCATCGCACAGTATATACATGGTCCTCTAACATTTCGCTTCCATCAAAATGCCAAGGCCGGGATTGAACTCGCAGCCTACAGGTCTGCAGCCGAGAACCCTAGCCACTGTTGCACCGAGATGAAACCCCTCATAGGTGGATTTTGACACGTAACAGAGCTCATAAATTAAATAACTTGGAACGTGTGGCAACACTCGTAATCAGCGCTCATCGCGAATATCGCGGTGGTGTCGCAGCGATGCGTTCGATGATATATTCGTTATCTCTAAAGCCAGAAGATGACTTTCTGTGTGCATGTGCGGGGAAAAGAATGCTATGCCCATACTGCAGAGTGCATTTTTAAAATTCCGCGTAAATGTAGCGCTATCGCGGATTTCTGTATTTCACATCGGTAAAACGAAGGCGACACCGCCAACTACGCAGTTGCTATCGAAGAACACGAGGCGAGCTTCAACAACATTCCAAGCTCAGCCGCGGCATGCTTTTTTTTTTCTTGAGATTTTCCTTTCTACATCGCCAGTCGCTCTGATCGCTGTGATAACAACGGCGTCGGGGCGCACTGCGACAGTGACGTAAGGACAAGATTGGGCAATGTGCGAATAAAGGAAATTTTCCAGCCATATCGACGCATGCGCGATGCGTTACGTGATCATGATCCTCGTGGTCGGAGAGCGTCTTTCCGCGGTCTGGAACCGCCATTTTGCTTTATTCTCTCGACTTGGGTACCTGCACGGTGTGTCGGACTACTCAGCTCTGCGTCGCGTTGCTCTCGTATTCACAATGACTGTATTTCACAAGGTGGCTGTGTTATCTTACGTCTTGTTTACGGACTCTAGAACAACTGGCTTCAGTTTCCGGACATTGAAAATGCGAGGAACGTTTCGGAAGACTTCGTGCCAAGCCTTTGGACAATGCCGAGGACAGTGTGTTCTGCTTGCTAGCAAGACTGTTCATCGCTCGTCATGTGGAAGAGTGGCTACAGAATCACAACGGACATTTATTTCGACCCTCAAGGTGCTCTCGCACGGACACTTTCGCCATCCACGCAAGCATCTGAAATACGTGCAACGCTCGGTGAATACGCCGAACCTGGGCTCGTTGACAAAGTTCCCGTACGGTTAACGCTAATGGCGCACCAGTGAAGCCGGAAAAGCGAACTTACAAAACGCAAGTCATGCCTGCCGCCGACTCATTTTTCGTTGTGCGTATTTACGAGCCAGTCGGCGTCGACTAGATAATAACGTGTATTCATGGTGGACATCTTTCCAAGGGCCAGTGGAGCAACCAGTCTACCAGGAGTGCTTGGCCATCGGTCAACAAGTGCGATAGGGACTCTCCGAGCTCGCGAGGGTGGTACGCAGCATAGAGAGGCTGTCAGCTGTGTATCTCGAATTGGCACGCGCCAGGCGTCATATTGACGCACGCAAAAAGTTAAGGGAGGTTAGCCGCATCGTAAAATTAAGCCCGAATTATTTCTGGGCGGGCTGCGGCCACGAGTCGTGTGTTCGCCGTGACGGAATACGGGAGGACGGGCCGGGTCGCTGGTGTGGCGTCACTCATAGCTTCAGGTTCAGCCCGCAGTTAGGCAGGCAGCTAACACGAGGAAGGGTAGCTTGACAGCCATCCTCTTTCGATTTCGTCAGGGACATTTGCCCGTTCCGAATGCCATTGCGACCTCGACCACTATTTCGTAATTCGGTCATTCGCGCGTGGAACGAGTTATACTGATGTGTTGTCTTTTTGTATGTGAAGTGTGGTTCTGGGGAAGCAAACGCATACGGAATAACCTCGTTAGCTCGATAGCTTTAATGCTGCGGGACTTCTTCAGGTTGCAGATCAGCGCTTCCGTCTGCAGCCAATGTGAGTAGTTGTTAACTTTGTTACTTGATGAGCGTGTGTTGTTTGCCCATAGCTGCGATATGCGCTTCGCTTACTTCGTTGGACTTGGCGCCCGCTTTGGTCGACTTGTCGGAAGACGGTCTGCGTACGCGTGCGAACGTCATCATGGTGAGTACACCAGTTGTTCCTACATTCGTGTTTCTAAACAGTGCTTCTTCAGATGCCTTGTCGCTGCGAGCCGACACACATCGACGTTGGACTACGACAATCATACGAGCACTATCACGTGAATCGCTTCAGAGGCCTTGTCGCTCCTGGCTGCTATACATCGATGTTGGAATACGGCAATCATCTGAGCACCATCACCTGAATCCGTCGTTGTAACACTGCAAGTGGGATGACGATATTCCAGGCTGGCGAGCTTGCAGTCTTGTTGTTTAACCATCGCCCTCAGTTTTGGTGGCCGGCTAGCGATGTTGAAGTTACACTGGGTCTTGTCTGTGACAGAACCGCAGAGGACCGGGTAAGGGTTGGGGGTCGCGCCGCATGTCCTCCTGCGATCTAATCACTGACATTGAACCATTCTGAATGACTTTGTGAAGCGACCACGATTCCGTGTCGAGAGGCCCGCGCGGGAAAGTGCGCTCGAGCGAAATGCGGTTTCGCGGAAGTAAACAGCATCCGAAATCGCCTCGCCAGCGTTTGATGTAACCCTTTGATGTAACCTGTGATCAAGTCACTGAAACTGAACCATTCTGAATGACTTTGTGAAGCGACCACGATTCTGCGTCGAGTGGCCCGCGCGGGAAAGTGCGCTCGAGCGAAATGCGGTTTCGCGGAAGTAAACAGCATCCGGAATCGCCTCGCCAGCGTTTGATGTAACCCTTTGATGTAACCTGTGATCAAGTCACTGAAACTGAACCATTCTGAATGACTTTGTGAAGCGACCACGATTCCGCGTCGAGTGGCCCGCGCGGGAAAGTGCGCTCGAGCGAAATGCGGTTTCGCGGAAGTAAACAGCATCCGGAATCGCCTCGCCAGCGTTTGATGTAACCCTTTGATGTAACCTGTGATCAAGTCACTGAAACTGAACCATTCTGAATGACTTTGTGAAGCGACCACGATTCCGCGTCGAGTGGCCCGCGCGGGAAAGTGCGCTCGAGCGAAATGCGGTTTCGCGGAAGTAAACAGCATCCGGAATCGCCTCGCCAGCGTTTGATGTAACCCTTTGATGTAATCTGTGATCAAGTCACTGAAACTGAACCATTCTGAATGACTTTGTGAAGCGACCACGATTCCGTGTCGAGTGGCCCGCGCGGGAAAGTGCGCTCGAGCGAAATATGGTTTCGCGGAAGCAAACGGCATCCGGAGTTGCCTCGTCAGCGTTCGATGCAACCGTGCTGGAACACCGATTCCTACAGCGCGATGTCATTGCTGTTGTTCCTGGTTGCTGCATTTTTCATACGTTTTATTCACGGTGTCAAGCTTGCTGTGCACTTCTGAGGTTTACTTCCAGGCTTTTGTTCGAGTCCCACCGACCTTGCACACGCGCATAGAGATCGCAGCACACTACTGTGGAGACTGTGAGTTCCTATGTTTCTTTCCATTTCTGTTGCGGAACAAGTGGCTTTTGCATCCATTCAGGTACACCCCGGCCTCCAGATGTCCTGTTTCCGAACGAGCTGTGCATCAAAGACTGAGCAGCTCCAGACCGCAAGAGGATCCTGTCATACGGCACATTCCTGCTACCCTCGGAATTACGTTGGTGAATGCCCCATTCATACGACTCTTACTACAGCTGTGCTTACATGTGCCTAACATTGCTTCTTCGTGTTCTTGCAGCTTTCTCCTGTTCGTCCTTAATCGCTACACCTGACAACCACATGATGACTTCTGCAGACAGCTTCCAAGGCTATCCGTTCCCGAGATCGCTTGCGGCATCAGTCATCGTATGGCCGAATCGTTTGGCGCCTTCGTACTGCTTCGCTGGTGACGTCATCCACACTACAGCTACCTTTGTCGAAGGTAATCAGCCAAATCTTTTTATCGTACATCCTTCTTTGACTATCGAAATTAGTAATTTTACCATCAGTGTTCCCTTGAAATCCGCACGCATCAGCTGATGTAGATAAAGTTCAATTGCATATATTAACTGATTTTATACATATTTTTTTCTGAATGAATACAGATTTGCGTCCCTATAGGTATGGTGTCGTTGGAAAATTTTGAATGCTTGTTCGGCTGGCGCATCAGCATTTGCGTCACTCCAACTGTGCTTTTAGGATTAGTTTTGGAGAAAGTGTTTTGTTTGCTTAACAAATTTACACTTTGTCGCTTTCGTTAAGCAGTTTCTTAGTGACGAGAATAAGACTAATCTCTACACATCAGAGCTGCTAAATATTCTTGTTTGCTTGCTTTAACCTAATGTGCTCAGCTCTTATTTGATAAGAATAGGCTGCTCACTAGATGACATCATAATAGAAGACACGTAAGCAAGTGCACACCAGGACAGGGCAACAAGAACGCCGTCGTATACTCTTTTCTTGTGTGCGTGATTTTCAATTTTGCCTCGTGAGCCTTACGCGCTGTTTGCAGCTTGTTTTCTCATGCAAGGCTTCCAGAGCCGTGCATAAATGAGCCTGCGATGCTTTCAAGAGTGAACAATGGTCAAAGTATCTGCTTGTTTCAGAGAATGTCACGTCTCTACGTTCTGCACAATATTCTTGCCCTTGGTGTGCTGAAGATTGGAATGCGACCAAACTATAGGTGATGCGTACCTAACCAGTTTAATATATATAATATTAAACTGGTTAAGTAAACATCACCTACATTTTGTTCGCATTCCAACTCGACAGTATTTGACAAGCTCACCATTAGTGAACTACAAGTTCGCTCTAAGTCAGTATGAAAAATAGATATCTATTTGCAGGAAAAGCGCGAATTATGTCAAAAAATACGTGTCAAGCAACTAAAGTTATGCAAACAACTAGACAGAATAAAGAAGCCTATAAATGTACTTAAAATTACGGCAACTGGCAACTCTTCCGGGAATGTCGGTGAAGAGAGAGAGAAGAGGGAGGCCGATGTGTTAACCGAATATTAGCATCCCATTTAGGAACGTTTCATGCAGTCGACCTGTTTTTTCCCGTTGTCTGCCCTTAGAAAGATGAGCAGAAATATAGGCTGCAGGGGCACTTCCTTTTCACTTTATTCTTTCCCACCGAGCGCAGAAATTGCAAAGATCCACTGTTTTCAGATAATTTTAAGTATCTTAACAAACGTCCCACGTGCCGTTTCAGGGTCTCAACCTGTGTTCTCACTTGTGAAAGCCCCAGAAGATTGGTGCAGCCCACTCTTGACATCGATAACGTCCACGGCATTGCCCCAAGAGCGAAGACGTCCAGCCTGATCATTCTAACGGAGACTCTGGATTGGTCAATTCGTACGCTTCTAAGACTTTGTGGGATGTTCCTGCACTGCCTTTTCAGCGTGTTGGTGATCTCCGGAAAGACTACTGTTGTCTTGACTCAAGCCTCTACTGAATCGTGTGCGGGATTTTGTTTTTTAACATGAGTAGGAAAGGATTTAAATAATTTAGAAAAGCAAGTTGTCTTATATTATCCCAGCCAAAAGATGGTGCATCTAGTTGTAAAGAAGACCAGGAGTAAAAATTATTAATGTCGCGTCATTTGCGATTGTTTGGTGGTGGGGATAAGGACATCTATTTCCATTTTGTGCTTTCGTAGAGTTATCAGATGGGACTATGTACACGCCTGTTCATGCACACCTTTGTTTGCTCACAATTAACGTTCCACGCGGCAGGTTATTTTAAGTCTTGTTGCGTTCTGAATGGATCGGACATTTTACTACAGTTTATTCCAAGATGTCGTTTTTTTTAGGTAAGGTACCGGCAACAACCATAATCCGCTGATCGCCAAATGGCGTATTGTGGAGCACCTTTGAGAACTATTCAATTTTTCATGTTAATCATACTGGTTCGATGTAGGAAGCTTAAATGACTGTTCTCTCTTGTGCACCGACATACTCTTCGTAAGCCGTTGGAAAGCCTATTTGTCTATACCCCAAGGTCGGTGTTTCCATTCAGTGAATGGGTTTGATGAAAATTTTATTATCAGTGGAAACTCGTCTGGTCTTTGCTAGAAATGCGAATTTGGGAAATTCCTGTCCTTGAACTGATTTGCACAGAATTCGACCTGTCTCATCAGTAGCAGACTGTTAGGCTTCGTCCCAGGGTTGGAACTTCGGCCTTTCATTCGTTTAGTTTATTCTCAAAATTAGTCATGTCGCATCAGTATAAAAGTCTATTCGGCATTGTACTGAGGTTGAAACCAGGGCCTTTCCTTCATTGCACCTAATTACACAAAAATCATCGCGTCGAATTGGTACGTAGAAGCCAGTTTGGCTTTGTCCCGGTGTTAGAAGTTTGGTCTTTTTATAATTCAACAAAATTCATGTCAAATTGGTAAAAGCTCATTTGGCTTGTCACTGACATTTAACCAGAGCCTTTCATTCATCGCACTTATTTCCACAACTTTCATAATTTTGAATCGGTAGAGGCACGTTTGGCTTTGTCCCGAGGTACAAGCTCGGGCCTGTCGATCGTTGAGATTATTTGTGCGTAATTCATCCTGTCCAATTGGTGGAAGCCATTTGGCTTTCATTCTAGGTTAACAGGCTGGATGATTTATCTCAATGTATTTCAACCACTGAATCAATTTCTTTGAATATCTCAATTTGCGAAAGTGTTCGAAGCACCTATTTGGCCCTGGCGCGAGAGTTGATTGCAGTGGGGTTGTTTCGTTCATTCAAAGAGATTGCTCCAAACCTTTTTTTTTCTTGCTAAAAACAAGTAGTTTCCCATATTCTCTATTTTCTGACACATTTGAGGATTCTTGCCGCAAACCCGTTGACATATTAAGCGACAAGTGGTTTATCGTTACGTCAATGTAGTAGGGCACCTAGAGTGATCGATAGTTTCAAATGACATCAGCATTGGCATCGGGTCTTGCTCCTGTTGATTTCTACCTGTTTATTTGTCAATCGGTTTATCTCGGGGTGATTCCTCAACTTATTCAACGATATGTTCTATACAAACCCTCGTCTGTGATCAGCTAAGGTACTCGTTATATCTTTCCAAGAAGTCAATATTAAGCATGCTTCATCCATGTCAACTTCCTCTGGACTGGCGCAGAGTTATGACACACATACGGTCTCGTTTTTCTTCAGCGTCACTCATCGCCAATTTAGCCCATCACCCCTATGCAAGAGCGCAGAATGTGAATAAATTGTGATGGAGTGGACGTTTACCCTCTCCACCAAACACTCTGGCGCATGGCAAAGGCATCTTTTTATGACATTCACAATAAAGCTGGTTCATGGTGCAAGTCACTATGCTCGGGATTTATTTCACCTGAAACATTGCGCTTCAATCTATATGCGTGCAGAGTAATCTGCTTTGGAGCGCCGCGTCGCTCATGCTGGGTGTTTTTCAACGAACATGCAGAAATTGTGCGTGAACTATGAACATGACTGTAATATCTAAACTTTACAAAAGACAAGTTATTTGCACAATTCAATGTTACGAAATTGGATGTCATCTTCGACGGTATACACCGTTTTTGGCACCAATCTTCATGGTTTGTCGAGATGCGGCAGAGTGGACCATTGCCCAGTGAAATTGTCATCGGCTGTTTGTAACGTTTCTGTTCTTGTTTTTTTTTTACTGTTGCGTTTGTTGCCGCAAGAAGCCAAGGTTACATTCAGTAATTTAAAAGTACGTAAAATAATTGCATTGACTGTAGAAGGCGATTGTTTCCATGACCGTAATGCTTGAATAAACGTTCACACGTTGCTTGGAAAGCCACTATGTTCCAAGCCCTGTTTTGGGTTAATCCCTGTGGTCACCGTTTTCCTGCGCTCATCGACTTCTTTCCAACAGTTTGGCTACTGATTCAACCCAAGCACAGGCATGATGGTACGTATTTTTCGTTGTTCTTGCATTCTCAGCACAACTGGTAGTGTGTACTTAGGCAACCTATTTTCGCTTAGTTAACAGGCCGGAAATTCAGAGTTTCTAATCTAAGTTTAAATGGTCACTATATTGGATGGAGACTGGGATTGCAAGATATTTCTACGTACAAATACAATAAAGATCAACATAGATTAAATTTGGATATTGACCGGCTTAATAAGGAAAGCTATCTTCTCTATAGTAAGACCTTAGCCGTGTCGTTGAACTGCTCCTATAGTGCAGGCATTGTGTGCATCGTCAGTCAAATAGGAAATAGTCTGGATTACGTGCTCAATCCACCATAGGCCCCGTGACGGGTTTAAATCTTTGACGTGTTTTAATAACATCCATGTAACGCTTTTTTTCTTCGGCACAAAGCTCTCGTTAGCTTACGGAAGCTGTATTAGTACGCAATTTTTGACTTACTATAAGAAGTGACTTTTGGTTCGTTGGACACTAATGTCGCCCTAATTCTATTAGCTATTACTTTTGTAAACAGTCGGTAGAGAAAGGACATCAAGCTGATCGGCCTGTAATTTTTAATGTCATTCACGTCTCCTTTCCTATAGAGTAAGCTGATTTTGGCGTTCTTCTGAGATTATGGTGTTCTTTTCGTCGAAAGGCACTTCGTAAATAAGGTGGCCAGTTTTTCTAACACAAGTTCTCCGCAATATTTTAACAGGTTCTTTGTTATCTTAGGTTACGTGGATATTTTTTTTGTCAGGTGCATCATATGTTGGATGCATCATGTACAATCGAGAACGACCCGAATGGGTGTCGTTACTGAACGTGTTAGCTACATTAAAGCATTCTAAAAGGAAACCAGTCGCAGATGGGCTGGTGTTTTACAGGCTAGTTATGAAGCGCTTAGTAAATACATTTTTGTGTATGAAAAGGTGGTGATAAAATAAAAAAATAAAAACATAAGGTATGGCGGGGGGGGGGGGGGTAATTACTCAGGCAGAGGAAGAAAGGTAAGTAAACTTTTGTCTGACGTCATACCTTGCAGCAATGGCCTTGCTAATCGCTCTTTCCAAGTTAAATGCTCCCCTGTAACTTTGGCTTCCCCGCAATAGATGCGAAAAGCAGTCCAAAAAGTTGAGGTCCTTATCGCACACGATGAGGCTCAACTTTTGACTGACGTCACACCTTGCAGCGATGGCTCTACTAAACGATCCTTCCGAGTTAAATGTTTCCCTTGTAACATTGGCTTCCCCACAATAATTACAAAAAGCCTTCGAAACAGTTGAGGCTCTTATCCCACACGATAAAGCACAACTTTTCACTGACGTCACACCTTGCAGCAATGGCTGAACTACGCGATTTTTCCGAGTTATATGTTCCCCTGGAACGTTGGCCTCTCCGCAATGGATGCCCAAAAGCAGTCGAAAAAGTTGAGGCCCTATCACACACGATAAGGCTCAACTTTTTACAGCGAAAGCTGTTATGAGATCACAACTCGGGTCACGCGCACTTGTCCACCAAGGCCGCCACTGCGGCTGGTGCCCGCCACCACATCGTGCGAAATTAGAAAGAAAGGATTCTAGCACCAATGACACGGTGCGGTTCGATCCCGGGTCGACTGGGTGCCAGCCCAGCATCTTGCCACTTAGCTACACCGATGCTTGTGACTTGTCAAACTTGCCATATTAGGCTTGACGTTGGGAAAGCGACCGCGTTAATACGACTTACAAAGCTTTATAAAACAGCGAAAGAGCAACCTGTCGTCGCACAATGTGAATAGCGTAACGAGTGGGCCGTCCGATGCTCTAACCCACCACAAAAGCTTGTTCTTGTTCCCCTGTTAACTGTGTCGCATACCCACTTCAGCCATATTCTCTCATCGTCGTCAGCAACAGCATGAACAACCGGCACAAAACTCCTTTCTGGCGTTTAGCGGATTAAACGCTTCTCAGAGGAATGACGAAAAATAGCATAGCGAAGGTCGGCCTACTACCCAAGTAAGTTTATTAATGATGACCTAGTGGGTATCAAGCAATTGTGCTTTCAGTAGTTACCCAATGAGTGTTTCGGGAAGGCTGCGAAAGGCCGCTCTTCTAGCTTTCGCCGTGACTGTGCTGTGCCTTCCGCGCAGGCCTGGCGTTTTTTTGTCTGACGTTACACCTTGCAGCAATGGCCCTACTAAGCGCTCTTTCAAAGTTAAATGTTCCCCTGGAATGTTGGCTTCTCCGCAACAAATTACCCAAAAGCAGCCGACAAAGTTATGGCCATTATCACACACGATAACCCTTAACTTTTGACTGACGTCACACTTTGCAGAAATGGTCCCACTGTGATTTCTCTTAGTTATATGTTCCCCTGGAACATTGGCTTCCCCACAATGAAGGCACAAAAGCAGTCAAAAAAGTTGAGGCCCTTATCACACACGATAAGGCTACACTTTTGTCTGACGTCACACCTTACAGCAATGGCCTTAGTAAGCGCTATTTTCGATTAAAAGTTCCCCTGGAACGTCGGCTTCACTGCAATGTTCGCCAAAAAGCAATCGAAAAAAGTTGAGGCCCTTATCATGAACGATAAGGCTCAACTTTTGTCTGACGTCACACCTTGCAGCGATGGCCCTATTAAGTTAGAAGTGTGGCTGGCAGTTTGGGGCTAGTTGGTGGGACCTGACGATAGTTATAGCGCGATACAGGACGACGACAAAGACTTAGCGCTCGTGTCCTTGTCTCTTTGTCGCCGTTCTGTTCTCGCGCTATAACTATCGCCCTATTAAGCGCTCATTCCAAATGAAAGGTTCCCCTGAAACGTTGGCTTTTTCGCAATGGTTGCCCAAAAGCAGTCTAAAAAGTTGAGGCCGATATCATCCCCGATAAGGCTCAAGTTTTGTCAGACGTGAAGCATTGCGGCGGTGGGCCTGTTATGCGATCTTTTCGGGTTAATATTTCACCTGTTGCGCAGGCTGGACCGCAATAGTGACCAACAACAGTCGAAAAAGTCCAGGCCCTCACCCTGGCTAAACATTGGTCTGACGTCAAGCCTTGCAGCAATTGGCCTGCTAGGCGTTCTTTCCAACTTGAAGGTTGTCTGAATGCATTGACTTCGCCATAAAACGCGCTCCAAGTAGTCGGAAAAGGTGAGGCCTTTAGGGGGCCGTAAGAGGAGAAGGGGCACTGTTGAGGGTGTTTTGAACCCTTACCTCCCCAAATTTTTTTTAATTATTTGAGTTTTCGGCGATAGTAAAATATTGACGTGCCTTCGCAGGGCCCACCAGTTACAGAAGCTAACCTTTCTACTTTACCTTCTTTCCACGAAAAATATTGCTGGACACGGTCCAGGGCTTTCATCACCCACGGTAAAGTCCAACGAAAAAAAAAAGAACCGCTTCCCTCGGAGCGCTGGGTTTCGAACGTAGACTCCCGCGCTGTTTGAAGTCCTGTACCATCTAGCTAAGCACAAAGACGGACTTGGCTCAAATGCATCCAACCATATGAATGCATCCTACCAACTAAGAAAAAAAAGAGGAAATAAATCTCGGCCTGTATTTCGAACCTCGTACCTCACACTCCGAAAGTGAACACCTAAACCACTGAGCTATGCAGCAAAGCTGGGTCAGCGCAAATACATCTAAACCATATGGCTGCGTCGTATCGACGAAAAAATGGCAGATCCTACGACACCTTGGGAATCGACGTTATACGAAGCATGCAGATGGACGGTGGCGGGGTTTTAAATGTATTTTCGAGCGACACGTCATGAAATGGCGCTATGTACTTGTATAAATGTTGCACGCAAAGACAGGTTGAAGAGCTGCATATGTTTATATAACGAGTTCTTGGCACTTGCGCAACGATGCCAACAGGAACATGAGTATTAGCTACACCAGAAGCAACGAGTCGTTATAAACCGCTGGTGCTCGCGATCGAGGATGGTGATCAACTTCGTACGGCGGCTAACTACAATTGACGTTAGCTCGACGTGACGGCTGTGTTAGAGGAGTACACATGTAATTTTTACAAAATTGGGTAGGCAACAGTGCGCTTCTCCTCTTATGACGCAAATTTTTTCCCCTCCTTTACTTAACTCCCCGAAATTTTTTACCTCGTTTTTTTTTCAATTCTCTATCCTCTCATGCCTTTTCTTTTTTACCTTATTTCTTTTATTCACTCTCACTGTCCCTTCAGTTAGAAAGCCCCCATTCCCTCACGAGTGTATCGGTGATGGTTTCCTCACATGGATCGTGCGCTCCACACATTTTTTTTTTTTTCAATTTCGGGTGTTCTTCAAAAGTGATCCATCCACATTCCATTTCTTTTTCTTTATCGCCGCCGATGCAAACACACCCAAAACAATTAAAATCACTTAACTAGTCGGTAAAAACACCAGCCTGTCTGCGACTAGTATTTCAAAATTCTTCACCGTAGCCAAAGCGATCAATGCATCTATTACAGTGGCTCTACTCTATTATACACGAGGCATCTATCATATGCAACTACTTGCAGTAATGCGAAAATTGCACACTAATATAGCTTCCGTAAGTGAACGAGAGCTATGTGCCGGCAAAAAAAAAGCGTTCTTCAGTCGTTATTAACACGCCTTGAAGATTTGAACACGTCACGGGAAGTATGGTCGATTAAGTACAATCTCCTGGCTATTTCCTATTCAACTGACGTTGCATACAATGTCTGTAGTAGAAGCAGTTGAACGACACGGCTCAAGTCTTACTCTAGATAGGTTAGCTTTCCTTATTAAGCCGGTCAATATCGAAATTTAATCTATATTGGCCTTTATTGTACTTCTGCGTAGAAATATCTTGCAATGTACGTCTCCATTAAAATCTACGGACCATTTAAACTTACATTTGAAACTATCTGAATTTCCGGCCTGTTAACTAAGCCAAAAATAAGTTACCTAAGTACACACTTCCAGTTGTGCTGAAAATGCAAGAACGAAAAATACGTACCATCGTGCTTGTCCTTGGGTCGAATCAGTAGTGAAACTGTAGGGAAGTCGCTGTGCGCAGGAAAGTGGCGACCACAGCTCGGAACATTTTTTATTGGCTTCTCAAGCAACGTGCGAACGTTTATTCAAGCTAGCATTACGGTAATGGAAACAATATCACCTTCTACAGTCAATGCAATTATTTTACGTACATTTAAATTACTGAATGCAACCGTGGCTTTTTGCGGCAACGAACGCAACAGTAAAAAAAAAACAAGAACATAAACAGTACAAACAGCCGACGACAAATTCACTGGGGCAAAGGTCCACGCTGCCCCATCTTGACAAAACATGAAGATTTGGCGCCAAAAACGGTGTAGCGTCTAAGATGACCAACAATTTCGTAACATTGAATGGTGCAAAGAACTTTCGTTTTGTAAAGTTTAGATATTACAGTCATGTTCATACAGTTCACGCACAGTTCCTGCATGTTCATTGAAAAACTACACAGCATGAGCGACACGGCGCTTCAAAGCTGATGACTGTGCACATATATAGATTGAAGCGCAACGGTTCAGGTGCAATAAATCCCGAGCGTAGTGACTTGCACCACGAACCAGCTTTATTGTGAGTGTCATAAAAAGATGCCTTTGTCATGCGCCAGAGTGTTCGGTGGAGAGGGTAAACGCCCACTCCTTCACCATTTATTAACATTCTGCGCTCTTGCATAGGGGTGATGAGCTTCTAAATTGGCGATGAGTGACGCGGAAGAAAAACGAGACCGTATGTGTGTCATAACTGTGCGCCAGTCCAGAGGAAGTTGGCATGGATGAAGCATGCTTAATACTGACTCCTTGGAAAGACATAACGAGTACTTTAGCTGATCACAGACGAGGATTTGTATAGAACATATCGTTTAATAAGTTGAGGAATCACTCAGAGATAAACCAATTGACAAATAAACAGGTACAAATCAACAATAGCAGTAACCGATGCCAATGCTGATGTCATTTGAAACTATTGATCACTCTAGTTGGCACGGATGAAGCATGCTTAATACTGACTCCTTGGAAAGACATAACGAGTACTTTAGCTGATCACAGACGAGGATTTGTATAGAACATATCGTTTAATAAGTTGAGGAATCACTCAGAGATAAACCAATTGACAAATAAACAGGTACAAATCAACAATAGCAGTAACCGATGCCAATGCTGATGTCATTTGAAACTATTGATCACTCTAGGTGCCCTACTACATTGACGTAATGATAAACCACTTGTCCAGTAAAATGTTAACGGGTTTGCGGCAAGAATCCTAAAACATGTCAGAACAGAGAAAATATGCGAAACTATTGTTTTTAGCAAGAAAAAAGTTTTGGAGCAATCTCTTTGAATGAACGAAACAACCCCACTGCAATCAACTCTCGAGCCAGGGCCAAATAGGTGCTTCGAATGCTTCCGCACATTGAGATATTCAAAGAAATCGGTTCAGCGGCTTAAATAACATCAAGATAAATCATCCAGACTGCTAACCTCGAATGAAAGCCAAAGGGCTTCCATCAATTCGACACGATGAATTACGTGCAAATAATCTCAACGATCGACAGGCCCCGAGCTTGTACCTCGGGACAAAGCCAAACGTGCCTCTACCGATTCGAAATTACGAAAGTTGTGGAAATAAGTGTGATGAATGAAAGGCTCTGGTTAAATGTCGGTGACAAGCCAAATGGGCTTTCACCAATTGGACATGAATTTTGTTGAATTATAAAAAGACCAAAGTTCCAACACCGGGACAAAGCCAAACTGGCTTCTACGTACCCATTCGACGCGACGAATTTTGCGTAAATTGGTGCAATGAATAAAATTCCCTGGTCACAACCTCTGTACTATGCCGAATGGGCTTCTATACTGATGCGGCGTGATGAATTCTGAGAATAAACTAAACGAATGAAAGGCCGAAGTTCAAACCCTGGGACAAAGCCAAACAGTCTGCTACTGATGAGACACGTCGAATTCTGTGCAAATCAGTTCAAGGAAAGGAATTTTCTAAATTCGCATTTCTAGCAAAGGCCAGACGAGTTTCCAATGATAATAAAATTTTCATCAGACCCATTCACTGAATGCAAAGACCGACCTTGGGGTAATGACAAATAAATTTTCCAACGGCTTACACAGAGAATATCAGCGCGCAAGAGAGAACAGTCATTTAAGCTTCCTACATCGAAGCAGTATGACCGACATAAAAAATGAATAGTTCTCAAAGTTGCCCCCGAATACGCCATTGGGTGATCAGCGTATTATGGTCGTTGCCGGTACCTTACCTAAGAAAACGACATCTTGGAATAAACTGTAGTAAAATGTGAGTCTGTTCCATTCAAAAACATCAAGACTACAAATAACCTGCCGACTGAAACGTTAATTGTGACCAAACAAAAGTGTGCATGAACAGGCGTGTACATAGCCCAATCTGATAACTACGAAAGCACAAAATGGAAATACGTGTCCTTATCCCCCCCCACCAAAATCGCAAATGACGCGACATTTTTATAAATTTTTACTCCCGGTCTTCTTTTCAACAGCTAGATGCACCATCTTTTGGCTGGGATAATATAAGACAACTTGCTTCTCTAAATTATTTACATCCTTTCCTGCTCATGTTAAAAAAAAGTATCCCGCACAAGATTCAGTAGAGGCTTGAGTCAAGACAACAGTAGTCTTTTTTGGACATCCCCAACACGCTGAAAAGGCAGTGCAGGAACATCCAACGAAGTCTTAGAAGCATACGAAGAATTGACCAGTCCAGAGTCTCCGGTAGAATAATCAGGCTGGACGTCGTCGCTCTTGGGGCAATGCCATGGACGTTACCGATGTCAAGAGTAGTGGGCTGGACCAATCTTCTGGGGCTTTCACAAGTGAGAACACAGGTTGAGACACTGAAACGGCACGTGAGACGTGTGTTAAGATACTTAAAGTTATCTGAAAACAGTGGATCTTTGCGATTTCTGCGCTCGTTGGGAATAAATAAAGCGAAAAGGAAGTGCCCCTGCAGCCTATATTTCTGCTCATCTTTCTAAGGGCAGACAACGGGAAAAAACAGTTCGACTGCATGAAACGTTCCTAAATGGGATGCTAATATTCGGTTAACACATCGGCCTCCCTCTTCTCTCTCTCTTCACCGACATTCCCGGAAGAGTTGCCAGTTGCCGTCATTTTAAGTACATATATAGGCTTCTTTATTCTCTCTAGTTGTTTGCATAATTTTAGTTGCTTGACACGTATTTTTTGACATAATTCGCGCTTTTCCTGCAAATAGATATCTATTAGTCATACTCACTTAGAGCGAACTTGTAGTTCACTAATGGAGAGCTTCTCAAATACTGTCGAGTTGAAATGCGAACAAAATGTAGGTGATGTTTTCCTAACCAGTTTAATGTTATATATATTAAACTGGTTAAGTACGCATCACCTACAATTTGATCGCATTCCAATCTTCAGCAAACTAAGGGCAAAAACATTGTGCAGACGTACAGACGTGACATTCTCTGAAACAAGCAGATACTTTGACCATTGTTCGCTCTTGAAAGCATCGCAGCCTCATTTACGCACGGCTCTTGAAGCCTTACATGTGAAAACAAGCTGCAAACAGCGCGTAGGGCTCACGTGGCAAAATTGAAAATCACGCACACAAGATAAGAGTATATACGACGGCGTTCTTGTTGCCCTGTCCTGGTGTGCACTTGCTTCCGTGTCTTCTATTATGATGTCATCTAGTGAGCAGCCTATTCTTATCAAATAAGAGCTGAGCACAGTAGGTTAAAGTAAGCAAACAAGAATATTTAGCAGCTCTGATGTGTACAGATTAGTCTTGATTTGATTGATTGATTTGTGGGGTTTAACGTCCCAAAACCACCATTTGATTATGAGAGACGCCGTAGTGGAGGGCTCCGGAAATTTTGACCACCTGGGGTTCTTTAACGTGCACCCAAATCTGAGTACACGGGCCTACAACATTTCCGCCTCCATCGGAAATGCAGCCGCCGCAGCCGGGAATCGAACCCGCGACATGCGGGTCAGCAGCCGAGTACCTTAGCCACTAGACCACCACGGCGGGGCTACAGATTAGTCTTGGTTCTCGTCACTAAGAAACTGCTTAACGAAAGCGACAAAGTGTAAATTTGTTTAGCAAACAAAACACTTTCTCCAAAAGCTAATCCTAAAAGCACAGTTGGAGTGACGCAAATGCTGATGCGCCAGCCGAACAAGCATTCGAAATTTCCAACACCATACCTATAGGGATGCGAATCTGTATTTATTCAGAAAAAAATTATGTATAATATCAGTTAATGTATGCAATTGAACTTTATCTACATCAGTTGATGCGTGCGGATTTCAAGGGAACACTGATGGTAAAATTACTAATTTCGATAGTCAAAGAAGGATGTACGATAAAAAGATTTGGCTGATTACTTTCGACAAAGGTAGCTGTAGTGTGGATGACGTCACCAGCGAAGCAGTGCGAAGGTGCCAAACGATTCGGCCATACGGCGACTGATGCCGCAAGCGATCTCGGGAACGGATAGCCTTGGAAGCTGTCTGCAGAAGTCATCTCTGTCTGCTTGTCAGGTGTAGCGATTAAGGACGAACAGGAGGAAGCTGCAAGAACACGAAGATGCAATGTTAGGCACATGTAAGCACAGCTGTAGTAAGAGTCGTATGAATGGGGCACTCACCAACATAATTTCGAGGGTAGCAGGAATGTGCCGTATGACAGGATCCTCTTGCGGTCTGGAGCTGCCCAGTCTTCGATGCACAGCTCGTTCGGAAACAGGCCATCTGGAGGCCGGGGTGTACCTGAATGAATGCAAAAGCCACTTGTTCCGCAACAGAAATGGAAAGAAACTGAGGAACTCACAGTCTCCACAGTAGTGTGCTGCGATCTCTATGCGCGTGTGCACGGTCGGCGGGACTCGAACAAAAGCCTGGAAGTAAACCTCAGAAGTGCACAGTAAGCATGACACCGTGAATAAAACGTATGAAAAACTCAGCAACCAGGAAAAACAGCAATGACATTGCGCTGTAGGAATCGGTGTTCCAGCACGGTTACATCAAACGCTGACGAGGCAATTCCGGATGCCGTTTGCTTCCGCGAAACCACATTTCGCTCAAGCGCACTTTCCCGCGCGGGCTACTCGACACGGAATTGTGGTCGCTTCACAAAGTCATTCAGAATGGTTCAATGTCATTGATTAGATCGCAGGAGGACATGCGGCGTGACCACCAACCCGTACCCGGTCCTCTGCGGTTCTGTCACAGACAAGACCCAGTGTAACTTCAACAGCGCTGGCCGGCCACCAAAACTGAGGGCGATGGTTAGACAACAAGACTGCAACCTCGCCAGCCTGGAATATCGTTGTCGTCCCACTTGCGGTGTTACAACGACGGATCCAGCTGATGGTGCTCAGATAATTGCCGTATTCCAACGTCCAGGTATAGCAGCCAGCAGCGACAAGGGCTCTGAAGCGATTCACGTGATAGGGCTCGTTTTATTGCCGTAGTCCAACGTCGATGTGTGTCGGCACGCAGCGACAAGGCATCTGAAGCGACCAAAAAGCACTATTTAGAAACACGAATGTAGGGACAACTGGTGTACTCACCGTGATGACGTTCGCACGCATACGCGGACCGTCTTCCGAAGTCGACCAAAGCGGGCGCCGCGTTCATCGACGTAAGCGAATCGCGTAACACAGCAATGGGAAGCAGACTGTCCACACACACTCATCAAGTATAACAAAGTTAACAACTACTCACATTGGCAGCAGACGGAAGCGCTGATCTTCAACCTGAAGACGTCCCGCAGCACTAAAGCTATCGAGCTAACGAGGCTATTCCGTATGCGTTTGCTTCCTCAGAACCACATTTCACATACAACAACACGTTACTACAACTGGTACCGCACGCGCATGATCGAATAACGGAATAGTGGTCGAGGTCGCAACGGCATTCGGAACGGGCAAATGTCCCTGACGAAATCGAAAGAGGACGGCTGTCAAGCTACCCTTCCTAGTGTTAGCTACCTGCCTAACCGCGGGCGGAACCTGAAGCTATAAGTGTCGCCACACCAGCGACCCGGCCCGTCCTCTCGTATTCCGTCACGGCGAACACCCGACACGTGGCCGCAGCCCGCCCAGAAATGATTCGGGCTTAATATTACGATGCGGCTAACCTCCCTTAACTTTTTGCGTGCGGCAATAAGACGCCTGGCGCGTACCGATTCGAGATACACAGCTGACAGCCTCTCTATGCTGCGTACCACCCTCGCGAGCTCGGAGACTCCCTAATTTTTTTGATGACCGTGATGGCCAAGCACTCTTGGTTGACTGGTACGTTGCTCCACTGGCCCTTGGAAAGATGTCCACCATGAATCCACGTTATTATCCAGTCGACGCCGACGGCTCGTAAACACGCACAACGAAAAATGAGTAGGCGGCAGGCATGACTTGCGTTTCGTAAGTTCGCTTCTCCGGCTTCAATGGTGCGCCATTAGCGTTAGCCGTACAGGAACTTTGTCAACGAGTCCAGGTTCGGCGTATTCACCGAGCGTCGCACGTATTTCAGAAGCTTGCGTGGATGGCGAAAGTGTCCGTGCGAGAGCACCTCGAAGGTTGATATAAATGATTGATTGATTTGTGGGGTTTAACGTCCCAAAACCACCATATGATTATGAGAGACGCCGTAGTGGAGGACTCCGGAAATTTCGACCACCTGGGGTTCTTTACGTGCACCCAAATCTGAGCACACGGGCCTACGACATTTCCGCCTCCATCGGAAATGCGGTTGATATAAATGTCCGTGGTAATTTCATAGCCACTCTTCCACATGACGAGTGATGAACAGTCTTGCTAGCAAGCGCAACACATTGTCCTCGGCATTGTCCGAAGTGTTGGCAAGAAGTCTTTCGAAACGTTCCTCGCATTTTCAATGTCCGGAAACTGAAGCCAATTCTTCTAGAGTCCGTAAACAAGACGTGAGATAACACAGGCACCTTGTGAAATACAGTCATTGTGAATACGAGAGCAACGCGACGCAGAGCTGAGTAGTCAGACACACAATGCAGGCACCAAAGTCGAGAAAACAAAGCAAAATGGCCGTTCCAGGCCGCGGAAAGACGCTCTCCGACCACGAGGATCATGATCACATAACGCATCGCGCATGTTTCGATATGGCTGGAAAATTTCCTTTATTCGCGCATTGGCCAATCTTGTCCTTACGTCACTGTCGCAGTGCGCCACGACGCCGTTGTTATCACAGCGATCAGCGCGACTGGCGATGTAGAAAGGAAGATCTCAAGAAAAAAAATGCATGCCGCGGCTGAGCATGCAATGTTCTTGAAGCTTGCCTCGTGTTCTTTGATAGCAACTGCGTAGTTGGCGGTGTCGCCTTCGTTTTAACGACGTAAAACACAGAAATCCGCGAAAGTGCTGCATTTACGCGGAATTTTAAGAATGCATTCTGGTTATAGCATTATTTTCCCCGCACATGCACACAGAAAGCCTTATTCTGTCTTTAGAGATAACGAATATATCATCGAACGCATCGCTGCGACACCACCGCGATATTCGCGATGAGCGCTGATTACGAGCTTTGCCACACGTTCCAAGTTATTTAAATTATGAGCTCTGTTACGTGTCAAAATCCATCTATGAGGCGTGTCCGTCTCGGTGCAACAGAGGCTAGGGTTCTCGGCTGCTGATCGGTAGGCTGCGGGTCTATCCCGGCCGTGGCATTTCGATGAAGGCGAACTGTTAGAGGACCCTGTATATACTGTGCGATGACAGTGCACTTCAAAGAACACTAGATGGCCAAAATTTCCGGAGTCTTCCATTACGGCGTCCCTTGTAGTCATATCGCGGTTTTGGGGACGTTGAACCCCAACTATCAGTATTGTTAGTTACTATGGGCAACAACCAGTGAAGAAAGAGTATAGGTACTTGTAAGTTGGTAAGCTCGAGTTCGATTTCCGGCAAAGGCGGACGCATTTCAAGGGGCGATACGCAGGAAAATCCGCGTACTCAGATATATGTGCTCGCTAAAAAAACCTTCGCGGTCAGAATTAATCCATAGTGTCCGACAACCTGGTTCCTCATAATCGCATCGTTGTTTGCACGCAAAGCCTAGAAATGCCTAAAACAAATAAGGATCACGACACAGTAAATGGTGGTATCTCTCACGTTGTACAAGTATACATGAGTTAATTTTGACACGGTGATAGTCATGGCACGCTGGCACAATTATCTATTTCTTCTTTTTGTACAGAAACTCTTCATGGATATAACGCTCGTATTGATCTGTGTATAAGTTCTTGGAGTCCTGTCATTTACCAGCAGTAATTCAATACGCTGCTGAAATACGGTAGCATTTTAAGGAAATTTTCTCGTCCTTGAGCACGCTAGGAAAGTTATACGTATGGGAACACGTGATTGCAGTAGCAATATAATCTAGAGTACCGCTTACAAAAGAAATCACAGCATATCCACGGAGGGATTGATGATGAGTGGGGCGAAGCTTCGAAGGGTTTTTCGGCAAACCATGAATTATCCGCTGGCTGCATCCATCCGTCCGTGCGTCCGTCCGTCCGTCCGTCCGTCCGTCCGTCTGTCTGTCTGTCTGTCTGTCTGTCTGTCTGTCTGTCTGTCTGTCTGTCTTGTATGTCTGTCTGTATGTATGTATGTATGTCTGTCTGTCTGTCCGTCTGTCTGCCTTGTCTGTCTGTATATCCGTCTTTCTGTCTGTCTGCCTGTCTATCTGTCTGTATGTATGTATGTCTGTCTTTTTGTCTGTATGTATGCATGTCCGTTCGTTCGTCCGTCTGTCTTTCTGTCTGCTCGTCCGTCCATCTATTGAACACTCCTAGTACCGCCATCTCGCATCTTTTCCTCCTATATTCATCATATACAAGTACCGTCATCCAGCGGACATTCCAAGGACTAAGACAAGAGGTGGCTACTACATACAGGAGACTCGCGACCCACGCCTTAAGGGGAACTCCAGTGCATTTTCGACCATACTGAGATAACGCTGTTTTCAATTAGTATTGGCACTCCTGAAACAGCTAGGGTGATTCATTATGCCCAGGCACTAGTCAGTAATTTTAATTAGGCAATGAACGATCACGCAAAACAGAAATCGGGACAGGGAGCTGCTTCGTCCTCCATGATGGGTATCGGATGACATCACGAAAATCCGTCTCTTATGATGTCACGAGACCCGCTATAACCCGCAACCGACTAGCCAGGGTGTAAACATAACTTATGCCTTTTGTGACGCGTGAAAAGCAAACTGGCGATGTCATCAGACGCGTAGTACCAGCTCTTCTGAACCACAAGTGACAAGTTCAGCAATGACTATGGCTGCTATCTGAGCGCGGAAGCATCACTTTTTGATTTCGACCCACCGGCGCGTGAAGCATCTGACGTACCCCGAATCGGTCTCCTCGTTGCTCAATATTGTAATACCCGAAGTCAACGACGACTAATACGCTGTACGCAGCTGACAAACTGAACTGCGCTCGCGTCGTCGTCGCCTCGTTGAAGAAAGCGCGCGCTGCATCCGTCTTCTGGGAAAGTCGGTGTTTTTTAAAAAGTGTGGGTACTTACGTCACAGACACAGGGTGACCCGCGTTTACAAGTGTGATTCCGAAATCGGCTACCAATTTCAAAATTCGTTTTATAAAAAACTAAATGATTTACAGTTGTATAATTTGGCACATATCAACACGGTACCGACAAGAACACATGTTGAAAGTTTCGAAATCGTTGAATATCGAAAGAACGCCGGAGTTGCCTTTTAAGGAGATTCACCCCTAAAAGAGTCACACCTTCGCCGCAAAGGTGAAGCAATGAACGTGATAGCAACAAATTTGAAGGTCACACGAAGAATGGCATGCAGACCGAAACGTGCACCGCGTTTCTGACGCACAAATGACGCATGAAACGTACTCACAGGTACAGATGATCGCGAATGAGCATCTCAGTTGTTGTGGAATTATACGAGCGCACAAGGTAGAAGGAAAAGCACTTGACAGGAAAGACGCTCTCCCTTGTCAAGTGCTTTTCCTTCTACCTTGTGCGCTCATATATTTCTACATTATGTTTTACCAACTGGCCCAGCATACCACTTTATTGAATCTCAGTTGTTAC